>OU026120.1:20600000-21044165 GCA_907269095.1 Blastobasis adustella | reverse complement strand
CCCAACCCACCCAACCCCCAACCCCACCCAACCCAACCCACCCAACCCAACCCAACCCACCCACCCAACCCAACCCACCCCACCCCCCACCCCACCCCACCCACCCCCACCCAACCCACCCCCCCCACCCAACCCACCCCAACCCACCCCCCACCCCCACCCAACCCACCCAACCCACCCAACCCAACCCAACCCAACCCACCCCCACCCACCCAACCCACCCCCCAACCCCACCCAACCCAACCCCACCCAACCCACCCCACCCCACCCCACCCAACCCCAACCCCCCAACCCACCCAACCCAACCCACCCACCCCACCCACCCCACCCAACCCCACCCCAACCCAACCCAACCCAACCCCAACCCAACCCAACCCACCCAACCCAACCCCAACCCAACCCACCCAACCCAACCCAACCCCACCCCACCCAACCCAACCCACCCCAACCCAACCTACCCCAACCCAACCCCACCCAACCCACCCACCCCCCACCCAACCCAACCCAACCCAACCCAACCCAACCCAACCACCCAACCCCAACCCAACCCACCCAACCCAACCCAACCCAACCCAACCCAACCCCCCCCACCCTACCCCACCCCCCCCCACCCCAACCCAACCCAACCCACCCCACCCCACCCAACCCAACCCAACCCAACCCAACCCAACCCAACCCAACCCAACCCAACCCAACCCAACCCAACCCAACCCAACCCAACCCAACCCAACCCAACCCAACCCAACCCAACCCAACCAACCCAACCCAACCCAACCCAACCCAACCCAACCCAACCCAACCCACCCAACCCAACCCAACCCAACCCAACCCAACCCAACCCAACCCAACCCAACCCAACCCTAACCTAACCTAACCGTCAGAATTATTCGCACTGCACAAGGCAATGGAGATGGTGAAGGAAAGTGGTCGCTCTGTTGTCAACATCATGAGTGACTCTAGATCATCATTGGATCTCCTTAGCAACCCCAAAGTTACTCACCCCCTAGCCAATTCTATTCTACAGTGCGTGCGAGAACTGAAACAAGAGAAGAGGAAAGTTCGTTTATTTTGGCTGAGGGCACATGTGGGAACCGTCGGGAATGAGCGCGCGGACGAGCTTGCGAAGACGGCGGCCTTGAGAGCAGACGCCACCTCAGACTATGACAAAATACCTCTGTCCTATGTCAAGAGAAAGATCCGCGAGGAATCTGTGCGTAAATGGCAGGACAGATACGAAACCTCCAGCACAGGATCGGTCACAAAAACCTTCCTTCCGGATGTAAATGAAGCATTCCGGATAGTAAGGATGGTAAAGCCGACGCCCATTCTAGTGCAAGCACTGACAGGACATGGAGGTATAGCGGAATACTTACATCGGTTTAAGTTGAAAGACAGCCCCGAATGTGAGTGTGACCCGGACGTCGTTGAGTCTGTATGGCATATAATCTTAGACTGCCCCCGTTTTCTAGCAGCTCGACATGATGTTCAAAACCGCATTAACACAAATCTAACAAAGGCAGGGCTACACAGAGTTTTAGCTGATGAAGCCAAGAGGTCGTACTTGTTGGATTTCATAACGTCAATATTTAAAACAGCAGTCGCCAGAAACAGCACTATAACCCCTGGTACGGTAACAACGACGACCCAAGTCACAATCCCACGCGCCGTGAGCCCTATTCTCGTCCCGCACCAGACCACAACAAATCAACTGTTACAGTATGGGGAGTCGGGAACACCGGGAATTAGCACTAGGGCAGTTGTCCTGTTCATGGACAATAATTCCGAACGGTTGGGTATAGGCTTCTGCAGCGCAATGGCTCGGAACAGAGTGACAATTTCACCAGGCCTCGCCAACCTTCTGAATGGAAGTACTTTCAAAACGAGCATGAAGCGCAGAACATTCAATGCGCTTCCAGAGATAGAGGTTGCCAGTAAAAAATGTCGTCTGGTGCGATCGCAGAATAAAACGATCGCGCTATTCGAGGGAAGTACTGATGAAACCCAGTTCGCTCAGGCGTGCTCAGTGCTTACCAGTATTGGAAGAGAAGGCAGCAGTGCCGCAGTCACACCCCGCATAATAAGTGTGGATGCTATGGTGGTAGGGTTTGAGCCATGTAAAGCTGCAGACTACGTCGGGTGTATCAACGCCTCGGAACATCACGAGGTCATTGTGTACGAGGATAGAGGTGCAAACCTCAGTTTCCTAAAGACACAAAAACCAGGCTCTTCAGCAGCGGCCAACCCCATCGACACCTGGGGACATCCCATAGTAAATCCAGAAGCACTTAGCGGATCCGAACTCCTTCAACAAAGAACTGCTCAGGAGAAAGCACAGAAGCAAACCGCCGCTGAGGAAAAGTCCAAAGCGAAGAACCGCTTCAGCGCCCTAATAAAGACCATAAAAAACTCGGTACTAGGGACCTCAAACACCACTAATACACAGAAGACAGAGACGGCGCGGTTAGAAGAAGTCACCAAGCAACATCCCGAGGGCCAACCATCACAACGCCCAACAATCCGTGTGGGAGAATCCGGGGTACAGAGCCAGCCGCCGAGCTTCAGAAAAGCGTCTACGCCCTTGGACCATATGGTCAACGCTTTCCTCGAGTTTGTCGCAATCACCAAGGCTACGAAGGAAGTTAGCCTAACAACGTGCAAAAACATCATGCAATCTTACCACCTGGGTAGTCAGTGGATGCTCAAAATGAGACTCGAGGAATCAGAGGCCACCGTGTATAACAATGATACATCCCAAGTATTACACGGGAAAGAAATGTGTCATCATATGGCGGCGTACAGCGCGACCAATGGATTCATTGACGTGGACGAGGAGGAGACAAAGCGAACCGGTCGGATAACATTTAACACTCCACCGTGTGACCCACGTGGGTCAACGGAGTCCCCGGATGCGGGAAAACCACATGGGTTGTAAAGCGCTTCGAAATAGGTGAAGACTTAGTAGTCACCACAACCACAGAGGCGGCTGAAGATCTCCGGGAAAAGCTTTCCCATCGTATGGGAAATGACGCAAAGTCCTGTGTTCGAACTCTAGCGTCACTCCTCGTGAATGGTTTATCAGAGCCAGGGAAGAAAAAGTGCAAGCGCATTATGGTTGACGAGGCTCTCATGAACCATTTCGGAGCTATAGTGATGGCTATTCAATTGACCGGGGCTGAGGAAGTCATTCTGATAGGGGACAGAAACCAACTGCCATACATCGACAGGCTGAACCTATTTACAGTTAAATACAATAGACCAGATCAAAATGGCGATAAGAAGTCGGGACATGGGTACAGTAGGGAAGCTTCTGGAAGCGAAGACCCTTAATAACCCATAGTAACCTAGTTTCCATAAAACCTTAAATAAAGTAAAACAATGTGTCTATGGCTGTAATTAGAGTAAGCATTGTCTGTCTAAGCTGATAAAAAAAAAAAAAAAAAAAAAAAAATACCAGAACTGATACTTACAGTATTCTATTATCAAAAGAGACAATCATATTTATTGTTTAAAAGTAAAATGAAACAACTAGAAGGATGGTTAACAAAGAAGTGACCGTTTATTTCATCATTGTCAAAGACAAGAACAGAGTGTATCATAGATAACATTGTACAGATAATAAAAAACCAACACCCCCACTATATCTAACAATGTAGTAGTACAATATGGTTAGACTAACTTTACAACTTTATATAAAAGATAGTCCTACCTATTACATCATGGTAATGATACATTCTGAACACCTAACTGATTTAAGAAATTATAATGCTTTGCAGTACATAAACTCTTAGTAAACAAATCAGCAGGCATTTCAGCTGTAGGCAAATATTTAACATTTACAATTTTATTCACTACACAATCTCTGCAGAAATTATGAAAAACTGGATTAGCAGACATCTTCTGCGCACTTTGATTATCATTAAACAGCTCAATAGTGTACATATTTTGCGTTATTTCATATTGTAAATTACGTAAATAAACAGCCTCTTTACACGCTTCGGCCATTGCCATATACTCTGCTTCGCTACTAGACAGAGCAACAGTTTTCTGTTTTTTAGATTCCCATGAAATTACACAGCCAGACAATGTAAAACTGAATCCAGTGTATGACCTCCTATCAATGACGTTTGCAGCCCAGTCGGCATCTACAAACCCTTCTAACAATGAATTACCATCAGCAGAATACTTTAAGCCATAATGCTTAGTATTTTTTAAATATCTTAATATTCTCTTAACATATGAACATTGTTCTTTCGTATAGCAATTATTAAATTGACTTAAATACGAAACAGAATAAGCAATGTCAGGCCTGGTGAGCACTGCTAAATACATGAGACTACCTATTATCTGCTGATAAGGAAATTTACCTACGAAGATCTCATCATCATTAGATACATGTAACTTAGTTTCCATTGGAGTTTGAACAGTTTTACACTGACTCATATTAAACTTTAACAATAATTGATCAATGTAATCATTCTGACTTAATGAAATTGTTTTCTCAGATTTATTAATAGTTACATTTACACCTAAACACTTCTTAATCTCACCCAAATCTTTAATTTTGAAGTGATTAGATAAAATATCTTTCAAGTATTTAGTTTCTTTATTGTCATTTGAAAAAATAAAGAAGTCATCCACATATAGTGTGACAATTGTTTTCATATTATTATTTGTTTTTGAATACATACATAACTCTATCTTGGATTTAATGTATCCATTTTTTAATAATAAATCATCCACTTTCCTGTACCACGCTCTTGAGGACTGTTTCAGGCCATAAATTGCCTTTTTTAACCTGAGCACCTGACCACTTTCTGTCACTTCAGAGAAACCCTCTGGTATCTGCATATAAATTTGTTCCTCAAGCGTTCCGTTCAAGAAAGCAGTTGTCACATCAAGATGTGTTATTTCAAAATCGAGTTGAACTGACAATGCAAACAATAATCTCAAAGTAGTGTGTCTTACTACAGGAGAAAAAGTATCAGTGTAATCCACACCTTCAACTTGTGAAAAACCTTTAGCTACTAAACGTGCACGAAAACGTACCTTATTCTCACTGTCGTACTTCTTACGCAGCACCCATTTGCATTTCACAACTCTACTGTCACGGGGAGCTTCACACAATTCCCACGCATCATTGTCTTTGAAACATTGAAACTCCTCACGCATAGCCGCTTTCCACTGTTCCTTTTCAGGTCCATTTAAAGCCTCATGCAGAGATAAGCCAGCCGCATCATCATAGGTGTCGCTGCCTATGCATAGATTTGATAATCCATATCTCTCTGGCTGCTTTCTAATTCTTGCCGGTCTGGGTGTGCGTTGCGGAGTATTATTTGCTTCTTCATAATTCTCATCAGGAATATATGACGTGTCATCATCATCTAGTAGAGTTTCACCCATGCTTATTGAACTTCTTTCTACATCTGGTTCTTCCACCTTGGCTTCATCCCCCACTGAATCAAAAATCTGATCTTGAACAGAGATTTGACATTCAGATTTTGATTCTGGTTCAATAATAATCACATCCCTACTAGTGAGCACAGTCCTTGTTTCTGTATTGTACAGTCTATATCCTTTTACATTTTCTGGATATCCGATAAGAATACATTTTTGTGACTTCTTATCCCATTTAGTCCTTTTTTCCTTTGCTATATGAGCCATCACAGTGCTGCCAAAGATTCTAATATGGCTTATATCAGGTTTGGAACCAGTCCATATCTCATATGAAGTTTTATTTCCCAACATCGGTGCAACTATTCTATTCTGCAGATACACTGCTGTATTAGCTGCCTCACCCCAAAATTCCTTGCCTAGCCTGGCATCAAAAAGGAGACATCTTGCTTTCTCTACGATTGTTCTGTTAAACCGTTCGCATAATCCATTTTGTTGTGGAGTGTAAGGATTAGTCTTCTGATGAATCACACCAGCACTGCTCAGATAGTTGTCAAATTCCTTGTTGCAGTATTCTAGCCCATTATCACTTCTTAACACTTTTATTGTGCTTTTTGTTTGATTTTCCACAAGTGCCTTGAATTGCTTGAAATACTTCAACGCCTCATTCTTGTGCTTGAGAAAATAAATGAAAACCATGCGGCTATGATCATCAACAAATAATAAAAAATATCTGGAGCCTCCTATAGATGTAGTTTCCATAGGGCCACAAATATCGGTGTGCACTATATCCAGCAAGTTATTACTTCTCTCGCCCATGCTCTTAAATGGTAAGCGACACTGCTTTCCTTCACAGCATGCAGTACACGCAGATTTGCTGATATCCACGTTGTCATTCATGGACATACCAATCACAGCATCCTTCATCTGCTTCAAATAAGTTTCATTGACATGTCCTAATCTGCGATGCCATGTTACTGTTGACACAACTGATGCAGCTAAATCTGTCCGATTCAGCAAGTTCATCTTGTACACTCCATTAACTAAGTGCGCTGTAGCTACCAACTGACCATTCTTGTTGTATATTGTACAACAACTATCAGAAAAATGAACTTTGTTGCCTTTTCTAATGAGTTCGCTGACAGATAGCAAGTTTGTTGTCAAACTCGGAACACAACACACTTGTTCTACTATAATGTCGTACTCACAATCATCAGTTATAGTCGTAATCTTCACATCACCAGAACATTTTATTGCCAATACTTCGTTGTTAGCAACAACAATTTGTTTTCCTGATTCATTGAAAGAATTCAAAATCCAGCCTTCGTTTGCCGTCAGATGTACACTTGCACCTGAATCGATGTACCATTCATTTTTGTAAAAATTTCCACTCAGGAAAACTGCGCTAAACACATTAGACTGCATTCGAGTTTTATTTTTGGAGTTTGATGCATTATTATCATAATTTGTGCACTGGTTTTTGTAATGGCCGGTTTGTTTACATCGGTAGCATTTCACCAACTTGACGTTCGCGACATTCGTATTGTCAGTGCTACCAACAGAACCATTATTCTTAACCATAGATAATATAGCTTTGTTTTTTCCAAATCGTGACGTCGTAGCGAAAGCGCCGCTAACTTCACTGTCATCTACACTCGCCGACTCCATATCCAATAACTTGGTTTTGATGGAATCTGCTGTTATTGCAATCCCTGAGTGCTCGATTGCCATGATCATAGGGGAGAATCGATCAGGCAATCCCGCCAACAACAATGATCCCGTCCACTGATCATTAATTTCAAACCCCGTTCCGCTTAGTTTTTGAGCTGTATCGATAATCTGAGTCACGTATGACGTCATCGAAGTACAATTTTCTAGGCGAATCGAAATTAATTTCCGCAGCAAACTAATTCTTCGCGAAAAACCACTATCATCAAATAGTTGCTTCAGTTTTTCCCACAGTTCTTGCGATGATTTTACATTTTTTATGTGAACGTACAATGACGGATCGATTGTCATAATTAATTTTGCTTTGGTCTTTTCGTCATCTGCAGCACCCGCATCCACACCTTCTGGCTTAACACAATGCTTCATGCCCTCGAGGATTAGGTAATTCTCCGCTGCGAAACACCATTCTGTGTAATTTTCTCGCCCCTTAAGCTTGGGCACGTTGACGAGATAGTTGGCCGACATTTTGAATTATCGGTCACCAACGGTTAGTCAAAAAATTACACTACACTTCGACAAAAAATATTCTGCAGTGAAATCACGCTTCGAAACAACCTTTTTTACTGGTAATATCCGAACATTCTCGCGATTTAAAAGCGATTTTTGCCCATAACCTATTGTTTAAAAGTAAAATGAAACAACTAGAAGGATGGTTAACAAAGAAGTGACCGTTTATTTCATCATTGTCAAAGACAAGAACAGAGTGTATCATAGATAACATTGTACAGATAATAAAAAACCAACAATATTAATAAAAAATAATAATAATAATAATAATTAAAAAAAAAATATATAAAAATATATATATATATATATATATATACATACTAGTGTTTCGCTCTGTTCTCGGCCAGCATAGCTGGCCTCGTGGCTAAGTGCCAGTGCTTGGGAAGCGTTAACCTTGTAACTTTTCCCCAAAAAACGGGATATTATTTTTGTGTCTGGCAATACTTGAAAACTATGCCGGGGGTCGCTTAAGAAGTGTAAATAATTTAGTCTGTTATTATCGGTCACCCCCGATACGTCTTTTTCCCGAGAAATGGGGAATTCATTTTCACCCTGGTAATATCAGACTTTATTCATAAAAATACCTTATAGTAAAATAAGTGTAAAACGTTCATAAGCTAAAACTCTCATTAGGTGTTTAAAACGCATCTTAAAATTATTTATTCATAAACCTCTATTAGCTAAAGGTCTAATAAAATATAGATTGGCATCATCATGTTGTCACTCTGATGAATTTATAGCCTAAACATAAATTCGCTAGTAGCCCAATCACAAAACAAAAGTTTAAAAGTGTGCTAAAATATGACATGGAAACGGAGATCCCAAAAAATTATAAAAGACATGGCTGTATGAATGCAACCCTTTTGCTTATTCCCTTGAAGAATTGAGTGTCTCGCAGCTGGGGTGGTACCGTCGATCTCTGATAGTACGCTAATTTAGAAAATTCTTTCATACTATGAACCTGCAATATTAATTTCCCCAAAAACGAAATATTATTTTTGTGTCTGGCAATACTTGAAAACAGTGCCGGGGGTCGCTTAAGAAGTGTTAATAATTTAGTCTGTCATTATCGGTCACCCTCGATACGTCTTTTTCCCAAGAAACGGGGAATTCATTTTCACCCTGGTAATATCAGACTTTATTCATAATAGTAATATAGGCATAAAACGTTCATAAGCTAAAACACTTATTAGGTGTTTAAAACGTATTTTTAAATTATTTATTCAAAAACCTCTATTAGCTAAAGGTCTAATAAAATATAGATTGGCATCATCATGTTGTCACTCTGATGAATTTATAGCCTAAGCCAAATCTCAAAAAAAAAAATTATTTTGCTAAAATTTGTCATCAAAACGGAGATCCAAAGAAAATTATAGAAGTCATGGCTGTATAAATGCAACCCTCTTGCTGATTCTCTTATTCCCAAGAAATGGGGAATTCATTTTCACCTTGGTAATATCAGACTGGCGTCGACTATTAATTGTTTCATGTAAGTCATAAAATCATACTTTTATTGCATAATAGGTCACATATTATAAAAAAAGTCAAAACGCGCTTAAAATCTAACTTCTTTTGCATAACTAATTTAACAAAAATCTGAGTCTTAACAATTATACTGTAAAGCAACATTTTGCGTAAGGTCACGGAAGGGAAAAAAAGTAGACCCACTTAACTACTTTCATAGTGATAATTTTCCTAAACACCGAATCCGCAATAAAACTGAGGTACAAATTATAAATAGATTTTAACAGTCATAATAAAATCAAATATAAAAACGGGACAAAATCTGTATTCAGTACAACACGTTTCGGCAATCCATAATAATTACAATGTGAATTTCAAACGGGTACAACAAAGTCAAATCGCGCTTTATATTGATAGTGTTCAACGTAAGATGTTTATAAAATGTTTGTATCTACTCGTGTAGACGTAGAGGAGAGTGGGCAGTTTCAGTTTATGGTATTGTCCTTCAACGGAACCTTTCATGATATAAAACAATGTTTGTTTCTTCGTTCGCGCGTTGCCACAGCGTTCTACCGATTAAGATAAAACTTATTGGAAAGTTGGAAAATTATGGGAAAAATGTAGGATAGTGTAGGTTATATGTACAGTTTGGTAGGATAGGGCAAGGAAGTGTCGGACGGTAAGGCTAGGGTAGGGTAGAAGTAGGAATAGGGTGGGGGTATGATAGTAGTAGCGTAGGGTTAGGGTAAAGTTAGGGTAGGGTAAGGATAGAGTAGAGAAGGAGTAGATACTGAAATAAAAACTGAGACAAAAAATATACTGGTACATTGTGTTGGATATGTAGGGTATATAAGATGGAAAAGGGTAGCGTTACATAATGATGCGTAGAGGTAAGTTAGGGTAGAGGAGGGGTGGAAAGGGCTGAATAAACAAGGGGTTATGTGGGGTCCTATAGTAGAGTAGGGTAGGATAAGGCGGTAGAAGTTGAGTAGGGTAGGGTAGACGGGGATAAAAGGTGGTAGACTAAGGTATGGGAAGGGTAGGATAGCGTAGGGTAAAGAGGTATAGGGTGTGGTAAGGTAGTAGTTGTAAAATTAGGGTAAAGTTAACGTAAGGTAGGGCAGTAGTATTGAGGGGTAGGGTAGGCAAGGGTTAGAGACGAAGGGGAACGGTAGGGGACGGGTAGGGTAGAGTAGGGGTAGAGTAAGTTGGAGGTAGGAAAAGAGGAGGGCAGGATAAGATAGGATAGAGAAGGGTTAGAGTGGGATAGAGTATGGTGTAGGGAAGGGTCGTTTAAGGTGTAGCCGGTAGAGGTCGTGTAGGATAGGATATGGTCGGGTAGAAGTTGAGTAGGATAGGCTTGGTTAGATGAACGGTATAGTTGTGTTGATGTATGGTTGGAGTAGGGTAGTCAAGGTGTAGAGTTACTTTTTTATACCACTAAGGTGGCAAACAAGCTTACGGCCTGCCTGATGTTAAGTATTCACCGTAGCCTATGGACGTTTGCAATACCAGGGGCATCATCCACGCGTTGCTGATTCCGTGAAAACCTTTTACCCCCTTTCTTAAAGAACTCCATATTGTACTCTCCAGGGAAAACCTCTACAAGTAGTTCATTCCACAACCTTAGTGTGCGTAGGAGAAAGTTCCTTTGGAACCGCACAGTTCGCTACCAATTTTTTTCCAAGGTGTGAGGATAAACTCCCTGTCGGTGGCGAGCGGTGCGATGATATAATATAGCTGTGAGTATAGTAAAGTAGTGGTAGAATGTGGTAGGGTTAGGTTATGGCTAGTAGTGAGAATAGGGTAAAATATGGTAGGATATGATAGTTAGGGAAGGGTACGGTAGAAGTAGGGTCGGGTAGGGAAGGGGTAGACGAGGGTAGGAATGGCAAGGGGTACAGTGGTGTAGGGTAGGAAAGGGATGGAGTGGAGTAGGGTCAGGATTAGGGTAGAGTAGGTTATTGCAAGGTATGGATAGGTAAGGAGTAGATAGGGTTACAATATGTAGGATAGTATGGTAGAAGTTGAGTAGGGTAGGGTAGATAAGGACAACAGAAGGTTAGATTAGGGTATGGGTAGGGTGGGATAGGGTATGTGTAGGGTAGAATAGGTTGTATGTAGGTAAGAGTAGGGATAGAGTGGATAGGGGTCGAGTATATGGTATAAGTAGTATATGTAAGGTAGAAAAGGGTAATGAAAGAAAATGCTATGTTATAGATAGTGTGGCGTAGAGAAGAGGTGGGGTAGGCAAGGGTTTGAGAGCAGTACGTAAAGGTATGGGTAGAGTTAGATATTGTTATGGTATGCGTGTTGTACATTACAACAGTCATATATGTCGACGTATTGTCAGACAGCATCCGAGAATATCACGAGGTACCTCAATGGTATGCTGACGATATTGCGCTGACAGACTCTGACAAGGGGCGACTAACACGAAGTGTAAAAAATTGGAAAGAGGCACTTGAGAAAGGCGGTCTAAATATTAATGTGTCGAAAACAGAGTACATGGCTGCAACAGTGCAGATCCCCTACCCGTGCGAATAGGCGATGAGGAAATCAAGGCACGGATCAGGTCAAATACTTGGGATCTGTACTTAGCTTAACCAGGGACATCGATGGCGACGTCAAGACCTGAATATCTACTGCTTGGGCCAAATGGCAAAATGCCGATAAAGCTGAAGGGACAGGTGTATAAGACCATCATTAGACCTGCTCTCCTTTACGGTAGCGAGACTTGGCCCCTATTAGAGTGACACAAGCAGGAGCTGCGCGCCACGAAAATGAAGATGCTGCGATGGATGAGCGGAGTTTCACGGAAGGATCGCTTTCGAAACGCCCACATCCGGGGTAGCCTTGGCGTCCATGACGCATTTTTCGCATACCGGCAATTTATGTGGGGAACAAATGTCTGCCATGCCGCCCTCGCCGGGGGCGAGAAGCCGGCCCAAAAAGCGATGCCTTGACGTAGTCAAGAATGATATGCGTGTCAATAAGTGCACCACTAAGGATGCCAAAGATCGAGCGAGGTGGGCCAAGAATAGCAGGAAAGCGGACCCTGGGCCCTCGCGCGGACCCTCGGTTGCGCAACCAGGACATAATGCCAAGATGATGATGAGGGTGGTATAAGGAGGGATTAACGTAGGGTAGGGTAGGGAAGTGAAGAGGTAGAGTGGGGTAGAGTATGAGAGGGTTAGGGTAGGTCAGTGCAGAGTTAGCGTATTTTACGGTAGGGTATGTAGGGTAGGGGTAGGAAAAGGCAAAGTAGAGGCAGAGTTGGGAAGGATTGTGTTGGGTAGTGGACGAATATAGTAGGGGTAGGAAAGGGGTAGGGTAGGCAAAGGGTACAGTGGGGCAGGATATGAGAAGGGTAGTGTAGTGTAGAGTAGAGTAGGGATGGAGTATGGTAGGCTAGGGATATAGTAGAGTAGGGTAAGGTTAGGGTAGGGGTAGTAGGGGTAAGGATAGGCGTAGGAAGGGGGTTGCCTGTGGATGGGAAAGAGAGGGGTTGATCAGGGAAGGAAACCAGTAGGTTAAGGTAGGGTATGTGAAGTGAGGGTAGGATAGGTAACGAAAAGGTAGAGGTAGGGTAGAGTAGGATTGGGTAGTCAAGGGCTTCCCCTTGTAAGTATAGTAGGGTTACAGTAGTTTATGGTCGGATATGGTAGGGTATGCGGCGTAGGGGTTGGAAACGGTTAGAGAGGAGTACGGTTAAGTATGGGTACAGTAGGGTATTGTAAGGATAGGTTGTACATTACAACTTTTAGAAATGTCGAAAACACAGACAAAATGTTAAAAAAAATATAAATCGAGTAAATCTCTAAAAAATCCCTAAGATCGGGGTAAATTTTTCATGTATGCATGCATGGTGACACTGCTCGAATAGCCCAACAATACCCTCATTCATTACAACCTACATAAACATCAAAATCACAGCCGAAATGTGTTTAAAATATAAATCTCAAGAATTTACATAAAACAGGATAAACCAAACATCCATGTGAATACTTCTTGAGAAACCCGACAATCCCCCCATACATTACAACTTTCATATACGTGTGGCGAAAAAACGCACATAAAAATGTAAATCGGGGTTAATCTCACAAATTTCCCTAAAAGCGGGGAAAATTAATCGTCGATGTAAACACTTCTCAAGTAGCCGGATAATCCCCTCATACATTACAACTTTCACGTACGTCAGCAACATCGCGAAAATGCACTTAAAAATATAAATCATAGTAAATACCAAAAATTTCCCTAAAAATGGGGTAAATTTTTTATCCACATAAACACCTCTCAAGAAGCCAGATAATCCGTTCATACATTACAACTTTCATAAACGTCAGCAACACGTCGAAAATGCACTTAAAAATGTAAATCAAGGTAAATCTCAAAAATTTCCCTAAAAACGGGGAAAATCAAACATTCATGTAAACACTTTTTGAGTAGCCCAGCAATATCTTCATACATTACAACGGCAAAAATGCGCTTTAAATTTTAAATCGGTGTAAAAGTCAATTTTTTCCCTAAAAGTGGGGTAATATTTTTACCCCTAGTAATACTCATCAGTTAGACTTACAAGTCTGCCATACACGCCAACTGTCACAAAAGTCAGCAACACTAAGAAAATACGACTTAACGTTAAAATAATAGCTAAATTGAAACAAAATGGCTTCCACAATCGCCGCCATCTTGAATTTTTGTAAAACGTCAAATAATACATTAAAATACAGGATGCTCGGAGCAAGACTGCATTAAAAAAAATTTCCCAGTGTCCACCCAGCCCTCGCTACGGGCCTGGCAATGAGACCATGTCGAAAAAAAATGTTTTTGTTCTCACTTCTAGTGTTGCTAGATGAAAAACTTGAAAATATCAAAAAGACACTAATTCTTTCCCCGACCATCGACCCCCATACCAGAAAGTTGCAAAAAGTAAATATTTCAATTCTTCGTATTTTCGGGGAAAATCTCCTAGATTACCCTGAAATGTGGGAATTTTTATTGCAGAAGGCAACACTACTCGGCCGGGCCTACAATCGTTCCGTACACTGCAAACCTCGATTCAGGTGGCAACACCGCGAAAAGACGCTCCGAAAAGTGCATTTTATCGTGCGCTTTTCAAAATGGCCGCCACGGCCGCCGCCATCTTGAATTTTTGTAAAACGTCACAAGATGATTATAATACAGGATACTCGGAGCAAGACTGCATCTTAAAAAAAATTCCAGCGTCCACCCAGCCCTCGCTACGGACCTGGCAATGGAACCATGTCGACAAAATTTGTTTTTGTTCTCACTTCCAGTGTTGCCAGATGAAAAACTTGAAAATACCAAAAATACACTAATTCTCTCCCCGACCTTCGACCCCCATACCAGAAAGTTGCGAAAAGTAATTATTTCAATATTTTGTATTTTCGGGGAAAATCTCCCAGATTACCCTGAAATGTGGCAATTTTTATTGCGCCGTGCAACACTACTCGGCTGGGCTTACAACCGCCTCATACACTGAAAACCTCGATTCAGATGGCAACACCGCGAAAAGACGCTCCGAAAAAGTGCAATTTTTTGTCCGTTTTTCAAAATGGCCGCCACGGCCGCCGCCATCTTTGATTTCTGCATCTGCTTGCCGACTACCCTAAGTCGAGCACAAGAGCAACGCACCCACGTGATGAAACTCAAAATCCGCCCACAGATTAAAGAATCCCGAGACTCTAAAGTTGGGTCTGAAATTGAAAATCCTTAAATCGCTCTTGCACGGCGGCCATTTTGTTTTTTTTTATTTTTTTACAGTCGCCCATTTTTTTTTCCTTTATGTGTTTCCACTTGCGAAATTTTACCGCAATCGGATGGAAAACAAAAAAGTCGGCCGCCATCTTGGAGCCGCCATCTTGTTTTTTGCAAATGTCGGATTTTTCCCATACATTCGAGTGGTATTGGACACTTTTGCCATACATTGTGTGGACCCACCTCTGCTCCTTCCGGGAGATCAATTCAGTTTTTGTTTGTATGGAAAATGCAAATTTTCAAACGGCTCCTGCGCGGCGGCCATTTTGTTTTTCCAACTTTTTCAAAATTGCCCACTTTTTTTCTGTCACGTAGTACCCACCTGGAAAATTTCACCGCAATCTGATGGAAAACAAAAAAATCGGCCGCCATCTTGGAGCCGCCATCTTGTTTTTTGCAAAAGTCGGATTTTTCCCATGCTAACCAGAGTCACGTGACCATATCGCTCATACATTATTTTCACCTATCTACCCTCCTTCTGGGAGAACAACCATGTCAGTGAGTGAGTCAGTCAGTCAGTGGTAGTCGAGCTTTATATATTATAATAATAATAATAATTAAAAAAAATATATATATATATATAAATATATAATACTAATTGGCATGAAGCATGTAAAAGAAAATTTTAAATGTATTTATATCTAAGTAGCATGCACGTAATCTAGTTTTATAATAACATTATTTTGTATTTAAATTTTGACCTTCTGTAGCACAAAAGATGCTCAGTGTAGAACAAAACAAAACAACTTTATAATTTAATAAATAATCTAACAAAAGCATGGACAACAGTCTATGGATATTAACAAATACTAATATATAAAAAAAAAAAAAAAAAAAAAAACCTAACCTAACCTAACCAAATCTCCTAAAAGCTTCCCATCCATCTGAAAAAATTTACATAAGATATATATGCTTAAAAGATATAGGTGATCTTAAAATTGACCAGGAGGATCTTTGCATATCACGATCAGCCTTAGATCTGCTGACCCGCAATGTAGATGCACATCCCTTAGCGTGCCGAATCAAAGAAAATATCAAAAATATAGAAAAACTAAACAAGAATTTAGAGCTAAACAGCTGCGGACTATGACAGGTACCCACTTTCCTTTGCAAAGCGATGTATACGGGAGAGATCACTGCAAACGTGGCAGAACAGATACGAGAATAGTACTCAAGCATCAGTGACCAAAGTATTTTTGCCCGATATACGTGCTGCGTATAAAATAATAACGTCCCTGAAAACCAATTACATTTTCACACAGGTACTAACGGGTCACGGTGGGTTCTCCGCTTATCTCTACCGATTTAAGTGTAAAAGTGTTCCCGCTTGCGTCTGCGACCCGACAGTAGAGGAAACGATCATCCACTTATTACTAGATTGTCCCAAATACATGAGGAAAAGATACGATTTTGAAATGAGATTTGGTGTGACAATGGTGGCGTCAAGTCTCAGCAAAATCGTGTCTAACAAGGAAACAAAATTAGCCTTTAGGGACTTCTGCTGTCGGATCGCAGATGCCATAAATAGAAATAAGGTAGTGTAAGGAAATTATGTTGGTAGTATATTTTGAAAAATATACATAATAACATATAACACATAGAGTAAGTAAATTATATAAGCACAAAAAACAAAACAAACCGAGAAAAACAAATCACGGAAAAAAAAAAAAAATTGAAGTACGATGTAAGATGGTATTAACTAAAACGGAACGAATATTAGTATAAGTGGAGAAGAGATAAGCGGAAAAACCACCAACTCAATCGGAATATAAAGTACCTATTATTTTTATCTCATACCAAAGGCATCGACCGACGTCGATGGATAGAATTAGCATGGCAGGTAGAAGGTTTTAGTCGGTAAGAGTCCGGCACTACCTGGGTCCTCCATTCCCAGGTGTCCATGAGGATTTCCCCTACCTTCCAAAAAAAAAAAAAAAAACCTAACCTAACCTAACCTAACCAAACTTTATATCATACAATGTCCACGATTTACCACGAACAACATCGTAGTGGTAAAAATCCGCACTACCGCGTGGGCGATTGCTGTCGTATCCTTCTATTTCGAGCCAGATAAACCAATAGAGCCATTCTTGGAGCAGTTAAAACAGATAACGGAGGAGCTTGGGTCACGAGGACTGCTTATAGACGGAGACAGCAACGCCAAGAATACCTGGTGGGGAAGTATAGTAACCGACCACAGGGGAAAGGACATGTCCGGGACCGTGGAAGAATTGGGTCTGCAGGTGCTTAATTTAGGAGAGACCCCAACTTTCGATACTGTCAGGGGAGATAGAGTCTTCACCAGCTTCGTGGACCTGACAGCATGCTCAATCTATCTACTGAATTTTGTAAGTGAGTGGACAGTTTCGCCAGGGATGGTCAGCTCGGACCACAATTGTATATTGTTCCACATCAAGCTGAAAAGGAAAACAGGTATACATGTGCAAAGAACAACTAGACTCTACAACACCAAAAAAGCTAATTGGAACCAGTTTCATGAGAAACTGGACCAATTGAAAAAAGCCAATAACATAAATGTCAATGTAATAAATAACACCAGCAATAAAGAACAACTAGACCAAATAGTAATAAAATTTACTAACATAATAACCGAAACATGTAGGCACAGTATACCGAAGAAGAAGAGTACCGAGTCTACAAACTTACCATGGTGGTCCGAGGAACTCGCGGCGATGAAGAAAAGAGTTGCCACAAAGAAACGCCGCATTCGATGCGCAGCACCAGATCGAAGAGCGAGGGTGGTCCAGGAGTATCTGAAGGAAAAGGATGACTATGAAACTGCTGCCAAACAAGCCCAGGTTGTTAGCTGGAAAGAGTTTTGTAAAAAACAGGACAGTGAATGGGTGTGGGAAGGAGTATACAGAATAATCCGAAGGACCGCTAAACGTCAGGAGGACGTAGCCCTAGCTAAGGACGGAGTATTCCTGAGCCCATCAGAATCAACAACATTGCTTGCGGAAACATTCTATCCTAACGACTCCAAGGAAACGGACAATCCTCACCACAGGCGAACCAGAGATAAGGCAAGCGGGTAAATGAGCCGTCTCATGATGACCAACATGATCCGCCATTTACGATGCAGGAGCTACACGTTGCCTTGAAAGGATTCAATGCAAAGAAAGCGCCCGGAGCGGACGGTTTTACCGCAGACATCTGCATCAGGACCATATCCCAGGATCCGGAAATGTTCCTCGCACTGGCCAACAAGTGTTTGTCGCTGGGGTACTTCCCAAATATCTGGAAGGAGGCCACAGTAGTGGCATTAAGGAAACCGGGCAAGGACAACTACACAGTCCCCAAATCATACAGACCTATCGGTCTACTGCCAGTAATAGGGAAAATTTTGGAAAAGATGGTAGTGGCAAGGCTAAAATGGCATCTTATTCCGCGACTTAGTACACGCCAGTACGGGTTTGTGCCACAGAGGAGCACCGCGGACGCCGTCTATAAACTGGTTGAACACGTGCAAAATAAGCTTAGACAGAAAAAGTTAATTACTGTAGTGTCACTGGATATAGAGGGTGCCTTCGATAGCACTTGGTGGCCGGCTATTAGGGTCCGACTGGCTGAGGAAAGGTGTCCGGTTAACATAAGAAGATTGCTAGATAGTTATCTCTGCCATAGGAAAATCAAACTGAAGTATGCCGGAGAGGAATGTATGAGAAACACAACATTGGGATGTGTTTAGGGGTCAATCGGAGGTCCGATTTTGTGGAATCTTCTTTTGGATCTGCGGGACATGGAGCAGCAGGGGGTTTACTGCCAGGCATTTGCTGATGATGTGGTACTGGTGTTCGAAGGGGAGACAAGGTCAGAAATTCAAAGGCGGGCCAATGCGGTTCTGGGGAAATGCGGAATGGGGCATCGAAAATAAGTTAAAATTTGCAGCACACAAAACATGTGCCATGGTGCTAACGAGAATAATCAAATTCGATGTCCCACGCCTGGTAATGGGCGGGATCCCGATTGGTATGTCCAAGGAAATAAAAATCCTTGGACTGATAATAAACGAAAAACTCACCTTTAACACACACGTCGCTGCGGATGTAGAAAAGCATTAAACATTTGTAAGCAGCTATCAAGAACAGCTAAGGTTGAGTGGGCCTGCAACCTGAGATAATACGAATGCTGTACAACTCGGTCGTCGAACCCGTCGTCATGTACGCGGCCTGTGTATGGGCACCAGCAACTAAAAGATTGGGGTTCAGAAAGCGCTAAACGCAGTTCAAAGATCCTTCGCCCAAAAACTGTGCAAGTCGTATCGTACGGTCTCGTTACACTCGGCTCTGCTGCTGACTGAAATATTGCCTCTAGATCTAAGAGTACAGAAAGCAGCCGCCCTGTACAAAGCTCGCAAGGGCACCGGCTTGGTGCTGGGAGATAGGGAGGTCGAGCGACCGATGGGGTTTTCACAGTCCTTACACCCAGCGACACATATCAGGTTGACGTACTCTAAGCTGAAGGACCACGAGCAAGTAGACGAATACAACCCTTGGGCCGTAAAAATATTCACAGATGGGAGTAAAATTGACGGAAAGGTAGGAGCTGCTTTATCGTTGTGGACAAACGGAACCGAAACAAAGACGGCAAAACTATGTATATTTTTTTATTTATTTTTATTTATTTATCATAAATGTGGTACATCGGTATTTATTTGTATAATTCGCCAAACTGTAAAACAGTTTGTTGGCGAAGGTTTGCACTCTCTATGCTTTCAATATCTTTACCCTACCAACATAGTACAAAAAACAAAATAATACTAATAATAATAATAAACACTTATACCTAATTTGCACCTGGGCATAGACTCCGAATGAAGTTATCTATCAGCAGGCATTTCAGCTTTGACTTATAAGTATGTCTGCTTTCGGTTGCTTCGACATCAACTTCACTCAGAATACCAGGCACCAGGTACAACAGGGCTGACCTCGCCCTAATTCAAGAGCCCTGGGTATCCAGCTCGACTATTCTGGGGCTCAACGCTGCCGGTAAGATTATTTACAACAAAGGCGGGACAAGACCCAGAACTTGTATTGTTTATAAGAACAGCATTAATCTATTGACTGTTACAGAGTTGTGCTCCGACGAAGTTGTAGCAGCCATTTTGATCCCCAAGGGAGGCGGGACTAGAGTACTAATTTGCTCAGCCTATCTCCCGGGGGAAAAGGAAAACCCTGCTGAGGACCTGGAGCCTGCGGTCGAGTACGCCCGGCGTCACAGGATGCAACTGCTGGTGGGGTGTGATGCAAACGCCCACCACACCACATGGGGAAGTACAGACGTAAATAGGAGAGGTAACACGTTATATGACTATTTACTAACAAAGGGGTTGCACGTGGTGAATAAGGGATGTAAACCGACCTTTGTAACCCGTGTAAGACAAGAGGTGTTAGACATTACCATTGCAACAAATGATCTGGCTAGGCGCATTAGCGACTGGCACGTTAGTGATGAACCGTCAATGTCTGACCATAACCATATTTGTTTTGACTTAGTAGGATCATTATCAAGTCAGGATGTTAGCTTTAGGAACCCTAGAGTAACTGATTGGGCGGCCTATAGGGACAACCTTAAACAGAACCTAGAAGATGTACCTAAAACAATAAAGACAGTAGAAAGTCTGGATATTGCAGTGACCATAGTCTCTAACGGCATAACTAAGGCCTATGAGGATAGCTGTCCTGTAAAAACAATGTCAACTAAAAGGGCAGTACCGTGGTGGAGCTCCAAGCTAGAAAAGCTTAGAAGTAAAACTCGGAAACTATTCAATAAGGCTAAAAGGACCCAAGAGTGGGAATCCTATCGGGAAGCCTTAACCACTTACAATAAAGAAATTAGGAAGGCTAAGCGGGGAACTTGGAGAAAATTCTGCGAAGAAGTAAACAGCACGTCTCAGTGCGCAAGAGTTCACAAATTCCTCGCAAAAGACAAACCTAACCAAATTGGCTTGCTTAAATACCCTAATGGGACTTACACGGCCAACGAAAAAGAAACTCTAAATTTATTGGTATCGACCCATTTTCCTGGTGCTTGCGCAGAAAGTCCATCCTCAACGCAATCATTTCGCCCAGGTAATGAAGAATGGAGGAGGGCCTCACTTATAATAAGGCCATCTCAAATAAAATGGGCCGTTAAATCCTTTAAACCATACAAATCATGTGGAGCGGATGGCATTTTTCCAGCACTACTGCAGCAAGGAATAGAAGTAATAATCCCTTACATGATAAAAATCTTCAGAGCAAGCTACGCCTGGGGACATATTCCAGAACAATGGACCGAAGTCAAGGTTCTATTCATTCCAAAGGCCGGAAAAAGAGACTACTCTCAACCGAGATCACTCAGGCCTATTAGTCTAAGCTCCTTTATGCTAAAGACTATAAGGTTCTGGATATTTACATTAGGGAGGCGATCAAAATTGACTATCCTATTCATTATTCTCAACACGCCTACAGCAAAGGGAGATCTACTGAAACTGCCCTTATGAATCTGGTAGACAAGGTAGAAAAGGCGTTAGAGGATAAACAAATTGCACTTTGTGCATTCTTAGACATTGAGGGCGCATTTGACAACACCCCTATAAGGACACTAGTTCGAGGTCTCACTGACAAAAATGTTGACCGTGCGACGGTGAAGTGGGTCGAAGCGATGCTCTCAAACCGGAAAGTGAAGGTAACCCTATATGAAACCTCACTTGAATTATTCACTACCAGGGGTTGCCCCCAGGGGGGGGTCTTATCTCCACTACTTTGGACCCTGGCAGTGGATCAGCTCTTGTATAAAATGGCGGAGCTTAGGATAGACACGCAGGGATTTGCTGATGACCTGGTGATAATCGTCCGAGGTTTCTGTCAAAGTATGCTGTCATACGTTATGCAACGAGCATTAAATATTGTTGATAAGTGGTGCAAGGACAACGAGCTGTCCATCAACGCGGGGAAAACAGTGGTTGTACCATTTACCAACAAAAGGCAACTTGACAATTTAGTCAAACCACGATTGAATGGCCAAACTATTGAATTCTCCAAGGAGGTCAAGCACCTAGGTGTAATATTGGACCAAAAACTTACTTGGAACAGCCATATAATCGGAATACTGAACAAGGCTAAAACAGCCTTGGGAATATGTAGCAGACTGGCAGGACAACGGTGGGGGTTATCTCCTAAAAACACCCTATGGCTTTATAAGACGGTGGTAAGGCCCATAATAACATATGCCGCCGCAGTGTGGCACAGGAAAGCCAGCCAGGAAACTGCTACAATTAAACTAAGCGGCATGCAAAGAATTGCGTGTCTCTTGGTCACAGGAGCTATGTCAACCTCACCTGGTGAGGCCCTGAATGCAATGCTGGATATCCCGCCCCTACACCTGCATGTAGAGATGGTGGCGGTAAACAGCATATACAGGCTAACCACCCAGGGAGAAGGAAACTGGCTCTCAAAGTCACTGAGATCGTTCCAGGACACTGTTATGGGCAGCAACATACTGAGTATGTACACTGACTCTATGACAAAACAGAGCAGCTTCCCGAAACGATACTCTGTGGAACTTTTATCCAGAGATGACTGGCTTAAAAGCCAAGTATACTGGAAAAATGGAAGCCTGATATGGTACACCGATGGGTCCAAATCAGGTGCTCATGTAGGGTGTGGAATATACGGAGAGCGGCCCAAGGTCAAGAAATTCATAAACTTGGGCAAATACACCTCCATATTTCAGGCCGAGGTGTACGCTATTTTAGAATGTGCGGACATAAACCTCAAAAAGAGATACATGAACCATTGTATTTATATACACTCAGACAGTCAAGCAGCTCTATTGGCCCTCTCATCAGACTCTGTGAGTTCAAGATTGGTGCTAAACTGCGTGAAGGTCCTCAATTCCTTGGGTGAGAAAAACCAAGTGATCTTGCGCTGGGTCCCAGGGCATGAAGGGATCGAAGGCAATGAAATTGCGGACGAACTCGCGAAGGCTGGTAGCACAATTGCGACATATGGTCCAGAACCATTCTGTGGCATACCAAATAGCCTTGCAAAATTGACCCTTTATATAAATTTCAAAGAACAATCATTAGAGCACTGGAAAAATCAGCCAGGCCTAACACATTCTAAGGCATTAGTCAAACCCTATAATAGGCGGCATGCCAAAGAACTGTTACTACTTAGTAGGAATAACTTGCGTATCCTAACAAGGGCACTGACTGGCCACTGTGGGCTGAACAAACACATGTATAATTTGAAGATCAGCAGAACCAAGGACTGTAGATTCTGCAAGGAGGAGGACGAAACGCCTCTCCACCTGATCTGCAAATGTGAGGCCCTGGTGCGCAAACGCAGCATCCATCTGGGTAAACACCAACTACTACCCGATGAGGTGCACGAAATCAGTACTAAGAAACTATTACAGTTCATAGAAGCTATAGGAATTAGTACTGAATTGTAGAAAGAGGCGATCACAATAGATCAGGAATGGTCGCAGTGATACTGGGTCTGGAAAGCCTTGAAGAGCCTATCTTTCAAAAAAAAAAAAAAAAAAAAACCAGGTACAATCTCTGCCGCTGGCCAAAGTACTTGTTCACTCTAGGCTGCTCCTACTTTTTCCTAACATTCGTTCTGAGTTTACAATTAATAATATTTTTGGTTTTAAATTCTGATTTGCCAAACTTTTCTAACAATAACAAATACTTAACTCTTTCGTGCACTGGTAAGATATTACATTTTTTTAACAATAACCCATAATTTCGGTTACATTTATCTTTCTGTGTCCTACTAACTAATAATTTTAAAAATCGGAGTTGCAAATAATAAATTCTATTAAGGTATGTTTTAAAGGTGCGGCCATAAGGGCATAAACCATAACTTAGGATTGCCTCGGCCATCGAGTGGTATAACATAAACAGCGTTGACCTGCCTACAACATATTTAAGAGTAGTCATCTTCAGCAACACAGCCCTTAATTTATTACACACATTGTGTAATAAATTAAGAAATCAGAAATTTGCGATCCGTATCGCGATAAATATCGAGTGTGTAGCATCATCCGCTTAAATAAAAAAAAATCTCAATGCCATTATCCACAGACATATAAAGAGAAGCAGACTTAACATAACCGGCTATATGCGTGGCAATTACACTACAAAGAAATATTACTCACACAAACACAAAACACAGGGCCGCATTGTAGCTTTAAATATTAAAAAAAAAAAATAGGTATGGTATGCTTATTGCTTATTTTGCGTGCAGAAACAAGGGGGACCACAACTTTATCGTAACTAGCCTGTGCCCGCGACTTCGTCCGCGCGTAATTTACTATTGTTTATATCCCCAGTTCTCAGCTGCGTATCAAGATGAAACATACGCCAGTTTTAAATTAGACCTTCAACAATACAACAGTGGAAACCGCATCAAATTTGGTCCAGTAGTTTTTGCGTGATGCGCGTCCAAACATACAGACAGACAGACGGAAAGACAGACAAAAATTCTAAAAAAAAATGTTTTGGCTTCTATTGACCCTAAAAAGACCCCTCGTGGTTTTTTTTCTTAAATATCTCCTATGCACAGACACAGACTAGTTACAGTTTTATTATTTGTATTGATATTGATGCATACGATAATTATGCGGTGGTTTCTTCTACATAATAAATTAGAATCAAAATGCGCCGAACATAATACACTGCTTGATTTAGGCTGCCAATCTTTTTTATTTAACTTCATAATCCAAAGATTTTTCAGGTCTTCATTTTTGGGAAACCTGTAATCAAAAGTAGGTAGGTACCATATTTATTTTTTCGCCTTATCGATGAAGCTAAACTAGCAGTTAAAAGTACCATCCCTTACTTTCTGTGAAAGTATTTACCTAAATATCAATACAGCTTTATTTTCTTGTCCCTGATCCTGACTCCGACCCTTTGAACTGTACTAGTACTTGAAATGTCAAATTGCGTCTTTGAGATAAACTTTGAAGAAAATCTTAAGTATTTCAGTACGACATCTAGTTTAAACATATTTTTGAATAAAGAACATATCGTAGCTTGCAATCATAAAAACAAAACACACGACTGTGACTCGTACGTCTTTAAAATACTCGAACAAAAATTAAATGAGGTATACATACCGGTGGAAGGTAATTTCTGGAGTTTTATTGTATGATGCGTTAAAACACTTCGGGGCACAACACTTCACCATTTTATTTTAGTCCGTGACTCAAGATTTTTATAACAAAATACAAAACAAAACACTACAGCACAAACGTCAGCACGCCATATGTCGCTTATTTTGACAGAAGCAACATGGCGTCTGCCACGACTCCGGATTTGTCTATGTGTGAGTTATTGTTGCCATAGATAGAGAAAAAGGGATAAAGCTATACAATGTTAGTTTGGAGTGAATGTGACAACGATATTCTTTACATGGGTCAATGTGTGCGTATTTTTGTGTTAAGTCTGCTTCTCTTTATATGTCTGTGCCATTATCACAGAATCGTTCACAAACAAAACATGTTTTTAGAAGAAGGCTGGCTGGGGCTGTATGAGAAATATAGTCTCTTGTTTTGGATGGCATGGATGACAGTTGACGTTTGGCGTTGCCGTTGACATTGATTTGACAAACAGCTGATGACAGCAGAACAACATGTGCTGTTTTTGTTTACCGTTGTTGCATTATCTGTTGCAAAAATCTTTTTCCCAACTGTGACCGGGGCATATAAACATTTGCAGCGCATACGCCATAGTCAGCAGACGTACTTATTGACGCAGCCATTTACTGGATATGGGGGCTTCTCCCAATACCTTAATAGATTTAAGAAGAAAGACGATCCTGCGTGTGTCTGCGACTCAAATAATATTAAGGATATTGTCTTATGTAAGTGTGTTTGAGTTTCCCTTGTTTATTTGTAAGACTTATTTATTTGTTAGAAAAGAAACTGTCAAGTGTGATGTACATTAAGATTTAAACCTCCGACTATATTGGAATTTTTTTTCGCTAGTAGGAGTCCGGCACTACCTGGGCCATCCATTCCCAGGTGTCCATGATGGATTTCCCTTGTCTGACACTAAATGTAAAAAAAAAAACTTGAGTTTCCCATCACCTCTCGTGATCAGATCGTTTTTGTATGCGCTCCGCGATTAAAAATTTATTAAAGTGGCAATTGAACACCGATTTTAATAAAACAAGCGACATTATGTGTGTAAGAGTAAGTTCTATCCGTTTGCAGACGGTTGGTGAAAATTGGATTGCAGTGACACAAGTTATTAAGTGAAAACCAAAAGTGAGGATATCTTTTTGTAAAATTTTGAAATTCAAAGTCGTATATCTCAAGAACCATCTGTACAATATGCTCAAGCTGTTAGAGTAGCATCTGCAACAGGAGTGTGGGATTTTTCGTCGTTACCTCTGCGGAGCTATTCCTGAAAAACACATTTTGCCACTCGGTCGAGACGGGATCGACTTACATGAAGGAGACAAGCTACGACAAGAGGACGTGACTGGAAGGCCTTTGAACTATACAGAACAATTTTAGGATATATAATTTTAGGGTTATAGGAAGTTAAGTTAATGCTATAAACATGGCATGCTGTATTTCGAAATCTGAAGCGACGACCTATAATTTTTCTGTGACTGGTGCTTGCGCGCTCATTGGGGGACGTGTTCCAGAAAAATTAGATTTTTACCATAAATATTGGCCATTTTGCGGCAGTTTCAGTAAAATAATTTCTAAAAATTGATCTTTGACAGCCGTACACTAATTATTTGAAATTCTAAATTTTTTTTTACATTAATCTTGATTTTACATTGATTTTAACGTTTTATTTGTGAATATATCTCTTGTGGTTCTCAAGTTATTAGTTCTTTTGTAGACCTAATAAAAGATAAGAGGAAGGCATACATCTTTTTCAAATATTGCAAGGAGATAATGGCCGAAACCTGTAGGGCAAATGGAAATACGGCATGGGGAAATTAAAGGCTGTAGGTATTTAGAAAGTTTTATCTAAAAGGGATACTGAAAATGTTTCCGAAAAAGAAGGAAGTGAACAATTTCTTGTAGTTTCGCTCAAGCTACTGAAAACAACAAGTTTTCGTATTTATGCCTATAATTTAATAATAAATTACCTATGTATAATATGTGATTATTTTTATGCTATTTCTGAGTTAACTTTAAAATTTTCTAAAAACTCTTCTTCGGGAAGTTTAAACGAGTCGCAAATCTCCCATAGCCCTTTACGCTGGCGCTTGCGAGCCAATTTCACTAATAATAGAAACTCAGCAGCAGCGGCTTACGACAAGAGGATGCCGAAGACCGGGCGAAGTAGAGTAAAATTAATTGGAAAGCGAACCCTGGCAGAGGCCGGGATAAGCGCTAAGACGATGATGATGATGATAAACTCAGTAGGTAATTCATATAATTTACAGAAAACCAAAATTATACTTCGCAATCATTACTAATTACAAAATACGTCGCAAGAGCTAGTAGACATATTATTTGTCTACTTCGAAGTGTCAAAGGTCCGAAAATTCGGCTGTCGTGCTTGGGGCATAGAGATGTCGTGCTTAGGGCATAGAGATGGCTCTAAGTCCGCCTATTGCTGTAATTTGTGCGATAAAGTTGTTAAATAAATAAAATAAATAAATGTTGGCTTCAAGTGACATTAGGAGGCGCCAGCGCGGTCCTTGTATCATCCGTAGAGAAACTATCTGTGACGTCATTTTAGAGACATAAATGACAGTTCAAGTTAGACACTAATCTTGTCTACCGTGGTCATGCTACCCGTGCAGGAATTACAAGAAGACCTGTGTTGACTCCACATTAATTGCCTCGACTTAAATCCTCAAAATGTAGCGCAGAGTTATGTTCAGTCGAAAACAAATCAACGACGTATATACGAACGACGTACCTACGAACTTGAAGGAAGTATATTTCTTCGAGAAACAACGATACATAACCTTAGTGTTATTCAGGCTAAGCTGTAATTCGATGCCCATGTTAATAATCAGGCAGACTAGCCCTGCATGACATAAAAAAGCACAATGACATAAAAAAGGTTACCTATTATTTTCCATTTTAGATTAATTCTATATAATTGTAATAGTTTCATGTATGTACGTACCTTTTAGCTGATTCGGTTCCAAAGATGCCTGGGACAGTCAGGCGGACGGACGCACGGACAAACAGCAGAAGCACCTCTTTAAATCCTCTTTAAATACCCTTTGGACGTTAAGTATCAATATTATGTACGGTTGGGCACAGAACTCTAATAAGGAATATTCTATCATTGTTCATTGGGTTTTACCTGAATCAAGTACAATCTCAAGATATTGCACATAATAGATTCATGCTAATGACGCCGAACCGAAGTCTGCAAGAAACGGATTTTAAAATAGGTACGTAGTTAGTAAGTAACTAGTTAATGTGCACCATGAGGAAAATACTTAGATTTTTATATAAGCCTAGTTAAACTTCCATTCCCTCTTCCTTTTGTGATTTCCGTCCCATATCGCTGTTACCTTTTCTTTCCAAGATCCTTGAACACATTATCCACAGTCAGCTCACTCAGTATCTATCATCTAACAGTCTACTTTCCACTTTTCAATCTGGCTTTCGGCCAGGTCACAGTACTGTGACAGCACTGCTAAAAGTCACTGATGACATTCGCCTCGCGATGGAGGATAAGTCCTTGACGATTTGAACTCTGCTTGACTTTAGCAGTGCTTTTAATTCTGTAGACTTTGATGTTCTTCTTGCCATTCTTCGCTCTCTTAACATATCTCCTCCTGTGGTAGCGTGGTTTGAATCTTACCTTCGCGGTCGCCTGCAGCGTGTCCGTTCTGGGGAGTTATTTTCGGATTGGCATGCCCTGATTGCAGGTGTACCGCAGGGTGGTATCCTGTCCCCTCTTCTATTCTCTATATTTATCAATACTGTTTCTTCTGTTATCCCTTCGAATTTCCATCTCTACGCCGACGACTTGCAAATTTACCACCATTTTAAATTGTCTGATTTAGATTATGCTGTTGCTTGTATTAATGCTGATTTGGATAGAATATCATCTTGGGCAAAGTCGTTTGGGCTGTTAGTAAATCTGAAGAAATCTCAGGTTTTGATTATCGGCAGCTCATACATGTGTAAGCGGCTTAGTTCTGTCTCTCCAATCCCCCAAATTGTTTACGATGGTATTCCAATAGCTCTGAGTAAAACAGCAAAGAATCTTGGCTTGGTTATTGATTCCAATTTAACTTGGACATCTCACGTCAATGCGGTCAGTAAAAAGATGCACTTCTCGTTCCATTCTATGAAATGCCTTCAAAGTTTCTTACCCCAAAAAACAAAAATTTCACTTGTCCATACTCTTATCCTTCCACTGCTCGACTATGCAGACTCCTGCTACCTGGATGCCTCAGAGGAACTCTTAAATAAATTGGAGCGCTTACAAAACCTGTGTATCAGATTCATTTTTGGCCTGCGCAAATATGACCACATTTCAAACTATCGTTCTCAACTCAAGTGGCTCCCAATTCGCTTGCGCAGGAATGCTCATATCCTATCCACCCTCTATAACGTCCTTCATAATCCTTCCGCTCCCTCATACCTCCGTGACCGATTCCACTTTTCTCGTCCACAAGACAAACCTTGTCGTTCCAGTGTTAGATCTACGCTGGATATCCCCATCCACCATTCAGACTTCTACTCCTACTCCTTCACTGTTCATGCCGCAAGACTGTGGAATTCTCTCCCGCACGAAGTGCGTGATTGTCAATCTATCGCAATCTTTAAAAAACGTGTAAAAGAACATCATCTTTCCTTATGTGCCTGAATGTTCTACAATACCTGAATATATTTTAGTATGTATATGTGTATGTGTATATTTATATATATTTATACTATTGTGTGTATTTAGTATCTTATTTATAATTTATGTAGTTTATATTTTCTTTTTATTGTAATTGCGCACGTCTCATCCCCTATACTCTACCATGTCTCTCTTCTATAGGCCTGCTGGAAAAGATTTCTTCTTAGAAATAAGTAGTGCCTGTTGTGTCGTTTTTCATTTTTGTAATTTCTGTTTACTATGTATTGTGTGCAATAAATTGTTAAATAAATAAATAAATAACAATTTTTTTTTGGAATTTAGGTCTGTCTGTTTGTCTTTTCGCGCATCACGCAAAAACTACTGAACGGGTTTTGATAGTTTGGTAGCTCGAAGTCCAGGGTACATCTACGCATGTGTCATCTGATTTGGGTAGGTAGAACCTGAGATTTAGCTTGACCTCCCGTAGTAGGTACTAGCATTCATACAACACGGAATTCATTTAAAATGGAAAGGTGGGCCCTAAACTGTCATAAAAAACTGTTTCCACGCGGACGTAGTCGCGGGCAAAAGCTAGTTAATAAATAAAATGTTTTCCGCTTAACGATAAACTAGTCGGCGATTGTAGAGTTGGATGGAAGGAGCCATATGGTACCTACCTAACCTAACCTACCGATCTCACATGCACAAACATTATTTACAAGATTTATTTACAACAAGGTATATTATAGTTTTACACGATTACAATGAATTACAGTAGGTTACTAAACATTGAACAATTATATGAGTTTTGGTTTCTAGTGGGGTCTTTATTGTACATTAATAGTATGATTATAACAGATTCTGTAAGATTATAACCAGTACAAGGGCGGTCTTATCGCCAATAGCGATCTCTTCCTGACAACCATTTACATGGATATGGTGGAAGTCGAAATGCGAAAAGCTAGTAGGCAATGGTCTTTGTTTTGTCTCTTACTATTCTTTTTATAAATATCATATCTCTTTTCCCCTTCTTTTGAGTCGCACTATTTTTTGACACAAATTAGACAGGTTCAACCTTGAATCTGCCAAGCGTGAAGATTAAGGCAAAAATCGTGGGAGAGGCCCTAAATAATGAAGTGGACTGTTATGGGCTGAGATGATGAACCTAAAACAAAAAACACAAACAAAAGTCACATATGGTGGTGGCTACAGTTGGAGGGGAAACAAAGCGAAGTCGTGAACTGATAAAATAATATAAATAATCATTTTGGCGTTAATGTCCCGAATTCCCGATCCGCCTTGACTGTGGTCCATGATCCAGGATTTGGTAGATCAGATAATTACAGTCTAGTGACCACCATCTGACCTACGTGACCCTGCTACCAGGATTAGATTAGATCATGGTTACACATTCAGTCTCCTGCATGTGCAGCTTTCATCACGGTGTCTTCCCTCACAGTCAGGGCATCGGTTAGCATTCAACTAATGTACATAAGTCAGAAAAGCGTCATTGGTACATGGCCGCAGTGGGACAGGACTCAAGAAGGCGAGTAGGGATGTGCGAGGAGTAAGACACTTACTTACGGTTAGATAAAGTTCTAAATCTAAAACCTGGTACATCTCTACAATCAGTATTTCTTTGTCTAAACTATATGTTTTTACCCGGTTGCGACAGAAGGAAAGTTATGTTTTTCGAGTAAATCTATATCTTTGCTACCGGATTCATTTCGGAGACTGCGGTGGAGCTGCCCAATCAAGTACCAACCCCCATCTTAGCCACCGCCAAACGAGGAGAGCCTCGGCGAAATACAGACTACTCGCACAAACCACTTTGCTTCAACAGTTATTGTGCAAACCGGCCCGTAAAAGAAAGTTAATAACGGCCTGTATTTCTCTATTTTGTAACGGAATTCTTTAAATGACTTACTGTTTTTTGATAAATACAATCTAGGTAAAGTAAAAAGCTCCTTTTTATAAGAGTGGCTTATCAGACCACAGTACAGCTTAATATTAGACATACTAACATCCTGTAGTCCACGCGAACGAAGTCACGGGCACATCTAGTTATATATACCTATCAGAAGTGGACGAAGAACAGGCTTGATCTTCACCTGGACATGACCGAAGTCTCGGTAAGGTTAGTTGCAGGAATTGAATAATCTAATGGTCTTCACACTAGGACAAGCCTGTATCCTGGAGCAAGATCCATCAAACCGAAATAAATTAGTGTTCATTAATTGTATTAAGTACTTTTAAATTAGGTACCGGTTTTCATAACTGATCACAACGAATGACGACTGCAGGTCCGTGACACAACACACGCAATTACCTATATCAGATATTTAATAATAAGCTATAGACATAACCGCAATCCACTAGATCACAAAACCGCATTTGACTGTCGTACAGACCAGCGTAAGCTTATCACGGATAAATAAAATAGGTATCACGATGTCTATTTTGTTTATCCGTTTATTACTACGTTTGTAAGGAAAGACAGGTGGCCGGCCGCGGCGGGCGCGCGACGGCTCGCGCTGCGCCACGCCGGCTGACTCAGCGCGCGGCGGCGGCGCGGCCAGGCGGTGGCGGTCACTTGTTTAGTACAGCGTTTTCCTTAAAAACCTGTTAAAGATCAAGTTTGGGTTTTGTAGCAGCGCAGGGGCTGGGGATTCCATAGTGATGCGAAATTCAACAACAACATAACCATTAACACACGTAATATGACTTCGTGATGTAGGTAGTAACCGGGGCGCCGGCTTTTAGTCCCATAGACTTTTATCATTTACATATTCAGATATACTGTTCTGTATCTAGTAATTTTTGTTTTATAGTGACTTTAAGTTTATCCAATCTTAAAGTCTCCATATCTTTTGAAACCTTATTGTAAAAGCGTACACATTGACCTATAAATGATTTGTGGACTTTGGTTAGAAGACAAGCACTAGTAACTAGCTTATCTTTATTTCTAGTATTAATATTATGAACATCATTGTTCTTCATAAACCTGCACCCACTATTTGCCTTTAATGTGTGGTGGAGCCCCCGAGCACCCACAGCGTCGGCGCCCCGGGTGTAAGGTAAGCAATCGTATTGCGATCGTGAGGAAGTGTTGGTGCTGGTGTAGTCGGCGGGGCGCGGCATAAGTAAGCAAGAGCCCGGTTGTGTAGGGTTCGCGCCAGATCAATCTGCTTTTAGGTTATAGCGTTCCTGTCATTGTTCTAAGTTTTTCTTGTCGGCTGTCTGCCACGCTTAGTTCTGTCTTAGTTCCTTCGTCTTCCGCGAGCAATACCAACTGACGGTCGGCCTACTATGTGCAGCGCGTGAGGTCGCCGCCGCCACCGCGTGTTGACTATGTCAGCACGTGCGTTTGCATTAAAGAAATTGGACATTTTCTTTTGTTCTAAGTGCAATAAAGTTATGCGTTTTTCGTCGCAAAATATCTCTTTCACAAAATCTTTCCGGTCACAAAAAGTCCTTTTCGCAAAATAATTATCTCCGCAAAATGTTTTTTTTCCAGAACGCAACGTTCGCGACTTTTGTGAAAGATATATTTTGCGACTAAGGAGTGTTTGGAATTTCCGCTATGTGGAAATGCATGCGCAAATGGCCTTCGTATGACGGAATATCGGACAAAGAGGGAAGTTTTATCATACAAAATAGTCATTGCCTCCCTGAGGGCATTCGTCATGACATACCTACATCCTCATAGTTCTTTTCCGATTTTCATGCGCACTGCCAAATGAACGTCATCTGTATCAAGTACGTATTTATTTACAAGTCAAGTCTCGTCTGTTTGCCATGACAGACGTCTATCACTAGCTATAAACCCCGGAAATATTGTACGATGTCGAAAAATAGTCCAAATCTATTGGTCCCGGGCTCCAAATTGTACAAAATGTACAATAATAAATAGACAGCAGTGCTAGGAAATAGACTTGCAGAAAAATTTCAATGTATCGGTTTAACATCTGTACTATTGTATCCCTACCACATCCATAAATAGGCAAGGATGTAGAGAGTCAATCAAACGTTTCGCTGTGTCGGTAAATGTTTTGCCAAAAGTTAGAGCCAATACACGTTCATTCACATATTATCGGGTTTGTTACCACGGTTAGGACCTATTGCTTTTACCTCGATATTTCGAAGCATCGTGGTCTCGAGTAGACCCATGATATGTGTGATCAATGAGTAGTCAATAGCCACGATAGTTTAAAACCTATGTTTAGGCCAGTCTTTGGAGTGCCCTTAGTTAAACACTAACCTATGCTCTTACGGTCAGGGAATATTTATGATGATTATTATTATTACTCTATTTAGCTGGACACCGCACGGCCCCAACCCTCACCGAACGCTTTAGAACGCAACCCCTTCGAGGCAGACAAGCAAAACCATCCACTAATATGGAAAAGTCTTGCGGTGTACAGGCCATTGATGCTGTGTGAAATCTTAATATAATTGTGCGTGCCAATGTTAGGTACCTACTCCTACTGTCTCACCTACTCACCAAAATATTTTTCGAGTCACCTACTTATTTCCCAAGTTCGGAACTTATCAAATTGACAATAATTGCATAGATAATATGTTTCTAATCAAGGATAAGTAAGTACATTAGGCGACGGCTTGCTTGTAGGTACAGTCCTACTTGTTCAAACCTTACTGGTAGAACCTAGACATAATAAGAAACCGTTATCGGAATTTGAGGGCTATTCAACCATCCGCCATTCGCCCTCCGTTATCCCCGGTCCCAAATGAAAACACAGAACCATTAATCACACTATTGTCGTTGTGGACGATGGCAGAGGCTATTCCTTATGAATTTAGTACAAAATTTTGAAAGTGAAATTGTCGTACGGTACTATACTTACTGTAGAATTTTTACTACTACTTCATGTTAACTACTAACTACTAGACTACACAAACATCAACAATAGTGAAATATGAGTAGATAAATATCATATTATTTTATTGTGTCGCGTTACACGTGACCACTCATAAGTAGGTGGTTATGAACCTACAGATGCAATGTCAACAAAGAAAACCGTAAATTAAATGTAACAACCCAGCATATAAGTACGGTACTGTGAACAATAGGTATAACACTCAGTGGTAGGTGTTACCCTCGCACTTCTCCGTGTTTTACTAAATAATTACACCATCAACGAGCATGAGTCGCTACAACGGATGTTTCTTATTATTATTATTTAGCAGCGTTATTTCGGCTGTGGACGCAGAGCATTAGCGTGCTAGTATTGCGGATGACTTTAAATGCTCAATATAATATTTGACTTCCAATTGGGACTTCATTTCCTGTATCGACAGTCACTAGTTACCAGCCATTCCATTGAGATACAGAGACCTAGGTTCGGTTCCCAGTGAGTAAAAGATTTGTGATTGTCTTCCGTGCAGTCTTAGCAGTCCATTCGAAAATGTTCACGATGACACCTGTCAAAATGGGCTTCTTTCTTACCAAAGAATTTCGACATTCTTATGGTCCAAGTTCTTTGTTTCTTCTTTACCCGACTACGACGAAGCAAAAAATGAGTATTCTTATCATAATTTAACAATTAATGAAGGAAGCGTATTTATAGTCTGCCATCTTATTAAATAGAATATAGCGCCACAGAAGAGCAACATAGAGAAAATAAAGTTAATTAAACAAAATATAATAACGCTGTGTTGAGTATCAAATGAAAGGGCTTGATTTGCACATTTCAAATATTTACATATTACTAGCTATATCTCTTTGTTTGTTTGTATGAACCCAAAACAATTACTATAGATACGTAATATTTATAGGTTACCTAAATTAAATAATAAAAGTTAAAAAAAAACGAAAACACATCTAAGGAAAAATTCGGTCTCTGAAAAATGCGAAACATATTCTTCAATAAAGGATTCGGATGTTAAGAGGATAAGCAACCTTGCTAAGTACTTGTCAAGTTTCTAGGTAGCTGTAAAAGCAAGCCAAAATACGTAAGTAACAGTATTATGAGCACCCAGCTACCTACTTAAATAAGTAAACAACACCGTCACTTCGTAGAAAAGTGTGTAGAGTGTACCCACCTAGCCTACATAATACACTATCTGATCTTATTATTTTCATTTATACAAGGCCAAAAAATAGTTACTGCTTATATTACTTGCATACTATAAAAAAGTGATACACCGCAATAGCTGGTAGGTAAAATGATTGTAGCAATAGCAAAGCAAGTAGCCCATAATGGCCCGAGCGGCGCAATGCCAATGCCAAGGCTGCGCGGGCGCCGCCGCCCGCCGCGTGGCTACGGCCGAGACGGCACGAGCCGCGTCACGACCAACAAATCACTGCTTTATCAGCACTTTCCTATGGCATAATTGGTTGGTGTTATCCTACTTGTTGAAATCATTATAATTAACTCGAATCATAGGATTAACTGATAATAGGAATAGTTATGTATTACGAACAGATAACTACCCATTTATTTAGTATCGGGTCTTACATGTTAACTAAGTACCTACCTATAATACATATAAGACATGCTTGCTCTGTTATCTATACAAATGATAATAAGGAACTAAACCAACAGAAAAAGTGGGATAACTGCAGACGATGTTTACATACTTACAGGTACTAAAATATTTTCTATACCAATGAACCGATTTTATTTAACGAAACAAAGCTAAGATACAGGTATAGTAAGATATAGGTACCTACCTAAGTATGAGAAAAGCTATTGTTAGGGTCATATACCAACGCAGTATTAGAATCCAAAATAATTATTGTTAGAAATAAGGAAAACCCCAAGCCACGAAGTCGCGGACCATAGCAATAATATCGCTGTGGTGAGCTGATCCCACAACGCATTAAATGCCTTTTTATTACTAAAATATAATTATTATTTATATCTATGTTTTTTACGTATCCCGCGTACATCAACAGCTCCCAACACAACGCACTGATTGCCCTGCGCCTACTCCATACCAGTAGAGGGTTTATCCTCGCCGACCGCTCTCTCTGGAAGGCATATGCCTGCATATGAATAGTTTATACTATTGATTAGGTACCAAAATAGAAGTACATAATATTTTATAATTCCGCTCCGGCCATGTACCAATGAATGTTTTCAAAGTTATGTATATTAGTTGAGTACTAACCGATGCTCTTACGGTGAGGGAAAACATCGTGATGAAACCTGCACATTCAGGCGACTGGATGTGTAACCATGATCCAATCTGGTCAGGTTCCCCTGGTAGCATGGTCATGGAGGTCAGATGGCAGTGCTCCACTGTAATTACCTGACCTGCCAATTCCTGGATCATGGTCAAGGCGGACCCCAGGCCCTCGTCTGCGAAAGCACAACCGGGACATTAACGCCAAGATGATTAATATTTTATAATTTAGGTAACAGGCATAGATAATTTTTATTACCTAGCTAGGTCAATCGAAGTCAAGTTAACGAATTGGCAACTTTGGCATGGGAACAAACACAAGACACAACAAAATTATAAGAACAGGAAAGTAACAAACAAATATTAGGAAAGCTACCTACAACGCGGAAATTAAAAATTTATGTTGTTGCAGTAGGAACATAATGTTTCTACTGCAACCACATTTTAAAGGAAGTTTTTAATCCTTTCCAGCGAGTCATTGTAATTGTGAGTCAAGATGTTATCTAATTACTTACCTGCCAGAGTGGTGTAAGTAGGTTTGAACCTTTTTATATAAAACTATGAGTAAATTTTGATACAATCGGACGCGAATATGGCAATGATTGCATGAATCCACGTCACCGCGGCCGCAATATGAGAATATGGTGATGAAGTAATGCTAATGAATGGCGTTAGTAGCGGCAGTAGGTCGCAGCAACAAAAACGTTTTGAAATAAAAGAAAATTAGCAACACAATTAATTGGCTCATTTTCCTTAACCTCAAGGAAAGAATAACAAGCAAAGATATCTAATTATTTTTCTTTGAAAATCTTTTAAGCTGTCAGTGTTCTGAATAAATAATAATAAAAAAAAATGTAGGAAAGGTATTGGTAGTATAATATAGTGATCTGTCTTAATTTCACATGGCCGGCCATGAATACCTATGAATTTTATTTTTGTTTACAGTAGGTAAACACGACGACGATGAGGCCGACCCAGAAAAACGTTCACTGATCAGATCAGTAATGTTCTCAAAGAAGCTGGGGTCCGATGTGGCAAGAATAAAAGGAGACATGTGAAAAAATTAAGGATATATGCGAAGCTAAGGATTGTGTAGGACAGAGCAAGTGGCCGTCCATAGTTTCTGCCTACTGCCTGTGGGACAGAGCTTCACGTATGTGTGTATGTAGGTAAACAGTGCCACTAGTGATTAGTGAAACTCTGTGACTACGAAATAATTAAGGGAATTAAGAGGAATTCAGCTTACGTAGCTAGGCAGCTACCTTATGCATCAAATCGTTAGAGTACAAAAACGCTGTTGTAGCACTGTAGCAGACATATATTTATAAGCTTGGGTACCTACATCTATCTATTGAGAGAACCACTTTAAAAATTATGACAAGTTAGTAAAAGAAAATATTTAAAAGAAGACCAGTTGACACCACTTTCTTAAAGTTTAAAAAACAGATGACGAATTAGGAAGTGTAAAATTTCAAAAAGGACAAGTTTAACAAATTGACGACGTCGGGATTGTTACAGGCGGACTCCTCAGCACTGACAGAGACCTACCGCTGGTAACATATATTTGAATATAGTGCAACTTCTACTAAGTATGAGTTTCTAACCGTCCATCTAGATTGGCATGAAAAGATATAATAAGCGAAAAATATAAAGGTGTGTATTTATCTATGTTAGGTCGTCAAGGCAAGCGACAGCGAACGCCTAGGCTTTATTTTGTAAGTACTGTAACACTGGGGGATCCAAGGACTTTAAATAAAAACTGGTAACTGCTTAATTGAAGTTATATTCGTATAGTATACTGAAGAATGCTACAAAATACATAGGACACCTTACATCTAATTCAAATGGAAATCATTTGAATTCCTACCTAGCCAGTGCTATGTGTGCTCATAGAGACAGACTAAAGACCTACGTCCTACTTGCTCCGACCAATCTAAGCCTACCGACATTCTTCCTACTTGCTTCAACCTACTTAACCGATTAAAGCCCCGGCTGCCCTACGGGAGCAACAACCTAACCCGAAAGCCTACCTAACTTAGCGCCCGTCCAAACATAAGGCCTCCGAACGCCGACCTGTCTTAGAACCCGTCCTAACTTAAGGCCTGCCCGAGCACACATGCTACAGTACCTACCAGGAAATCTGTAGACAAGCTCGCGCATACCTAGCAGCTAAGAGTTGGGTTAATAATAAATAACTTATCATACTTAGATCCTACCTATTCCGACTCAGTGGCATAGGCGACCAGCGGGGCCCTCTCGGTTCTGCTGGAATGCTGGCCCCCTTCTCCGGACCAGTTCTCCATTTAAGTAGGTGAAGTACCAATTAATTAAAGTATGTGCTGTGTGCATTTCTTTTTATTTTGTCACATGGGTTTCGAAGCCGGCCTACACTCAGTGAAGGGGGTCGGTGTCAATTCATTTCGGGCTTGGTATATGTATTATGATCGTTACCTCTGTAACGATGTTGTCAATGGACGGCCATGCCGCCGCCGCCGCCCTGACTTCTAACTGAGGCAATCGGGAAGTGTGGAGTCGCGGAACAAGACCTTCCGCTGTTGTAACGCGCTGCCGCGGTACGGCGAGGACGGCGCGGACGGCGAGGACGCGAGAAATCGCACAACCAGCCATTTCTGAAGCTAGAGAGACAGAAATTATGACTAACACCTATCCATCAATACTAATTCTGTTACTTATTGCATTTTTTATATTATTCACTAGACAATAGACAAAGCGGACCACGGGAAAATAGTCATCGTTGCCTATAGACATTAGACACAAGGGGTTCGTGAGTATGTGTTATAAGTCAACAAACGAACAATTTACAAACCATAATGGTACACGTACCTTTGCGCCTGGAGCAATCAGGGGCGGGTTATTTGATTGAGTGTAATTATTTACGTTTATTATTCGGTTTCTTTACTTTTTGTATCATATTACTATACATATGTATAAATTTGTTAGCATCTGCCATTATATCTACTCTTTAAAATCGAATTAGGAAACGAGGTCTACAGCCACAAGAAACAAACATCTTAAAATTGTAGTGTATTTTCGAATGCATAACTGGAGCTAACACAAAACCAGCCAAGCCGTGTCGGGCCACGTACCGTGTACAGTACAGTGTGTACGCAGGGTTTCATTGTTGCCTGTCACCTACTTCAATCATTTTTAATACAAATAGAAACGCTTTTATAAAAGTGCCTAAAAAAAGCACCGAGTTACGATGCTTTTTATGTTTTTTGAAGTTGGTAATAATCCCGGCGAATTATGTTTTTTTTAATCTCACTCATTTTGCGCTGCATTGAATACATTTACTAAGAGTGTAAGCCAAGGTACCTATAATCTCTCGCAAAAGTTTGTACCTATGGGTGTCGAACGATCCACCTTACATTAAAACTTTTTAGGGAGCGATTTGCGTGTTACATAGGCAATATTTAATTTTGAAGAAAACTAGCGCCTCGCCCCGGCTTTTTACGAATAGCAACATTAACCAATGATATAAACCTTTCTCATGAATCACTCTGTCTATAGAGAAAACTGCAAGATCCCGCCAAACCGCGCCTGACAATGCCGGAAAGAGCCAAACCGCGCCTGACAATGCCAAGAATCAAATCACAAAACCGCGCCGAACTTTGCCAGGCACTGTGTGTGCTACCGTCGTAAATGAGCTAGTTTATATTATGCGCTTATTACATTTGGCTAAATTCAGTAGCCTAAATTCAGAAGCAAAAAGCGTGAGAGCATATGAAAATGGAATGTATTGCTCATAAAATAAGGTCCATTTTTGTATCACGCATTTTGAAAAGCGGAGTGACGCATAACATAATATAAGTGATACAAAAATTGACCTTATTTCATAAGCAATACATTCCACTTTGATTCGCTCTCGAGATTTTGCTTCTGAATTTAGTCGACTGAATTTAGCCAGGTGTAATAAGCGCATTAGGAGGAGGTAGCTACCAACACGTTAGGAGTTTACACCACCAGACGATTATTTTTAAAATAGTAGTACCTACATTTCGTCAGGCTGCAATGGGAGATGCTATCAAAGGATCTCTTCAAGGGGAGGCTACTGACGCGACTCCTGCGGAGAAACCGAGACTGCGATGATGTCATTCCAAAAGGACTTTCTAAACGAGGTAAGCACTGATGCTGGAGTTGTTGGAAGAAAGTTGCGCGGCGGCGAGCACGTGACGCGAGGGCCACGGTTCGCGGGCGCTCGCACATGGCGCGCGGGCGCGGTGGGGTGCGGGGGTGCGGGGGCGCGGGAGCGCGCGGCGCATCAATGGGCGAGTAGCGGGCGCGTCGCGTGCGCAACCGGCGCGACCGGTCCCGCGGTCACATGACTGCGCGCCCCCGCCCCGGCCCCCGCCCCGCCCCGCCCCGCCGGCCCGCGCTGACGCAGCGCCGCCGCGCGCCGGCCGGCTTCTGTCTTCGTGTCGTCACCTGCGTGCCTGATGTGTTGTTTATCCTCAGAGCAACATGGCACCCTAGACTGTGCTAGACGTAAGTATGTAGGAATTGTAGGTATAATGTCATCACTTTTGCAGCCAGCGACTGTCAGTCAACCCATTTCGCTGGTTGGTTCAGCAAGGACCTTTGAGTTTCAACCCCATGAATCTTATGGTGGTAAAGTAAACAGTGGTAGGTACTTATCTATATGATATAGTGGTACTTCACTATCACTACATATTATAAAACAAAGTCCCACGCCGCGCCGCGTCTAATCATCACAGCCCGTATCAGTCCACTGCAGAAGTGCAGAACTTAGGGCCTCTCCCACGAACGGGGAGATTATTGCCATAATCTCCTTAACGCTTGGCAGGCGGGTTGGAGATCGCAATGTTATAAATATAGCCATGGAAAAACGCTGATGCCCACTTTCCAGTCTATAGAGACTCTAGACTCTAGATCTTTTGCCTCGAAAACATGAGTCCCCCTGTACGGCACCCACGAGTGTTAGGGGTTGATGCTATTCTACTCCGCCGGACACCACACGGCTAACGCGCCGTCTTTCTACTTAAAACTCAGAAACTACTCAACAAATTTTCATGCGGTTTTCACTATCATTTAGATAATTTCTTCCGGAAGGTTGTTATTAAACACGAGTAAACCCGGGCGGAGCCGGGGCGGGTCACTAGTACCTACAATATTTTATTTTATTTGGGACTATATCGTCCACGGTGTCATCCGCGTTCAACCCGAAGTAACTCTGATAACATTTTGTTGCTTTTACATATAATACCTTACGAATATATGTGTAGATGACCCTACCACTCGTATAGAATAAATACTTAAATAATTTTTTATTTTTTTTATGTTATGCGGCAGACAAACAGGCATGCGGGCCACCTGATGGAAAGTGGTCACCGCCGCCTATGGACATCAGCATCACCAGGGGTGCTACCAATGCGTTGCCCGCCTCTAAGGAGACCTCTAATATACCTCTTGAATCGATCCCATGTCATCGACCAAAGGAAACACCGTGGCTGGGAGCTCATTCCACATCCGAATCGTACGAGCGAGAAACGTTCTTTCGAATCTTAGCGTGGACACCACTAGAGGGTCCACGTAATAGGGATGAGTACCCAGCCCACGGCGGGTGGTGCCATGGCGGAATTGTGCTGTGGGCACCAGATCAAATAATTCCTCAGAACACTCCCCATTGTACAGCCGGTAGAACACACACAGGGAGCCAAAGTCCCTTCGATCAGCCAGTGGTTCTAACTTGCCTGTCAGTATGGTATCGTCGACAATTCGTACGGCGCGCCTCTTTTATTATTAATTTATATTATAAATAGTGAAACCTAAACAAATAAATTGTTCAGTTCAATATAAAAAAAGTTGAGTATTTTGAACGAAGGTATCAATACCTATAGGTACTCTATAGAGATATCACTTGACCAGTGAGTTTGTTTCATAAATAAATATTTGAACGAATATTTACTAAAATTCCTAATACAAATCCGAAATGTTGAGTGTCGGACATGTGAGTCCTCGCGCGAGTCTCGCCCTCGCTTTCCCGCCCCCCGCCCCCGCCGCCCGCCGCCAGCCCGCGGAGCCGCGGCGTCCTCGCTTGTCAGCGCTCGCAGTTTTCCGCAAACATTCGTCAATTCAGGAGAGGTCAGTGAGATCTGTATAAAGTAACCGTCCTTACGTAAATATAGAACTGGATGAGGGATGCTGTGGCGGCCGCCGCGCGCCGCGCGCCGCGTGGTCGCCGGCGGAGGCGCCGCGACATTGTGACGTCACGTGACGTGGTAGCCGGCTTTCGACGAAACATGTTACTCATTATTCAGTCGCCGCTGATCGTTTACGTTTTTTGTGAAAGGTTTTTGCAAATGCGGTCGACGGCCGGCCCGCATTATTGGACTGCGCAGGTGCTTTGGGAATCCCAGCCGGGCTAATACTCTCCGAGTTCGTGCGCACTTTGTATCACGTGAATTATGAACATAATTAATTATTCATTGCGATGTCACAAGAAATCGCCAATACTTACACCGCCTCGTTACTGCGTACTACTCCAACTAATGCGCGTGCGGCACTCGAGCCAAGATAATGAGTTAAGATATTATAGGTATGGAGGCACATGTTATAATAGTGGTTAATGGGATTGTATTTACGATTATTGTTAAGATTATGCAGCTTATAACATTAGCTCTAAGTAAATGCGAATTAACGTCTCAAGCAAAACGACAAACAACCTGTAGGGCTCACGTGATTTAATCCAGTGCGGCACCGGCGACGCGCGCGCAAGGTGAGCGCGGCGATAAGCCGGGCCGGGCCGGGCGCGGGCCGCACCGAGCCCCGCCGCGCCGCCACGCCCCGCCACGCCGCCGCCACGCCGCGTGCGCAGCGGCGATAGCGACGGCGGCTTCGCTAGGAAGGCAATACACTGCTAATGTTTGTACTTTCGGAGACACAAACACGGTTACATTATTGCTTATAATAACGTGAAGGATGCTGCAATAGTGGTTATGACGTCGAGCAAACATAATATTGACATAATTGACACGCCGAGATATCCAACCTATTAACAGTAAAACAGCGGCGAGCGAGCACACACAATATTGCTCACCCATCATTTTTTTATTTGTGATACTGAACCGTCTGACTTTCGTAGCGATCTTGTAGCGCTGCTACGTCTATTAGAATCTCAGATACAGAGATCACCAAACCCTATACATACATAACAGCATACTAAGCCTAACTTGTTTGTTAAACGAGGTGGGCGACAATATCCTTGCATTAGATAGGTATAGGAGAACACGCGCGAATCAGCTATGCAACAACGCAGACAATTAATCTCGGGTATAGGTACATCGTCTTCGGTGGCTGGCTGACTCGCGTCCCTCAATTGCTCGTCGAGTCCTCGGACCAGCTGGTTAGTAATAACTCTGGAAAACATGTATACAGACGTAGCTCAAGAGCTGTTTATGCCAATCGTTTAGAAGAAGGGTTTTATCTCTCTTCAAAAGAGGACAACTAAGGTTCGTGACGTGTCTTTGGAGTTAACCGCAGTGCATGACGGAATTAACCGCAATGATAATGGAGTTAAAAGTTGTTTCAGCTTATGTACTATAGAGCACCTCCAGCCTTCATAATTTCTGAAGTAGGTAATTTTATCTTCACCGCGGACTGTTCCATTTTTAGGACTTACGCTGATTCAGGGGAAATGGCGAGCTACCTATAGGTTCGTTTAATCCATTGCTAGCATTATAGGCCACTCGTCGCGAGCAAAACGTACTAACTCCGCAATGGATTAAAAACAAACCAGCCGCGCATGCTGAATACTAAATCAAATCCTAAAGCAAATACTACCAAAAGCCAAAATAAGAGATATTGTGGTGTTATGAGTTTGTTGTTGGTGTTTAGTACCGACTCGTACTTGCATACCAAGGCCTCCTTACAAGAAATATATGCTTAGACAAATGCAAGTAGTACTTACCTACCTATTTTTTCGGTATTTACGTTCCTTGGGGTATTATAATTTCCATCAAAGAATTACAGCATTGTGTTACCGGAGTACGGAACCCGCGGTGCGAATCGGACTTCATAACCTGTCTGTAACTGGTCACCATTAGGTCGCCCTTTCCTCAAGCCATTATCATACACGTTTTTTATTTCTAAAATAAAAAATATCACAATATGTTTTCAACCTTGTTATGCGTGTATTTACCCGACTGCGACAGAAGGTTAGGTTATGTTTTTCCAGCGTATGTGTGTTTCTATGGGACAGGCTACGGCCCCAGCGGCTCAATGGCTTCTAACATAATATGAGGTGTTGTGAGACTCGTCTTGGTCGCGCGAGAGACACTGGGTAAAATTATTATAGTGGATTAAAAAAATCAATATGGTGGATTTTTGGTGCCTTATATAAAGAAAATATATATTTAAAAGAATATTTTGCTTTTCGGTTTATTAGTTTTTGTACTACTTACTTGTTTGCGCACGCTTTCTTCGTCTTTGTCGTACAATTGTAGTGTCGGCAATATCGGCTCGAATGTCTGTTAATAACGGGATCCTATTCCTACTTAACTTAGGTGTAACTTAATACAATATTAAGAATTATAAGTTATAGATGGCACTCCATAAACTAATTCCATGTCACATATTACTCTCCATGGTTGGTGAAATATGCGTTCCTAAGATAAGATCTTCATCGATAGCCCAACTATCAAACTTTTCAAGTACTTAAATAGAATGAGGTAGAACAGAAAGTCTGAAAAAAAAACTTACATATTTTTATAACAAACAAACTTATGGCCTGCCTGATGCCAAGTAGATACCGCAGCCTATGAACATTTGCAATACCAGGGCAGGAGTATTTATATGTATAATAGAACGTGAGTAATGAGCGTGTTATTCGGCAGAGTAGGCGCCTGAAGTAGGTACCTAAGTGTCTAATGATTTTTTCTGTGTCACACTTTTATATGGATAACAACATTAAACTTTTTTGTTTATTTCTGGAAAAGGACTTATTACAAAAACATACAAGAAAAAATATCCTTTCGGACTAAGGTGGTTAGTTACGCTAACGACTGTGACTATCGAGACCAAACATGCAAAATCACCCTAGCTAGAGTTGCCATGATATCATAATGAAAATATATGAATCTAATTCAATCGTATTGTATTTATTTAAAATGGACTATCAATAGTATAAAACAAAGTCGCTTCTCGCCGTCCGTCCGTCTGTATGTAGCATGTACGCTTAGATCTTTTAATATGAAACAAAAGTATTTGTAAAAACATTATGTATAAAAATATTTTTCCTGTAGTTTTGTAATCAACCATGCACGAGACCCGTCATTTAAAATGGTTATACTGACTCAGTGGTCATGTAGCGACATTTGGTACTATATCTATGTTAAACAAGATGCCCAGTAACATAATAGACCGAAAATACCCTGAAATCTTAAGTGGTCAGAAACGCTAACCATGTAGACACAAAGCCATCGTCGAGATGGGCCTCTCTCTTCTCGTGGTTTGCACTATGTACTGCAATCGATTATGTAAAAACATAACTCTTATTCTGTCGTAATCGGGTAAAAATTGGGAAATACGCTGAAACACAGTGCGAGGTGATGGCGACCACGTGCCGAAAATCGCAGCGCAGGAAGTCCCCCACGAGATGGACGGACGACCTTGTAAAGACCCTAGGGAGTCCACGGATGCAGGAGGCGCAGGGCCTTCTTAAGAGGGAGATTTATTTTCCTGTCCTGCCTCTGAGATTAAGATATTTAAATCTTTTCCATTCTAGTTCAAGTAGCCTCCAAGTGATCATCGTCCCCATAAACGTCCGAAACCGCAACGGCCGCAACGCCCGGGGAGACGCGGCTCGTTCAAATAGGAGTAGGCAGGATCGCTTCTTGAATAATGGTTTGGAAACACTGCTACAGGAAGCTTGTTCAGAAGCGCCTTCTTAGGAACCCTTTTTATACCACTACAGTGGCAAACAAGCATTATGTAAACCGTCAAATGTAATTTTATCTACAGTCATAGCGTAATGTTCTAATTACCTATTCGAACATACCCATTCAAAAACCGTTGGTTAAGGTTCAACTTTTCTCCGCGTGTCTATAAAATTTTAAAGTTATTTTATGATACAGCATTTTACATACAATTTCATTACAACTGTAACATAGAATAAATTTTTAATCATTACGCAACACATTTTTTTTTAGTTTTTTTCGAGCGCCCGGGCTCGGCGAAATGTAAGCTTACCTAAATACCTATGTCATTATCAAATTCAAAATTCAAACTTTCCTGTTTATGTTTGTGAATGTGTATGTATGGAATTATTTTCCAGCTATACAGAATATTTATTTAAATTTTTGTAATTTGTGTTTGTGAATGTTTTTTCTTGTTTGAAGCAAATAAATTGATAAATGTGAAAGTAGTGATGTGAATTTCCCGCCGCCTGATATCCTCGACGAGTAGATACAATAGAACTGACGCGCAGCTTACTTCCAGCAAAGTTGAGAAAATTATACGTACGAAATTTTAACACGAAAATATGAGTGTAGATAAAATAGTGTACGCAACTGCATATAATTAGTTATCTCGTGTCAAACTATAAACATGATTTAATATCCCTTTTTATATACGAGTTGCAAAACTAGTATTCTGGTACCAGCTGTGCTCAATACTTATTATATCAGTTGCCAGGAAACACGATCGAAGGCTTTTTCGAGATCGATAAAAACAAAACATTGAGATCTTTATTGTGTGTATGGCAACGGTGGTACCGATTCCTTTGGTAAATCGCACTTATTTGCGGAGGTGAGTTCTGTATAAGTAAATAAACCTCTTTACCAGGACACTTTCAAATCAACAGAGTACACATTTAAAGTTACAATTTAGTAACAAGTTGTTATTGTCCTATAATCTCTGTAGTCTATTGCACCTTATTATTCTTACGTCCTCCATTCTATAATTTTTCCCAGACATCCACGGGTATCTAATCTGCTCCAATAGCTTTTTTGGTCTACATTTTGAAAACGAGTAATCGTGCCTTATATGTAGTATACATATATAGAAATGATTGTTGTGGAAATTATGTCATACTATAGCTCCTTGCTTCGCGCGTGTGCATATATACCTACCTATTTATATAGTGCTATATTATTTATATTTATATAGTGGATCCAACAATATCGCAGGCGACAAACGAAAATGTAACCGGCCGGCTTAAAAGGGTGCTTTCGATAGAGCTGTTGTCCTCTGGCACTGAGACGGAGACAGAGTTAACTGTAGCAGCCAAGGCACCTGTTGCGAGGAGAGGGAAATTTGCAGCGCCTGGACATGGTGTGGGGCTTTCGAGAGCTCTTAAGACTTCAAGGCAATGATGTTGAGGAGGAATCAACCGCAAGCTGCGGAGTAGAACTATCAACACAACAGAACCTGCAGCTATGTAGGCAGCCTGCGGCTATGGCCTCTAGGGCAGTGAACTGGATTCTGAAGCTGAATCTCTCGATGATAATCGCAAAGCAAATTGTCAGTCTACGAAGCTAACTTTTCAATATTTTTGATGATAATTATTATTAGTATAGCCTGGATTGGCCGTTGGCGTTGGGATGATGGTGATTAATCATTTAAATACCTATCTATTGGTTTACAAGAATAGTGTAAGTAAATTTTGGGAAGAAAAAGCAAAGCCTTGTGCGAGTAAATTTGTATATATCTCATTGTAAGAAACCGGGGATTGTTTAGCTGAAAATTGGACCACCAAGGAAGACTTTGGACATTATTTTAATGCCGGGACAATGGCTTAAAATTTATTTACATTAACTTTGTTTTTGTTTAATATTAAACAAGCTTGTAGCATGCCTAATGTTTTATTCATATTTGATTTACTAGGGAACCCTAAAAAGCAGGTAGCTGTCAGGTGTCGGGCAGATGAGATTGATTACGTCACGCGCATCCCCGCACTCGCGACAGTCGCTGCGTAGGTAGGTATAATGCGCCGTATATGATGTAACCTCTCCACCGACCGCAAGTATTTATTTATATGATTAAGTCTACTGCGGCAAGTTTGGTCACATGAGTAGAAAGCGCTGCGCTAGTATACGGAACAACAGATAGTGCAATATTGCCTATTAAAATATTGAGGTATCGAGAGCAGCGGAACGCGGCTGGTGTTTATGGGTGTCGGTGGCGGCGGTGGCGGCGGTGGCGGGCGAGTGTCGGACCGGGAGCCGGGACGGGAGCCCGCGGCCGCTGCGGCTGCGGCGGCTGCGCGGCGCGGCGCGGCTGCGCGGGGGCGGGCGGCGGGCGGGGCGCGGGGGGGACGGCCGTCCGCCGGGTGCCGTGCCGAGCCGCGGCCGCCGTCCGTCAGTCGAGTCTCTCGCGCCCGCCACGCCGCCGCCGCCACTCGCCCGCCGCGCCGCGATCTCCAACTCGCCGCCCGCGCCGCCGCCGCCGAACGCACTCACCCGCCGCGCTATCCCGCCGCCGCCGCCGGGCCGTCTACACGCTTCTTCACACTGGATGTGCCCGTTCGAGAGACCACTCTTGATGCTCCAGCTGCAACGACCACTCGTCCTGAAGAGATTTAAGCTCCTGCACACGACAGGTGAGTACCCACCTCTCTAAATTATTTATTTAATATACCCTGCGATAGATTATCGTCGGCCCTGCGGCAAGGGTTGACAGTGTAGGTTCAGGCGATGATGCGGTGCTATTGGAGCTTGCAAGCTGCAGCGCTGCGCCGGCCCCGCCGCAGCGCTGGTTAAACTTGGAAAGCGCAGCGGCGCCGACACGCGGGCTCCTCGCGTAACACAGAAGTCATTATGTTATAATTACAGTTATGCGTTTATTATTACATCTCTCCATATCTACCTTCATAGTAAACAAATTGTATTACACAAATGCAGTTGTCAATCGTTGAAAATATCGCTAAATACACACATAAACTTACATTAAACAATAATGTCAATATTTCAAAAAGTATCTACATTTAAATAAGCCGTCGCGTGAGTGACAACATTTTGCTTTAAAATTAGAATAAATGTAGGTTGACATAATGTAAACTAACAATTCATTTATTAGGAAAAAGCATGTCGGACAGTAGTAAAAAGTAAAAACCCCATTGTCCCCGCAATTAGCTAGGCGCGGCGGCGCTCGCAGGTAGCCGGCCTGAGCTGCCCTCGGCGCACAGATTTATGGGAAAGCCTCCGGTTTGTATGTAACGTACGATAACGCCGAAAAATGCAACCAATTAAAATTTTGCCTCAATAAAATAAGACCTACAACAAAAAATATGACCCACACGAGTAGTGCGTTGGAGTGGATATTGTTTCAAAAGTGATCGTTTGCTCCGTATTGGTCAAAATCATGCAGACTAAAGATGGAAATACTCAACACCCAAAGCACTGCACTAGCATCCCCGGGACGATGAGTACCCTCTCCAAAAATGGCATTTATGTCTCTTTTCGTTTCATAGCAATATCTAACAAAATGTAGCTCGTTGATGTCTTTTATATGAAACTTAAAGGAATCTCGATTGATCTTTCATATTATACTAATATTGTAAGAGACAATTTAGGTCCTGTTTGGATCACGTTACAGCTACTGGTTTATAACTAAAATTTAACTAAACTTAATGTTACTAAGGAATATATTAAAATTACTAAATTACATTAAAAAAAAAGCTAAAAGCAAATCAAACAATTGCCAAGAGCTCATCATGATTTACAAATTGCTAATTAGTGTATGAGTCGATACATACAAATGAACCTCAGCGGAATTTGTTGATCAACAAATTCCACAACCCAAAATGATTCCGATATTTTCCCCGATAGTTAGTTAATTAGGAACTTTGTCGCAATACCCATCCCATACCAAAGTCAAATTCAAATTTTATTAATTGAAATTGGATTAATTAATGTGTACAAAACAAATGTCAAAAAGCAACGGGAAGCACAAGGGATCATACCTACATAATACATACCTACATAATACATATATTAATTAATGCAAATTAAAGCGCGATTTGTTAAACAAATCCTTCCCGCCATCGGGAGACCACTAGGTGAGATGGCGGTCAAATGCCTGGTTAGTCCAAATATTAAAAAAAAAAAAAAAAACTACTCTTTAGACAGATAACGAATATACGTATACAAATAAAATGAGTGAATACTTGATCTGCTCGCAAGCAAACCACGGAAATATACCGTAATGGTTATGGAATATAAATTAACTGTTTAGGCAAGCAGTTCTTGTTTTTTTTTCTTTAAAAATAAAACGAGTCCAAAACAATTCATAAATACCTTAGTTGTTAATAAATGAATATTTAGCTTAGTCTCACCTGTTAATGGCTCAACACACTCCGCCACCCGCCACCTCCGCGTGCTGGAGCCACCACCAGCGCCCCACTCCACCACCGCTTCACCGTCACTGGCAACCTCGACACGTGATTCGCTCCATTTACATGTGAGATTAATTTATCAACAACTAATGAATTATGGAGTCTATATAGTCATCAATAATCATAATTTCCTGTAGTAGAGTAAAAATCTATTTTGTTTGTAGTCGTAATTTTAGTAATTAGGTATCTGTATCAGCCGCTACTCCTAATATCTATTCTGTCGTATTTTCTGTTTCTTTATTTTTATTTTGCTAATTATTGTTACTGTGAACGTAGGCAATCTTGTACGTCGGTGGCCTAATGGTTAAGGGGTCAAACTTGTATTAGAAGTACCGGGTTCGAACCACAGTGTCGCCATGTACCAATGACTGCTAAGTTATGAATACTACCCGATGTTCTCACGGGGAAGGGAAACATAGTGTTAAAACCTACACTCAGGCGACTGAATTTGTAACCATGATCCAACCTGGTCAGGTTCCCCTGTTAAATGTCACGGAGGTCAGATGGCAGTCGTTCCACTGTAAGTACTTGATCTGCCAAATCCTGGATAATGGTCAAGGCGGGCCCCGGGCCCACGCGCGCGTGAATACAACCGGGACATTACCGCATTAAGATTATTATTTATTAGGTATAATCTGGTAGGTACCTATACGCTGCGCAGTTATTATAGAATGTTCCCTAGAAGTTGTTCCGTGCTCCTAAAACTAGTCAAAATTGGAAATAAATGTATGAATTGTATATGTTATGGAGGACAGTTACCACTTACCATCAGGTGGGCTGTCTGCTAGTTTGTCACTGAGTAGCATAAAAAATTGTACATGTAACTACATACATAAATCTGAGGCTGATTGTATATTTTTGGATGTCGATGTGATCCTGGTGAAACAGGATTGGCAGCGGTGCCGCGGTGGGAACGAGTGGTCGGCCTTTGCGCGTCGTAGAATATTACATAATCGGCGCGTAATAAAATGTCAGTTCCTTAGTAAAGCCTTATTTAGCTAAAAACAAAATGTAATCATAATATCTAAGTATATTCCTTTCGAAGTAGGTATGTTTTGTAAATTCCAAATGTGATAATATAGGTAAATAGGTACCTAAAATAGGTACATAAAATACCAAGATACGTGGCAAGGTTTTAATACCGGACTGCACCTTCGTACAAAATTGCGTTGCAGTCTTCAAGATTTTGGTGATGAATTGCACCCTGTGATACGATAAGAATAAGCTGATCATATGGTAGGTAGGTATGTCTCATTGGATAGGACCTATCTAGCATAGAAATAATAAACAGGGTTATAGGATATAAAAGCATGTAAGTTATGTCTTAAAATACGCACCTAAATCATAATACGTCAATGTTAATAAAACATGCGTGGGAATCTTTTTAGCTGTAAAACTTTGAATAAGATAGAAAAATGAAGTCAGCTGCCCTCTGTTGTCAACTTGGAAAGAGAATGTTCGCTTTGTCGCACTCAACACCTGCCTGGGAGCATCGGAATAGGTATCGCTCAAGCACATCATATCTCTACTTCCTTAGTATACTCGTATATAGGACAATTGCATCAAATACCAGCCTTTTTACGACAATTTCAACTTTAAAAAATCATACCATTGCAATTGTACCTACAACAAAATATGTTTGTGTTATTTCTAAACGATCGCTTTGTTATTAAAGTATTTAGTTTTATAATATTCATAGAAATCCAGATACAATTTAAAAAAATATATAAAGATAAAAATATTTCTTGTATATATTACCAGCCACCAAGTATCTAATGCCAGCCTTTTGTGTATCTAATGTCAGCCTAGGGTAGGGCCAAGTCTATTGAGTTTTTGTTTATAAGTTTAAATGCTTTAACGACAATAACAGTTACTTGTCGAAACTAATCAAAAGAGTCCAATTAGGGTTTGTCATGCGTGGTTTAGGAATTCCTATGATCCCATCCGGCTTCATCGTCAGACCCTGAACACCACTCGAGAGAGTTTTTGTCAACCAAAATATCGCGGAGAACCACTCGCTTTACGATTCAAATGACTACTAACACTAACAGGCTTGTAGCAGCGTTACCATGTAGTTTTCCCTGAATAATTACTATTTAGATAGGAACAACATTGGTAGATAGAAACAATGGAATCCTTATTATCAGACAAATTAAAAAAGGGCTTGTATTTCATAGATATAGGGCTGCAAAAAAAGTAGTTGCCCTATTCTCTACTTAAAAAAGCCTAGCAGCAGCTGGAAGCCAGCGTTCCAGTTCGAAGAAGAAATGAGGCATTTCGATACTGTTTGGTTGTAAGCGCTAAGCTACACTAAGCGAGAACTTATGTAAATTTCATCGACCACAAGACTTGGGTGGTTAAAAGCTAAGATGTCCACCGAGGCGGCGCCCTGATTCTGATTAAATTAAGTTCTAAGTTACAAGTAAGTGTAGAGCAGAGTATTTTATTAATAAATTACATTTTCAATATAGTACTTAACAAAAACAATTGGAGGTTATGGGGCCCCACTACCAGCTCGGGGGTTCGAGCTAGCCTGATCTGCTCGCGGTCCCCGTGCTGGCAGACGCACCAGGCTCTGGCGAACCGGCTACTCCCCACTGGGTGGTGTGGGGCGGATGGTACTCACCAAGAAAACCGCTTTCAGTAAATCTGAAAATGCTTCCTTAGTTGAGGAGCGGACTCTGGCTGGCAGTTTCATCGCTAGCCTCTGAGCCGGAATTTACCGCTAGAATGAGCAACCTAGCAAAAATGGCCAACCGTGGGTGCGCTGCCACCGAGAGGACAAAGGTCTGCTTGTCTGTAGTATAAAATCAGGCTTTAGTTCACATACAATCGGACGGCTTGATCCTTCGTGGCGCCGTACGTTTATTTAGACATAGATAAACGTATGAAAAGAATAACTCAATTTTCCTAACGTATTTACAGGAATATAATTGGCATTTCAGTAACCACTATGACTGTACAATGGCAGTACGAGACAATGCTCTATAACGCGAAGCGCGCCTCGTGCCCGTCTAATCACATTTCCCCATGCTGAGTGTATAAACCACCTACGCTATTGTGGTATATTGTCCAACGTCACACATAGTATATATTAGCCATTCCACGTCAAAATCCACATGTAGCTAAACGCGTCTGGCTGCGGACACCACGAGCCATTCTGCAATAATAAACGCTAATAAACATTATCTCCTTGCTTGGGACGGCGAGCTGTGGTTCACTAATCGACTTTATGTGGGTATTTTACATTTGTAAGTCGGCATTCAAGAACTAATACCTATATTTTATCTATGAAGTAAATAGCTATTTAGTCCGAGATAATATTTTAACCGATAGAGGTATTACAGATTAGACGACTCATCATGCAAAGTGTTCTCTGTCAATTTTCCTCGATAATAAACATTTGTATGCTGTGGTTTATGTTGGTCACAAGACCGAATAAGTAGGTAACATAAGTAATGTGGAGTACATAGGGTAGGCACTGATTCATGTCCTATGTAGGTAACATAGGATAGGCATTAATAATGAAATCAGTTGATGAATGTGACACTATCATCCACGTTGGGGATTATAAGGTTCAGGGCGGGCCAGATCAGCGTTCTCGTTGGCGTGGGTGCCTCCAGCGTAAAAAAATTATAACTTCAACCCCTTTAATATCTATAATAAGTCACACGATGCAGTTTGCAAACTTTATTTTAATTGCCCTTTTTTTTATAGTCGTCTTAAAGTAAGGGAAAACATGAAACAAAAACGTGATGAAATCTGCACATTCAGGCGACTAAATGTGTAACCACGATCCAATCTGGTCAGGTTCCCCTGGTAGCAGGGTCACTGAGGTCAGTTGGCAGTCGCTCCACTGTAATTACCTGATCTGCCAAACCCTGGATCATCGTCAAAGCGGACCCCGAGCCGGATGTGCACCTATACTTTAATTTTTGATTCTGTCTTATAGACTTTTATGTTGTAGTAGATAGCACATAGGTATATGCGTGCACCACAGCTGAATCCAAATCATTTTATAGACGTCATATGCACGCGGGAGTGGAACGCCTGGCCTGCTAGTGTGTACCCCGAACAGTATTACCTTCAAGTCCTTCGGAGTCCAAGGCCGCAGTGAATAGACTGTTCCTAGACAGACATGTTCAACCTTAGGCCGCATTCCCGTTGAATGAATGAATGAATGATTTATTGCTTGCTTTAGGTGAGACGGCGGTCAAATGCCAGACTAGATCTTATAAAAACTTCGGGTAAATATTTTTCAACAATTACTGTGGCGGGTGTTATATGCACATGCGACTTAAGCTTTGACTTTAAAATATATATCTTAAGTTTATTTCCCATTCTTCATTTTAAGAATCTAGGTGTATCACGGTTCCGAACAGTTATCTCGAACGCTCGTCCAATATCCCCTGAGGTTGCGATAACGGATAGCGGTAACCACTTTCCATCACGTGAACGGTCCTGTCCGTGTGCCGCCTCCCAGCCAATAAAAAAACCTTCCCAAACCTGAGGCTCCGTTTTTGGGCAACTATTAATGGTGATAAAGATTTGGCACGCGTGCGAGGCGACGGCGCCGGCGGTCACGTCGTGAAAAATCTCAGCAGCGCTATGCAAGCATCCCCACATTGCGCGGCGCGGCTAGTTTCGGAAAGAATTTCCTTGAGAGATCGTAATGGGATATTTTATCGCCACCGCGCCGCGACTAATCGTGCGGTCAGGCCACGTGTGTTTGTTGATTGCTGATAATGCTACTGCAATGTTTATGCTCCTCATCCACTGCACTTATTGTTAGCTGCCGTACCTGCCTGTATTACGATTGAGAACCATTAACTTAGGCAGGTAATTGCAGTTTCAGCTTCTGAAATATTCAAATGAAATGAAGGTTAATGCTCAGATAAACCGCTATATTTGTAATAATCGTAAGATTGAGATGATAAGGAAGATTACGGTGAGTGCCTATAAAAATTGATTGACAAGGTAAATGGCGCAATTTCGCAACTGACACAATCGGCCCTTTCAAAACCGCGCCGGCGCGGCCTTACGGTTAATCTTCCCACTGATAAATAACTATTTTTCACTCGAAAGTCCTAGTGTCGTAAGCCGTTACCTAGTAAGTAAAAATAGAAATCACTTTAAACTCACTTTATCGTTTATCTACTATACTTCGTGGATATCGGCTACGCAGTACCTACTTAGAAAATTTATACCTATACCAAGTTTTCTTTGGTATCGCGTCAGCCCAGATTAGACCATGCAGTCGGTAGCGCGTGCGCTTAGATCGTTACAGTAGCATGGCAGCGCAAACGTGCCTGCTAGATGACACGACGCGGCCGTAGCCAGCCATAGGCACCTGCCCATATCGCTTTAAATGACCCCTGATGATATAGGTTTTAAGACTTTCGTCCCCTGATGATCTTTGTCTCCTTATTACCTATACATAGATAGGTAGGTATTATACAAACATATGATATCATACTTATACCTAGCTTACTTAAACTTGAACAATCATTTCGCTGATTGATATTCGCGAGTCGCGAAACTGGTTACCCGCCTGGTGACATATCCATACGAACGACCCGCGTCATAATGCTAGATACTTGAAAACGTCATGATATCGGTAGATACGCGATCTTCTGTTATCTGTAGACAATGGCTCAGTTCGGCGCGAGGATCGCAATGTAAACAAACCAATCAATGAGTTAATTAATTTGCCGCAAACGCTGTCCCAGGCGCCGAGCGGCTCCGCACGACACCGCGGCGGTGGATCCCCGCTAGTCGCGCGCAGCAGCGCCGCAGCGCAGCGGGAAAATTGCAAAATGTCGTTACACCAAATTACTAATTGCTCACCGCAATATCTCCCCAGTTTCCGCAAGCGTCACGCCATTCCGCAGGTGCGCGCCGCCGCCGCGCCGCTGCCTCCGCACGCGCGCATCGTCTGTCGCGCCGGCCGACGACCACCGCCGCGCAAATAGAACCGACCCATTGGAGTGGAACTAGTTCTTAGAATATAATTTCGTACCTCATTAAATGTCTTATTTTTGTGTGCACAAAGTACTACTTAGTTCGAGTTTGTAACATAAATTCAAGAACTACCGTGAAATTAAATCTCTGTTAGTCATCAAGAATCAGCCAGTCAGCCTGCTACTAAGAATCATTATCTACTTAAGTCCTTTTAATTTGTGTTTATTGTAATAATTTTAGTGACACCGCGAACTTACGGCGTTTAGATTTAGGTAGGTCTATATAGAATAAGGTATTATAATTTACCGGAGTTTCTCTGAGTTATGTACATTAGTTGAATATCTACTAACCGATGCTCTTACGGTGAGGAAAAACATCGTGATGAAACCTGCAAATTCAGGCAACTGAATTTGTAACCATGATCTAATCTGGTAAGGTTCCCCAGGTAACAGGGTCATGGAGGTCAGATGGCAGTCGCTCCACTGTAATTACCTGACCTGCCAAATCCTGGATCATGGTCAAGGCGGACCCCGGGCCCTCGCGCGCGAAAGCACAACCGGGACATTAACGCCAAGATGATGATGGTTATAATTTAGCGGAGGTCAGACTATCAAGCCTGGGGAGTCCGCCTGGACTGGTACTACACTTTTCTGTGTTATGTGGGTACCTACTACTTACCGCTTTATCTGTACCTGCCGCCTAGCATAATAGTTTGCATTGTTGTGTTTCTGGGTTGTAGGATACGGGAGCTTGCATAATTATAGACATGAGGCATATCTAAAGTCATCACAGTGACAACGCACCCGCGGTTCTGCATTTTGTTACTTGGAACCAAAGTGCTGAAATCCTACTTATTGTATGCTTATTCTTCTTTATCGCATAAGTACTAGATTGAGTATTTCCAGGCGAGTTGACATAACTGGTGGTGGTGTTCCAGACGCGGCGCCATGATCCCGCGGCGCAAGCACAACGCCTCGTCGGGCTCGCTGCCCGCGCCCGACGCCATCGACAAGCACGCCAGCAACGATTACATACGTGAGTGTACCCCCACCCCCGCACCTCTCCCCGCGCGACCACGTGACCGGCTGGACTCATCTCGGTACGGAATTCGTTATCGTCGCCGGCCATCGACGGCCAATTTAATTTATGACCAATACACATCGTCAGCTCATTGCCTCAAAATAACTACGCTACATATCTCGATCAATTATTGTTCTATTGATCGATTACCTTATCGAATGTCGTACAATTGGAAACATTGGAGACGATACAAGTACATATTTATATAATAGCTACCTTTTGTAGTGGTCGGCATGACGTTGATGACGCCGGGCCGACACCGAGCGCGACGACGGGCTGCTTAGTAGGTCAGACCGTGATCAGCGGCAGCCTAATTTTATGTTAGCCAGTAACTAATGCTTTTAATTTTTCTGTAATTATCGCTAAACACTATACCAAATGTCACCAGCAAATGTAGCGTCGGTGGCCTAATGGATAGCCGATTCGACTTATAAGCGAGAGGTACAGAGTTCGATCCTTAGTGCCGCCATTTAGGTACCAATGACTTTTCTGAATTACCCCATGTACAATTGTTGAACACTCACGGTAAGGGAAAACATCGTCAGGAAACCTGCACATTCAGGCGAATGTATGTGTACCTACCTAACCATGATCCAATCTGGTCAAGTTTCCTTATTAACAACGTCACGGAGATCAGATGGCAGTTGCTCTACGGTTTTAACCTGATCTGCCAAATCCTGGATGATGGTCCAAGCGGACTGCGAGCCCTCGCGTGCGAGAGCACAACCGGAATACTTGATGTCACGATGAATATGATATTTATATCGCCATTGAATGTATGTTATGACCCACAATCATAGCTTTTCAATTTCATTACCTGTGTTCAGGTTCAGATCCGAACCACAGATAGACAGGCCACCTTTCATAGGTGATGACTGACACATTCGTCATTTTACATCTTATCTGTGTAAGGAATCCTTCCTGTGGTACGAACATTAAACCTCCGTGCGGTGTCGGTTCCAGTGTCGGTGTCGGAGAACGACCCGGGCGCCGGCGGCTGCGGCTGGCTGCGCCGGCGCTGCAACCGCAAGACACTGCACAAGCGGCTGCCAGTGACGGCGTGGCTGCCGCAGTACAACGCGGAGAAGGCCGTGGGGGACCTGATCGCGGGCGTGACCGTGGGGCTGACGGTGATCCCGCAGTCGCTGGCGTACTCCAACATCGCGGGGCTGCCGCCGCAGCACGGCCTCTACGGCTCCTTCCTGGGCTGCTTCATCTACATCGTGCTGGGCGGGTGCCGCGCCGTGCCCGCGGGCCCCACGGCCATCGCCTCGCTGCTCACCTGGCAGGTGGCGGGCGGCGTGGTGGAGAAGGCCGTGCTGCTCAACTTCCTGTCGGGGCTGGTGAAGCTGCTGATGGGCGTGCTGGGGCTCGGGTTCCTCATTAACTTCGTGTCGGGGCCCGTCTCCTCGGGGTTCACGTCGGCCGTGGCGCTGATGATCGCCACATCGCAAGTGAAGGACCTGTTCGCGATCACGGTGACCGGCTCCACGTTCCTGCAGCAGTGGATCTCCATCTTCGGGAACCTGCACGCCGCCGCGCTCTGGGACCCCGTGCTCGGGTTCGCCTGCATCGCCGTGCTGCTGCTGCTCAGGGTACGGATCGAGTCGACATCTTCACTTATATTAGTAACTTACTGCTAAGTATGCCGTGGTGGCAAGAGTCATCAGTTCAGTGTGGTGGTCAGTTAAAAGTAATTTTGGCTTTCTTATCCTAACTTATATTTAAAATGCGAAAGTAGCTGTCTGTCTGTTACCTTTACACAACTAAAGAAAAACATTTGAGTCTGAGTATTTTAACTAAGTAGGTAGGTACTGTACCGAGTTGGACCAAACTTAAGAGGGACATTGAATATGGCATATCATCCCTGATATGGACATAGATTATGTGACGTCGTCATACATTCAATATGGCGACTACCGCGATATAAAGTGTAGCCCACGTGAGCGAAGTCGCGGACCTTTATAACTATAAAACCGTAATACTTACCTACACTTACTTTTTAGTCGGCCAATTAGAAAATGATTGTCCATACTACCTCTGAGATCTACCTAATAATCTGTTCTTAATCGTTGTTGAATTGAATATACTAAACTAATCCTTCCTGAAGTCTCATGTAGGTACATCACAGATCAGTAGCCACTATGTAACGATTATATGATGGCGATAATTCCAAATCCAGATAATTGCAATAATGGCATTACTTTGCATGTGCGTAGAAGCTGGGCATGCTCCGCATAAGCAAGAGCGGGTCGGTGTGCGGCCGCGCGCTGTGGCTGCTGGCGACCTGCCGGAACGCGCTGGTGGTGATCGCCACGGGCGTGCTCGGCTACTGGTTCGCGGCGCACCACCAACTGTCGCCAGTGAAACTCATGGGTATGGACACAACCCTCTTTCTACCTCTCGTAACGTACCTAGCTTTACGGGGCCGAAAGATTTGTCACACAGAGTAGTGCTTTCTGTGGTCCGTCGAACCGAACATAGACCGCATCATTTTTGCGATCGGTCACAACGCATATAACGCATTAACAAGAAAACGCAAGTAATGGTCACACGTTGTGGGAAGAATTTGCTGACAGGTGATCTGAACGTATTCAGTGTAAAATACCGATGAATAATAGTTCCGACTGGCGGTAAAGGGGTAGTCTGAAGCTACTGGTAGTACCTAGTGACGTCAATGCTGGAGCCGGCATGATTCATTAATTATAATCTGTGTGTTTTACGCATTCGCAAGCTGACAATATACGTGGTGGTTAGTACAAGAACGCACGGACTTTAATCTCGCTTGCTGCGTTCCTGTAGGTTGTTGTAATGACACGACAGTAGATCATTCACGCTATTCGCGGACCTAGTTTTAGGGAGTTCATAGTATGCCTTGGCCCGAATGAATATTGTTGTCTAAACTTTGTCCGCGGATTGCGTAGAATTGAATCATCGTTTTAGTTCATGCACGTTTTAGGTACTTTCTATAAAGTATGTCTATTTCAGTTAGTAGCTGCGGTAGCGCCTACATGCATACCTATTAATTTTATCTAATTTTTGTACTTTAATTCTTCAAAACCTTTTGTCCCATGTATCCCACTGCTGTTTGCTTTGTGGTGGCTGTGGAATGTCTTTACATTCTTTCCCCAAAGTTGCAATCATAATGTTGTGCAAAAGTATCAGGGCCCTTCCGGCCATTCTTTCATAAACGCAGCAAGTGCATTTCGCAACTACCTTCTTGGTTACACAAGGCAGTGGGTTGACTGACTGATAAACAATAACAGGAACTGCGGTTTTCATATAAGTAGGTAATGTAGGTACCTAACTGATTTGAGTCACAACAAAGTAATTAAGTAATACAACGTGTTCAATAAAAGGCAAAACAATTTGCAACAAATTTATTCAAAGGTTGAAGACATTTGTCGTTTGAGATTTCCCTTTCATCTACTTCTTCTAGTTGAACGCTTTATTTGATCACCAACTGCATTAACACGGTCGCCACCACCCCATCCGTCATCGGTAGACAGCGGCTCATGAGCTCATGCCCCATATCCATTATCTCCTGCGGTTTTAGTGAACATAGTCATCTAGGTCCATTTTGTTAGCAATTTAATTACATCGCACGCACGATACTGAATCTGTTTACTCGATTAATTTTTTCTGCCAGAATATCACAATGACATCCTGTACAAAGTAAACTACATGCAACCTCTGCCTTTAGAGTATTTTGGCCTCTCTTCTCTCACACTTGATGCATCGAGGAAGATTGTACGAGCCCCAAGTGATATCTATTGTTGTGGTGGTCCGTGGCAGGGCCGATCCCGTCGGGCGTGCCGATGCCGACGCTACCGCCGACGCAGTACGTGCGCGCCGACAACTCCACGGCGGACTTCCTGGACATGGTGTCGGAGCTGGGCTCGGGCATCCTGGTGATCCCGCTGATCGTGCTGCTCGAGGACATCGCGATCTGCAAGGCGTTTTCGGACGGGCGCACCATCGACGCCACGCAGGAGATGATCGCTTTGGGGGTGGCCAGCATCGGGAACTCCTTCATGCAGGCGTACCCGGGCGGCGGCTCGCTGGCGCGCTCCGTCGTCGCCAACGGCTCCGGCGTCAAGACCACCTTCAATGGACTCTACACGGGTGAGTCACGGTTTCGCGACGACTATAAGCATAAGTATACCTATGGCCGTGTGGTGTCCGGCAGAGTAGAATAGCACCAACCCCTAGCACTCTTTGGTGTCGTACAAGGCGCCTTACGTTTACGAGGCAAAAGTTCTGGAGTCTCCGTAGGCAGGAAAATGGGCAGGAGCATTTTCCATTTTTATTTGTATAACACTACGATCTCCACCGGCCTGCCAAGCCTGGAGATTATGGCAATAACCCCCCCTGGGAGAGGCCCTATGTCCTATAGTGGACTGTTATGGGCTATGATGATGATACCTATGAATGTCTTCACGTGATGTAGCCCAGTGAGATAAATCTAAAGCAAGAAATAATAACTTCCTGCGTCACATGATTGGCAACGCATATCTTTAATACTCGTACGTCGTAATAAAGAGATGCGTTAATGCTGTTGTTATAAATCGTTAAAACCAATGAGAGCCTCACTGTTGTCCTTATCAGTTAAGAGTGACGCGACATGGTTAATCTGGCCTTAGGTATTGAATAGGCCGGCTTCAACCTGAATGGAATCGTTTATCTTTGATTTCCTTTAGATATTTGAAGTTTGAAATTCTGATGACGTATTTGATCCTAATACTTGCAATACAAAATTACAGGATTGAGGCATTTCATCTTAATCTACATAGTGACAACGCACCTGCGGTTTTGCATTTTGTTACCTGCAACTTAAATGTATGAATTGTAGATTTTTTTATTATTATTATTATTATGGACGATAGTTACCACAAACTATCAGGTAGGCTGTGCTCGTTTGTCACTGAGTAGCATAAAAAAATACCATATTTTATTTTCATTGTGCAGGCATAATGGTGATCCTGGCGCTGCAGTTCTTCACGGGCTACTTCGAGTTCATCCCGAAGGCGGCGCTGGCGGCCGTCATCATCTCCGCCATCCTCTTCATGGTCGAGTACGACGTCATCAAGCCCATGTGGCGGGCCAAGAGTGAGTGCCGAGCGAGACTGACTTACTTTCATCGTCATCACCATCATATAAGCTGGAAGACGCCCACTGGGCATAAGCCTCCCTCAGAGATCTCCACAAAGGCCGGTGCTGTGCCTTCCGTATCCAGCTGGAGGCTGCGATCTTTACTAGGTCGTCGGCCCATCTTGTGGACGTCCTACCCACGCTGTGTCTTCCGGTACGTGGTCGCCACTCGAGAACTTTACTGCCCTATCAGCCATTTGTTCTGCGAGCTGTTTGCCCTTCCCGCTGCCACTTAAGCTTGGCATTCCTTCGGGTTATGTCGGTGACCTTAGTTCGCTGGCGGATCTCCTCATTTCTGATTCGGTCCCGCTCAAATTACTTTATGTCATTCAATTTCCATATAATAATAGTATATATAGGTACTGTAAATACGCGTACCGTATGAACCGTACCCGTATACCGTAGCGACATGAAACTCGTGACTAAACCTCGGTCCGTTCCACATCGGCAGAGCTGGACCTGGTGCCGGGCGTGGGCACGTTCGTGCTGTGCCTGACGCTGCCGCTGGAGCTGGGCATCCTGACGGGCGTGATCGTGAACATCATCTTCATCCTGTACCACGCGGCGCGGCCCAAGTTCAGCGTGGAGCTGCTGCGGACGGCGCGCGGCGCCGAGTACCTCATGATCACGCCCGACCGCTGCCTCATGTTCCCGTCCGTGGACTACGTGCGCCGGCTGGTGACCAAGTGCGCGGCGGGCGCGTGCGTGCCCGTCGTGCTCGAGTGCACGCACATCTACAGCGCGGACTACACCGCCGCCAAGAGCATCGAGCAGCTGACGGCCGACTTCCACGCGCGCCGGCAGCCGCTGTACTTCTACAACGTGAAGCCGTCGGTGTGCTCCATCTTCGAGGCGGTGGCCAAGCCCGAGCACTTCGTCGTGTTCTACGAGGACGAGGAGCTGGACCGGCTGCTGGAGGCCGACGAGCGCGTGGAGAAGCCCGAGAAGCCCGCGGCGCCGGCCCAGGGCGCGGTGGGGCCCGGGGACCCCCGCCCCGACCCCCCGGCCGTCGCCGACGCCTGAGGCCCCCCGCGGCACGAGCGTCCCGCGTTCAGATTCTATTTTTGAGACTATTGACGAAAGAGTGTGATATTTTGGAATGAGACATATACCTAAATAATGTATTTGAAATGAAACCTATTTATTTATACGCATACTTTAGGGCGATCCATCGGCCGCGGGCCGATGTAAAACTAGTGCTAGAAGCGGAGTTCTTTATTTTTGTAAGCTGTTGCCGGCGCCCGCCGCGCCCCCTTGTGATGCTAGACTTAATTATTTACTTTTACTTCGGATGTACTTAAAGTATGGATAGCCATCAATAGATAGTTACTCATGAATGTGGTGGAACCTTAACAACCAAGTGACTTAACTACGAAAATAAAAAGCCGTGATAGATTAGAGATAGGTGTACATTTTATTTATTGTAATGTTAGGTGAATAAAGTACAATCACTACTAGACCTTTAGCAAATTTTATGGTAAGTAGTAACAGTCGCCCCCCCGCGCCCCGCGCCCCGCGCCTCGCGCACCACTGCTCACTGTCACTAGATTAAATCACTACTACATACAATATTTTTCTAAAATTTAAATCTATTACCGTTAACAGTAGTTCATAGTTTAACAAATAAAATGTATAGTACAATTTAAGACATTTCTGGTTCTAAGAACTAAACAATAAACTCTTTGAGAGTGGACACCCGACGTTGTTTTATTTCTAGTCTATTCACATGGAAATGCACTATACACCGATGTAGGGCACCGTCACTTCGGCCTGACCACCGGTCGTGTCGATATAGTTACAATACTGGTGCACAACACTCGGACGTATCTAGCAATGTTTGAGGGTCAGTCCCGGCGGCCCGGCTGCTGGCGCCGCGCCTTGTTGAGGGCTCGGTACGCCTCCACGGCCGCCAGCCGCGCGGCCTCCCGCGCCGCCCCCGCCCCCGCCAGCAGCAGCCCGCCCCACCGCCGCCCTGCGCTCGGATCCTGTTGTCATTCAAATCACATCATTTCAGAACAGAAAATCTATAGGAATAGACATAGAGAAGTAATAATCTATCGCTAAATGACATCGCCAAAGCCAAAGTGATAGTTCTATTACGATTTGTTCCGCGAACGAATTGGCATCTTGGCTAGACCCGCTGTAAACGCTTTATAAACAGCTCACAGTGTAAAAAGACTCGATCAATAAAATGAATTTGACAAACAATTTGGGGATCAATGCTGTTCGCGTCCGTAGGCGAAGCCCATTTTTGGGCTTCATGACTCTAGATGCTAGACTCAAGCGGCCCAGCCGTGTTTCAATGCCATGCCTGGGGCATCCTTATAGGAGGATGGGTCTGGACAGTTGTGGCCGCTCTGCGTAACCGTTTTTTCTACTACTCACCACTCCCGTACTGGGTGCCTGGCTTCGGAGGGCAGCGGGATCCGAAGCACAGTGCCGCCGCTGGCCGACCGTAGATAGTTGGCGGCCCATGTAGCTGGTTAGCCACCAGAGAAAGGCTGCCCCGCCATCTTACGAAAAATCCCAGATTGCTCTGCCTTGCCAGTTGGCGACCGGATGGGAGGGCCAGGTAGCCAATCTGGGGGGGGTTCGGGCGTCCCCGCGGTCTCCGCGTCAGGCACCTTTCCGTATGGCAATAGTGAGCATGTTAGCTAGTGCCACCTCGTCCAACTTCCGTCCTCCTTTAACAACCTATCATTCAACAAAAGCGAAGGAGAAAGCAAATTTACTTGCTTCTTATTTCGCGGCGAATTCGCGTTTGGATACTGCAGGAAAAACTCCACCTATCTCCCACCGCGGTGACTGCACAATGGCAGAGGTGCGTATACATTACACGTGTGATCTTATATCGACGCGGGAGTTCCTCAGAGGTCGGTTCTGTCCGCGACTCTTTTCCTGCTGCATATTAACAATCTGCTTGTACCCGGTACCTTTGGGTACGCAGACGATAGCACACTAACGGATAGGTTTCTGCCAGCGGCGATATTCAGTCTTGTCGAGAGCCCAGGGTTGGTCGCTTGAACGAAGCTCTCAAGGCAGTGTCCGATTGGGGCGCAGACAAACTAGTGGCGTTCAACGCTACCATAACACAGGCGTGTTTGTTTTCCTCTAAACGAATCCATTCCATCTATCTCCGACTTTCCGGAATGTATATCTGGAAATTACCGACAGCCTACAGCTCCTGGGTGTTGAGCTATCAACCAATCTTAACTTTGGACAGTACATCGAATCAAAAGCCAAGACTGTAGCCAAAAAAATTTGAATCCTCTCGAAGGTCAAGCTGTACTTCACTTAAAGGCAGTTGCTACAGTTATATCAAGCACAAATCCGATCTTGCATGGAGTACTGCTGCCACCTCTGGAATGGATCAGCCAAATACCAACTGGCCGCTTTGGATTCGGTGGAAAAACGTGCCTGAGCACGGACCACATGTTCTAGATCCAAGTTGTTTTCCAGGCCCAGGTCCAGGATCGAAACCAGGTCCGGATCCAAGATCAAGGCCAGGTCCAGGCACAGGTGGAGTGTATTAACCGGTCCAGTGATCTCGTTGAGACACAGAATATGAGGGTGCAATGTGGTGGTTTATAGTGGGTAGGATTGTTATTTATAATGATAGGCGAGTCCAGCACCAGATGTAATACATAATAGTCCATAGGCTAACAGAAAGAAGTCGAACCACTAAAACATAACGTAACATTTCGACGGTAACGTTCGAGATACATCCAATCTCTACTCTCTCTACACGTTGCAAGTCGAACATTACAACTCGGCATAATATGTCTACTACGAAATTCTGTGAATAACAAAATCTGTTTGCGATCGACAGGCGTCATGTTTTTCGACATATAGGGGTACCACGACTTTTACAGATTGCGGAATAATGAGCGTACTAAATTTATTTTACTAGTAATAATAAACTATATAGAGGAAATATAACTTGACGCTATTGAGTATTTTATAACCATAATAAGCCGCCTTCGTTATTGAACACCATTTTAAATTAGTCGGTTTATACCGTCTACTACGTCAAATGTTGACTTATTTGACAAGAATAATAATTCCATGTAGGTCTTTTTCCGAAACGTCATTATTCTAATTTCACAATCAGGACATGTTAGTTTCGTTTTCCGTCACGTTCCTTCGTATCCATGTCCCATTGTTGGCGACATTCGAATTCTGTCACAGAATACTACATCCTTCCGGTGTTGCTACATAAAACGCGGAACTAGCGCCACCATTGACAGGTCACCTCAGTCTCCGGTCAAGCTTTATCTCTAATTCGACATTATGTGCCTCACCCGAGAATAGGCAGATTTGAGGCTAGCGATAATCGCAAGAATCGCCGCATGGTTAGTTAATAGTGAAACCACGTGGGTTTGTTACCCTGCGGGACTCACCTTGTCACCAGCAGCTCCGTCGGCAGCGGGCGCGCGGGGGGCCGGCAGGGGCGGGGGGCGCGGGAGGCGCGGCGGCGCGAGGCGGGGCGGCGCGTCTGCGCGCTCGCCGAACGCCACGCGCTCGTACACCGGGCCCGCCGCCGCCAGCGCAGATGCCGCCTGGAGGATGGATATGTCGAGACCGGATCTTACAATTTATCACTGCATCATGTGCCCCCGTCATGATATGGTCGGGCCAGATTAATGACTAATCAGCGTTTGACGATGAGAACAACTAAACATATGGCTACTTCATTATATTAGGTGAAACATTAGTGATCATATTCTATTACATTATCCACCCTTAGAGGTGCTGAAATCATTTAGTTTTTGTGATGCATCATGGCGGCGGATAATATTATGATAAAAAAACTAATAATAATGCGCCAAATGTGTCAATTGAAGATTTAAGTTTAGTGAAATGTGAAAACAACACAAAACTATTTGAAATTTACTTTAAAGACACTCACGTACAAGACAAAGAAGTACCGAATGCCAATAACTTTAAAACGTGGTGTATTTTTAGGTTAGGTTTACAACAAATGACATGTTGGCGGTGAAGGTTAATAGGTAGCCGCCAATGTTGGCAAGCGAAGATGGAGCAGGTGGAAAAGGGTAATTAACCACCTGGCAGGGTGTTGCGACTACGGGAACCAAGGGTCCGACGGTTGATCTTCGGAAGTTGTATATATATATGCCGCGGAAAATAGCATATTTCGCTAGCGCGATACAGGACGGTCAGCGCCATCTATGTGCGGATGCTTGCCAACCTTGTGTTCGCATACTCGTAATGTGAGTATCGTTGAGTTTTCCTATTGGAGCGAAAGATATCGCTACAAAATGATATAGAATAGGGTGACTACGCAACGAAAATCTTAAATCTCGGACTCTAAACGAACGGAAGTGGTCGCGTTTAGCAGAGCTCACGTGACGAATACTTTGAATGCCGTTGATTAAATTCATAATTATCCCTGCGAGGGCCCATGCGCGAACAAGTGCAGAAGAATCCGTAGTCGACAGCATACGAAAATTAAACCAGAGGGTGAATCACGATGGTGACAAGTTCTGATTGATAATCGCAAAAGAATCGCTACAAAGCGATTGGCATCTTAGCTATACCTGCGGATAGATCAGTGATGACTTACGAGGTCAGCCTTCTGCTTCTTCTCCTTGAGCTTAAGACTGCGTCGCTGCGAGCGCGTCGGGCGCGGCTCGTCCCCGGTGGCCCCGGCGGCCCCGGTGGCCCCGGCGGCCCCGGCGGCCCCGGCGGCCCCGCTCTTAGCGGCGGCGGCCCGGCGCTTCCTCTGGCGGCCCTCGCGCAAGCGCTGCATCCGTTCGCCACGCGCGTCGCCCGCCTCCTCGGCTTCCTCCACCTCAGATAATAAAAATAAAAGTTGTTACATTTTTTCTTTTTTTTTTTAATACTAAGGTGGCAAAGAAGCTTACGGCCTGCCTGATGGTAAGCAGTCACCGCAGCCTATGAACGTTTGCAATTCCACAGGCATCACCCACGCGTTGCCGATCCTGTAAAAACCTTTTTACCCCTTTCTTGAAGAACTCCATGTTATACTCTCCAGGGAAAACCTCTCCAGGTAGTTCATTCCACAACCTAAGTGTGCGTGGGAAAAAGTTCCTTTATAACCGCACAGTTCGCGACCAATTTGGCTCCAAGGTGTGACGATGCACTTGCTGTCGATGGCGAGCGGTGCGATGATAGAATGTAGCTGTAGGCATCATGTCAAACAATTCTTCAGAACAAACACCGTTGCACAAGCGGTAGAACACACAAAGGGAGGCGAAATCCCTCGGCTGGCTCAGCGGCTCAATACCACTTGTGAGCATAGTATCATCGACAATTCTCATAGCGCGCTTTTGGATCGAGTCACAAGGACCACAAGCTATTATGCCGGTGCTCCCGCCCATAGATGGGAGCAATACTCCAAATGGGATCTGACTTGAGTCTTATATAGGAGAAGCCGTTGCCCCGGCAGGAAGAATTGCTTTGATGCTATAAATACAAGACTATTTATAATACGAAGATTCAAAGGATGCTGAATAACCCCTTCTTTTAACCAATTCAACTGGCTAACGATTCACCAATTACCCTACATTATGTTGCTGTAGCGGCGACAGCGGCGGCAATAGTTACCGGATAGTCGAGTGTGTCGGGGCGATGCAGCGCGCGCACGGCGCTGTTGATGCGCAGCGAGAACTCGCGCGCCGACTCGCCCGCGCCGCGCCGCAGCCGCGACACCGCGCCCCCGCGTCCCCCGCCGCGTCCACCGCCGCGTCCACGCGACTCTGCAACGTTTTAAGATGAATATTACTGTTCTGTTGTTTGAGTTCACTTTACTTAAAAATGTTGTTGTAAATCCGTTCGAAAGAATACCTTGCACAGTACAGGTCATAAGAATAGCATTTTCATGTCAACATAACCAACAAGTAGACGGTATGGTGTCCGGCAGAGTAGAATTGCACCAACCACTTGACTGGATAATTGGGTATAGGGCATTTTCTTGACTCTACAAGTTATCTAGATCCTTGTCTCTTCGATGTCACTTCTCCCCTAATGGGGCGTGTACGCCACAGTAAAACGGTCTAGTTGACTGTAGATCTTCCAGTTTCATTTGACTTTCAGTTTCCTTCCAAAACAACGAAAAGTTTTCCTTAGTTTCAACCAAGTCTTGATGTCCGGATGTTATAGACAGTTGATCATCATGATAATGGCAGTCAGTAGTCGGGTGGTCGGTAGTAGTTGTTTACCTGCGGGGCGGGGCGGGCGGTCGGCGCGCGCGGGCCGCGGCGGCGCGAACAGCCGCAGCAACGAGCGCGGCACGGGCTGCTCGTCGGGGTCGCGCGGCGGCGCGTTGATCTTGCCCTTCAAGCTGCATCCACACCATTTGCATGTTAGTATGTGTTGCAAAGGAGAAAGGAAGATAAAGTGGCCATGTTAGCCGCATGGAAGGCTGCAGACTCTCGGAATCCATTTTCTACACGGAGCTATCCACAGGGAAACGGAAGCATGGGGGGCAGTACCTGCGCTATAAAGACGTTTTGAAGCGCCACCTTAAATACTATGATATTTCACTGGAGCGTTGAGAAGAGCTTGCGAAGATGAGTCCGGAGAAGTCAAAGAAGGTGTAGCTTCTTTTGAAGAAGCTCGGCTTAAACACCTGGATCATAGCGCTATCTACGGAAGACTCGGCCGGAGCCCTCCTACGCGTACACTTATAACAATCAGGGACAGATGTACTGTGCTCAGTGCGATCCGTATTTAAATGTAAATTGTAATTCGAGAGCCACTTACGTGTTCTTCAAAGAAATAATCTTTACTATAGTAAGGGTTGCCGTCATCGGACACAACGAGGACTATATATATTCAATAGTGAAAACAAAACAAAGGAGAGCAGCACGATAATGATGATGGTGAATTCTATTTCTTAAATAGTTTCCCTATTGGCGTTATGTACGTAGATAATATTATTGGTAAGATGGTTCGACACCCATACTAACTTTTGCTTAATATTTATTCATTGGTTTGAGTGCTTAAGAAATATATTATGGTATAAACTTTTAGTAGATGAATTTAATGGAACAGAAAATTGATTTCTATTTCTATTGAATGGTCCACTTGATGGATAGAGGCCACCATTGGCCAGAACATCTGCAAACTAAGGGGAGCGAATGCGGTACCGGTCTTCGAGGTACCTGTAGACGACAATCCCTTTTGAAGAACCCCACTTTACAGTGCAAAGTAAAGACTTTGGGACAGAGCTAATTCCACATCTCGCACATGCTCAGTAAAAGGCTTGGGATACCCATACTTTCGTTGGATGCTGGACATCTAGGTGGTGTGGATGAAATCTATCATATTGTCGGAGCGTGCAGTGGCAGAAAAGTGAAATATAATTTTTTAAATCTCAAAACTATCAGATAAACCCAAATGACTCTATTCTCTGCTAAGAGCGTCGGTGGCCGAACGGTTACAGTATCCGACTCGTAAACCAGAGTTCCCGGGTTCAAATCCCGCTCCAGCCATGTACCAATAACTGTTTTCTGAGTTATGTACAATAGTTGAATACTAACCAATGCTCCTACGGTGAGGGAAAATATTGTGATTAAACCTGCACATTCAGGCTACTGGATGTGTAACCATGATCCAATCTGGTCAGGTTCCCCTGGTAGCAGGGTCATGGAGATCTGATGGCAGTCGCTCCACTGTATTACCTGACTTGCCAAATCCTGGATCATGGTCAAGGCGGACGCCGGGCCCTCGTGCGCGAGAGCATAACCGGGACATTAACGCCAAGATGATTTATATATTAATAACATGTAGAAGTCCATTTCTCTCTCCACTAGATGGACTAGAATAATGTTATTCATAAATGTTATTGTCTATCATGAGTGTGTTAAAACAATAACAGCCAGTTGCACAAACGTACATTAAAATAAAACTGTCAAACCCTTTAAAGCTCAATCAAAGTTTACTAAACCACCTAAAGTAGGACTGATAACACGGAATACTAATACTATGCTGATAATTAAATTATTTATGAGATTTAAGGGTTGGAGTGTAGCAAAGAGGACGCTGAGGAAAAAAGACTTGTAAATTTTTTAGAATTGCACTCTTTGGTATCCTCTAACTGATTCAAGTTGTGATGTTTTTTGTGAATTCATTTTATGTGTTGAAGCCGTAGAGGTTGAAGCAACAACAAGTAACATTTAATTTTTTACAGCTAGAGGGAGCAAACAGTACTGAGTCTACTGTTCAGTAGAGCTTAAGGGCTTACTAGGCAGACAATGGACCTCCATCTCACCAGATTAGGATATGATGACAATATTTTCTACTGGTTTAAGTTGCTCATATCGTCTCTTATGAATGCTATTATAAGTTAAAAGTGCTTTAGGACGATGCTGCCTATGGAAAATCTTTTCGAGCATGCCTGTGGAACTCTCTGCCAGACTACATTCGCAATGCTCGACACAATTCTCCTTCAAAGCAGCAGTTAATAGAGCTTTATTTTATTATATTTATAGTATATATATATATAATATTGTATTTATTTATATTGTATAGCTATAGTATATATTATATTAATATCTATTAATATTTATATACTTATTTAGAAGACCACCATGTTAAAGATTAAACATAATTGAGTTTCTGTTTAAGTTAATTAATGTTATTTAATTTTAAGTGCTCTGTATTGCCTCCACCGCTCTTTAGATCTCCTTTCAAAGGGTCTGGGGTTGGCTGGAAGAAATCCCATTATGCTTTGTAAAATTTCATATTTCTCATTTTGTATTAAATTATTATGCAATAAAGAGTTTACATACATACATACATAGAATACCGTAATTTGAGAAATAAAAATAAAACTATTATATTTGCTATTAAACATATAAAGTAAGTAATATAAACCTTTGCAAACGTTTGGCTTGTTGCACAAATGGATCCTTGACGCCTCTATGTTTCTTTGCAGGAATTTTACGGCCCATATTTTTGTAATTTTTGTAGCCACGAACCACGACCAGCCACGTGGGAATTAGGATATTATTCACGTATAACTATTATAACACTAGTATAGTATGCAAACCATAGACTTCGCTAATAATAAACCGAATACTACTTGATTACCGGTACACTATAATTAATATAATCCACATGAAAAATGAAAAGTAGCAACTTCTTGTTAATGCAACAACAGTAAACAAAAACAGCACATGTTGTTCTGCTGTCATCAGCTGTTTGTCAAATCAATGTCAACGGCAACGCCAAACGTCAACTGTCATCCATGCCATCCAAAACAAGAGACTATATTTCTCATACAGCCCCAGCCAGCCTTCTTCTAAAAACATGTTTTGTTTATGAACGATTCTGTGATAATGGCATTGAGAATTTTTTTTATTTAAGCGGATGATGCTACACACTCGATATTTATCGCGATACGGATCGCAAATTTCTGATTTTCTAGAAATCCTGTGATCTGTATCACGATCCGTTAGTTCTACACACTCGATAAATATCGTGATCCAGGATCGCAATCCACGTATCACGATAAATATCGCGCAGGAGGACAATGGGGATGCTCGATATTTATCGCGATACGTTTCGTCGACACGGATCGTGGATTTCAGATTTTCTCGAAATTCTGTTATTCGGATCATGATCCGTGGGTTCTACACACTCGATAAATATCGTGATCCAGGATCGCAATCAAATATCGTGTGTGTAGCATACGCCTAATGGAAGCACTATCCTTAAGCACGTTCTACACATTGCAATTTGTAAAATTGGTTTTTACGGAATATCCAATAAATGCTGGATGAAGAATAATAGTGTCCTTTTACTTACAATATACCTGCAGAACCTTACACTGGCGAAGATAACCATCGAACCTACACTGCATAATTACTGAGGGATCTGGATCCAGGGAGCCGTCTAACATTCCGCCCAATTTCATCGAGTTCTACGACCCTAAAACAAGTTCTAGCGATGGGTGCAGCAGCGGCACCGCCAATCTCCAATAGCATAATACCACCCTCTAAAATGAGTTAGGAGCCATCATAGAGAAAAAAAATTATATACAGAAGTGGGAAGAAGTCTGTGGGAGCCATGGACTTAACAGGACTGAGCACTCTTCGGGTAAAAATGTGCCGAGCAAGAGGTGTAGAACAGAGGCCGTTTGTCTCTTTCTAATGGGGTGGCCTTTTGCACTAAAAGATAAAGTAGAATAGCAGATTGATAATTTTTTACGGGATGTAGTTCTAGTTAAAGTGGATTACAGCGAGTATGCTACCTTAATTGTGTAGTAAAATAAGAATTTGTGGGGACTACAAACACACATTAAACCAAAATCTTCTGGTAGACGAACACCCGCTCCCTAATTCAGAGGAATTATGTAATTGTTTAGATGGGGGGGGGGGGGGGGGGATAAATTTTCTAAAATCTTAGAAAGTTAGGGATGAGGGTCAACATTTATTAATCCTCAACACACATAAGTGTCTTTATGTCTTTATAAAGGCACACGGTTAATGTTTGGACTTATATGTGAATCTACTAAGTGGCAAAGAAAAATTGAAAGCATTTTAAGGGCCATTCGAGAGGTTCACTGTTTTATTGATGACATCCGGGTTACAGCTGCAAACGATGCGGAGCATCTAGATAGATTTAACAAAGTTTTTGCAAGACTTTCTGAATTTGGTCTAAAAGTCAATCTTGAAAAGTCTGAATTTATGCAAAATGAAATTTAATATTGTGGATACAAAATCAGCCGAGTACAGAGTACAGAAGGTTGAAAGCAAAGTAAAAGCTGTTGTAGAGGCAATAAACCCTGCAAATGTCTCACAGCTTCAGGCATTACTGGGTCTAGTAATGTATTATGGTAGATTTTCACCAGATCTTAGTAGTACTTTGGAGCGTTTTCATAAGCTTTTATGTAAATACACAGCAAGTTACAAACCATATAAAACCAAATGCTTTCGGAGACAGTGCTTGTACATTACTCACCTGATCAGTCTCTTATTTTGGCTTCCGACGCATTGCCCACCAGGGTTGGTGCTGTGCTATCTCATATTATGCCTGATGGGACTGAACGTCCGATAAATTTTGCTTCACAGACCTTAAACGCTTCACAGCGTAAATGGCCACAAATTGACAAAGAAGCCTATGCGATTTTTTTGGAGTGCAGCGATTCTTTCAATATATGTATGGTAGAAAATGTATTTGCATACTGACCACAAGTACGCGCAAAAATTTATACGAGATGTCGTACAATTTTTTGTGCCTACTAAGGCTTTGCCGCACCTTTCTGCGGCACGTATGCAACACTATGCTATTTTTCTATAGGGTTTTCAATATGATATTAAGTACAATAATTCTAAAGACAAAGCCAATGCGGATGCATTTCCTCGTCTTCCTATTACTGAGGAATCCGGTGAGTTGAAGGATTGCAATGTTTTTCAAATGGGAATGATTTCTGTGTTACCTATTACAGTAAAAGACATGGCTGCTGCTACTAAGCTCAATAAAGGCTTGGCGCCATTGCTGGCTGACATTTCTACTGGAATAAAGTTTCTCTTGCTGATAGGTATAACATTGAAAAAAAAACAGAGTTCTCCTTGTTAGAAGATTATTTAAGGAGAGGAACACGAGTGGTAGTAACCTACTAGTGTCAGAGTCATTATCCTGAAGGATTTTCATTCTTGTCACATTGGAGTTAATAGAATGCTCGACCTCGCATGAAGCTGCTGCTATATTAAGCGCACTCCACATGTGGACAATTTCGCAGGAACACGAGAGTGTAGAGGGAGTATTCGCCTACATTCGTGTAATCCCGTGCATGTTTGGCATGTCTCGCCTATTTCATAGACTAATAGTCCAAGATCCCAGAGCAATCAGACATAACTTATTTTCACATTGATGAAACCTTAGGTTCTCAGTAGCGTCTCGTGTACTTTAAATACCTGCGTGTTTGTGGAGCTTACCCTGTGACACCTGGGCAGGTACCAGGTGAGAAAGGTAACTAAAAATAAGAGTTATTTAACTTAAATTTGTAACTAGTATCATAGGTCTCAGACACTTTTCAAGGGCCAGAACTTTTGTAAGACGCTTTAAAGCTCAACAAAATATAAATAAACTTTACTTATTTTTACATGTCTGACTTTTACATATGTTATTAAAGTAACTATTATAAAGTTATATTTCATCAGTCAGACAAATCTGAGTGACCAAACATCCCCTAAACACAAAAATTATTCCGCCGGGAGTGCGAGCACGAGAGCGCTATGCGCATGCGTCTCAGAGTAAAAAATTTAAATGTATTAAAAATACTTACTACTTTCAATCCAAGATTTTTGCGTCTTTATTTCAATAAAGTGAGCTTCAATGTTAAGTCAATAATTAATAAATATTAAAGTAAATTTATTTATTGCATGTATTTAGGATAATAAATATATTAGGAGCTATTTTGTTTTATAAGGCATTATTTTTATTTTATTGTAAAAAATATACTTTAGAATAATTTTAAGAAAAAATATATAACTATGATTAATTACAGCAAGTATTTGTTTATTTTGTAATCATCCTAATTATCGACACAATAATTGGAATTTTCATCATTCATCCAATCATGATACTGTCCGTTCGAGTCATCATCCTCGTCGTCATCAGTTATGTTCTCGTTGCTGGCCAACTAAGTTGCAACCAAGTTGCTATGCACGTGGATGGAACCTAAGGTTTCATCCATGTGAAAATAAGTTATGTCTGATCGCTCTGGGATCTTACTCTATAAGTAGAGATAGGTTGTTGTCGTCTTGATTCGATCGATTTTATATTTATATTTCTAGCGCTTTTTCCCGTGACAGGGTCGGGGTACACTTGACCATGATCCAGGATATTAGTAGATAAAGTAATTACAGTAGAGCAGCTGCCATCACCTCTGTGACCCTGTTTACAGCAGATAGCGATATTACACCGATGAATTGATATAATGTCGAAGCGTTTTAACACCCACCACATACCTAATAGGCGAGAATGTAGAGGATCGACCAAAGTCCGGGCAAAAGTTTCGCCGAAAGTTCCGGCAGACGTGGAGTACGCTTTAGAATATAGCTAAAAACTGTCGGGAGTGCTCTCTTCACCTGAACTCGCCTCCAGAAGTAGTTTCTAAACACACTTGGGAGAGCCCTTCAAACCGTTTGAAAGAGTTCACATAGATTTCGCGGGTAAATTCCAAAATGCTTACTTAGGACGCCAGATATGTATGAGCATATATGGAAATAAATGTGAATCGATTATCGATTTGCTTGCAAGCAGATATGTATGAGCGAATATGGAAATAAATGTGAATCGATTATCGATTTTCTTGCAAGCAAATGTATGAAATGCTGTCAAAATAACTTTTCAGGTGATTTATCTCGCTGACCAGCTAATTAAAAACAATACCATTTAATTATTTGCCATTCTCATTCAGGTTCACTTTGAATGAATGAGATTTCATAAGTATAATTTGAGATCATGCTTTGAGAGCATGCGTTTAAGGCGTAGTGCGTTTAAGAACAAACTTAAGTGGTGCTTAAACAATCAGGAAGCGGTCAAAATGGATATTCTGGCTACCGCCAGAAAAAATAAAAATTCTCCGGGTTTTGGAAAGCTACTAAAAAGCTTTTAACTAAGGAAAAGCTTCCAGTAGCAGATGACGGAACGCAGGACCCAGAGTCAATAGCCGAGTTGTTTGCTCGCAGGTTCAAGGTAGACCCTGAGCCTGTGGAGTGTGTGCCCGATGCCGCGCCGCAGTGTGCGGACTCTTCAGAAACTACACCGTTACAGTTTACTCCGGAACAGGTCAGTAGAGTAATACTAAGTATGAAGCGGGGGAAGAGCCCCGGACATGATGGGCTAAGCATCGAGCACATACTCCACGCCGGTCCTCTGATTTGTGATGGGCTCGCCCATCTATTCGATAAGTATATAAGGTATAGTTATTTGCCGTATGCACTTATGCGGACGGTGGTCGTGCCTATCATCAAAAACAAATCGGGTAGCCTTGGGACTGCGAGCAACTACCGGCCCATCTCGCTGGGCACGATCGTTGGCAAGATCTTGGAGAGGTTGCTGCGCCCGGAACTGGTGAACAACATGACGATTGATGACTCTCAGTTTGGTTTCCGTCCCGGTCTCTCGACGGATACAGCAATTTTCAGTTTAAAGCACACAGTGAACTACTACACTAGTCGAGATACGTCCATCTATGCGTGCTTCTTGGATTTAAGCAAAGCGTTTGATCTTGTGAATTATAAAATTCTATGGACCAAACTGCAGAGCTCTATGGTTCCAAAGAAGGTTGTTGATCTGTTGGGGTATTGGTACGGGAACCAAACTAACTATGTGCGATGGGGCGACACGACGTCTAGCGCTTATAGGCTAGAATGCGGCGTCCGCCAGGGTGGCTTAACTTCCCCGGATCTCTTCAGCCTGTACATCAATGGGTTGATCGAGGAATTGAGTAGCACCAGCATTGGTTGTCACATAGGTGGGGTTTGTGTTAACACCCTCAGCTATGCTGACGACATGGTGCTCCTCAGTCCCTCGATTGCAGGGTTGAGGAAGTTGCTTTTGATATGTGAGCGCTATGCAAGTGCCCACGGATTAAGGTACAACACTTCCAAGACCCAAATGATGGTGTTTAAGGCGGGGAGAGGCCTGAGCTGGTATTGAACGGTTCACCAGTGCTGAGAGTCCAGCAGTTTAAATACTTGGGCCATGTTCTCACGGACAGCCTCAAGGATGACTGCGACATTGAGCGGGAGCGGAGGGCTCTGTGCGCCCGCAGTAACATGCTTGCTCGCCGTTTCGCAAAGTGCAATGTGCCCGTCAAGGTGACCTTGTTCAGGGCTTATTGCCAGTGCCTCTACACAAGCCAGCTCTGGACCAGTTTCACCAGGAATTCTTTCAGTACTCTGCGGGTTCAATATAATGATGAGTTTCGCATCCTGGTGAAACTGCCCAGATACTGCAGTGAGTCGAGCATGTTTGTGGATGCGCGGGTTCCGGATTTCTTCGCGGTAATGCGGGCGCGTGTAGCATCGTTTCGGGATCGGGTGCTCGCATCTGGAAATGGAATTCTCAAGGCAATGTGCAAAACGTCCTACAACAGTCCCATATTTGAACATTGGCGCTCTGTCCACCAGGACGCAAACAGAAAATGAAGAATATCTTGTTTTATTATGTAAAGATGAATGATAATTGTATGGTTTTTTGTCTTTAGATAAACCTTATTTTTAATGTTTCAATTTAGATTTTTAGTTATAATTTTATTATTAATATATTGTATTGCATTTTATGGGTCTTTTGCCTGAATAAAGAAATTGTATTATTATTATTATTATAATTATGTAGTAAATGAAGTAAACTGTATCTCTATTACGCAACTTAATTATCTTATTCCATAAAATAAACAAGCTTGCGAGACCAATAACCTAGGTTAAGCAATGTTCATAGCGTCCTGTAACTGAGTGGGTGACTGTTTCGTACTTTGAGACTAGCCGAACCTCAGCACCGCCACGCCAAAAAAATGCCAACGATATGTGGCTAAGCGAGGTTGACCAAGGTCTACCGCTAGGGACCGGAAACTAATTGAACAGTCTCGAGAACTGAGTGGCATATTATTATGAAATAAAGCATTATGCATGTTGGTAAACACGTTATCTTACAAAACACTTTATTTTAGTTTAATTTTTGTTAAAAGTATAACGCGTGTATTCGTCTATCTGTAGCTCTCGAACGGATGAACCAATTTCAATGCGGCTTTCTGTATTTGAAAGGTATTTTTAATAGAAATTAGTTAAGTAGTTTAGAAGATATTTTTGGGGTTCTTGCTGCACCACGTCCGTAGGCTATACCCTAGCGACCCTACACGTGACTCCCGGGTGGTGCGAAGAGTGTAGCCGAAATTGCTTGGTGGTAGGGCCTCGGCCCGAATGGTTAGCGACCACCCACGGAGATGAGTCTGCATGGCGCTAAGCACCCTCTGGGCTGTGTTCCGTCAGAGTACTCTGTGAGCCATTCCCCCTCGTCCGAGTGCTGTAATATTGGTATCCTGTAGGTCCCGGTTTTGTGTTGGACATGTTAGAGGGTTGGGCGTGACAGGTTGGCGCGGGGGCCAGGGAGACCCGATGAAACGGCTCGTCGCTGGCCGCCCGCCAGTTAGTAGGGGACCCGAACCCGGGCATCACTTTTAATCTCCGGCCCGGGAGGCTGTCCCGCCAACTGTGCGAAAAAACCCGAAGATGTCTGTCGTGCCGGGGTAGGAGACCGGAGTGGACCCGGCAGGCATATTCGGGGGGGATCGGGGGCCCTTCCGTCCCCCGTGCCAGCTTTTCACACAACCCTTCCCTCTGCAGCGTTCAGTAGCAAAACGTCCTTGCCCTGCTGGATACCGATGTTACAGCACTCCTTTACATCCCCACCTATAATACTATCACAAATGGCAAGGAAAAATAAAAGTAAGGTTCTCTCAGCGGCACCCCTTTCCACACTTCGAGTGGACTTTTGTAATATCAGGGGTCTACACTCCAATCTGAACGCCGTACATCACCACCTAGAGACGGCGAAGCCCGCCCTACTTTTCCTGACGGAAACGCAGATATCACCTCCGGCTGACACTTCGTATCTCCACTATCCTGGATACAAGCTGGAACATAGGTTTTTACCTCGCGCTGGTGTGTGCCTATTCGTCAGAGGTGATATCTGCTGTCGACGTCTTAATGCCATAGAACTAAGTGACGAATCTGTGGTGTGGGTGTGCGTAGAACAGGGGGGTCTATCCCGTGTCTACGCATGCCTATACAACAACCGTCACGGCGTAGGTGAGACAAATCGGTTTTTCGAGCACATACAATGCGCTACCGACAAAGTCTTTGAGCGGTATCCTTCCGCCGAGTTGGTGGTCCTAGGAGATTTTAACGGTCACCACACTGAGTGGCTAGGGTCAAGCCGTCCTACCAACCCAGCCGGGAGGTCCGCCCATGAATTTTCTCTGGCCCATGGTCTCACGCAACTGGTATCAGAACCCACCTACTTACCGGATGTTGTGGGCCGTGACCCTTCTTTGTTAGACCTTCCGCTTACCACCCACCCAGACGGTTATCAGGTGTCCGTTGATGCTCCTCTTGGGACATCAGACCACTGCCTGGTCCGTTCCGAGGCGCCTCTTGCTATACCCGAACGGGCTCGCCCCAGTGGGTCACGCAAGGTATGGCATTATGGTTCAGCAGATTGGGATGGATTGCGAGAATTCTTTGCGTCGTACCCGTGGATACGGCTTTGCTTTTCCTCAAATGACACCAACATCTGTGTTGCCGCTGTAGCTGATGTCATACTGCAGGGAATGGAGTGTTTTATCCCGTCCTCTGTAGTCCGTCTCGGCGGCAAGAGTCAGCCCTGGTACGACAGGCCTAGTACTGAGGCAACTCGCCTCAAGCATGATGCTTTTCGTGCCTGGACAGTGGCTCGGGCCCAAAAGGACCCTAATACCCACATTTTGAGGAAAAAGTACAATGCTGTATCGAGGTCTACAAAAGGGGCATTGGCCGGAGCAAAATACAAATTCATCGGTGGAATTGGAGAGAAACTAATCAGCTACCCCTCTGGGAGCCGTGCTTTTTGGTCTCTCTCCAAAGCTGTCGAGGGGAACTTTTGTCGGACCACCTTTCCACCTTTGCGCAAGCCAGATGACCAATTGGCCCACACAGCAAAGGAGAAAGCCGATCTCTTGGGTAATCTCTTTGCTCATAACTCAACTCTGGATGATGGGGGAGCTGCACCGCCTACCATCTCTCGGTGTGAGGGCATCATGCCCGAGGTTCGTTTCACCCAAAAAATCATAAGACGTGTGCTTCTCTCCCTAGACATCCGGAAGTCCAGTGGACCTGATGGCATTCCGGCTATCGTTCTTAAAAAGTGTGCTCCCGAGTTGTCTCCCGTGTTAATGCGCATATTTAAGCTTTCCTACACCTCAGGAACGGTGCCGTCTTCGTGGAAGTTAGCCCATGTGCACCCGATACCCAAGAAGGGTGACAATTCAGACCCATCAAATTACAGGCCTATAGCGGTAACCTCCTTGCTCTCTAAGGTGATGGAGCGGGTCATAAATATCCAGCTCCTTGGATACCTCGAGGATCACCAGCTGATCAGTGACCGTCAATATGGCTTCCGTCATGGTCGCTCAGCTGGTGACCTTCTTGTGTACCTAACACACCGGTGGGCTGAGGCTGTTGAGAGCAAGGGGGAGGCTCTGGCTGTCAGTCTTGATATAGCCAAGGCATTTGATCGGGTCTGGCACAGGGTACTGCTAACAAAACTCCCGAAGTACGGTATCCCCGAGGGACTCTGCAATTGGGTATCCAGCTTTCTGTCTGGGCGGAGTATCCAAGTCGTTGTCGACGGATGCTGCTCCGATACCAAGAGTATTAATGCTGGAGTACCCCAAGGTTCAGTGCTGTCTCCCACGCTGTTTCTTCTGCATATCAATGATATGCTGAATACTCCCAGTATTCATTGCTATGCAGATGACAGTACTGCAGACGCTCGTTATACTGGCCGTGCGAATATCCCTCGTTCCGTGGTGTCGGAAAGCCGAATAAGACTTGTGTCAGAGATTGAACACTCCTTGGAGCAAGTTGCTCACTGGGGCAGATTGAACCTGGTGGAATTCAACCCCTCTAAGACGCAGGTCTGCGCATTTTCCGCCAAAAAGGATCCTTTTGTCATGGTGCCGCAGTTCCAAGGAACATCCCTCTCCATCTCAAAAAGTATCGGGATCCTTGGTGTCGACATATCAGACGACGTACGGTTCCGAAGTCACCTGGAGTGTAAGGCTAAACTAGCCTCGAAAAAACTTGGTGTGCTTAACCGGTCTAAGCGATTCTTCACCCCAGAACAGCGTCTGTTGCTGTATAAGGCACAGGTGCGGCCACATATGGAGTATTGTTCCCATCTTTGGGCCGGGGAAACCGCCGACCTGCTTAATCACTTGGATTCTATACAGAGGCGCGCCGTACGAATTGTCGACGATACCGTACTGACAGGCAAGTTGGAACCACTGGCTGATCGAAGGGACTTTGGCTCCCTGTGTGTGTTCTACCGGCTGTACAATGGGGAGTGTTCTGAGGAATTATTTGATCTGGTGCCCACAGCACAATTCCGCAATCGCACTACCCGCCGTGGGCTGGGTACTCATCCCCATTACGTGGACCCTCTAGTGGTGTCCACGCGAAGATTCAAAAGAACGTTTCTCGCTCGTACGATTCGGATGTGGAATGAGCTCCCAGCAACGGTGTTTCCTTTGGCCTATGACATGGGATCGTTCAAGAGGTATATTAGAGGTCTCCTTAGAGGCGGGCAACGCATTGGTAGCACCCCTGGTGATGCTGATGTCCATAGGCGGCGGTGACCACTTTCCATCAGGTGGCCCGCATGCCTGTTTGTCTGCCGGATAACATAAAAAAAAAAATATATATATATATATATATATTTGACTATGAGTAGACATAGGTTTACCTTACCTTTCTAGCATTTTATTCAAGTTTAAATTACGATGTTTCACTTACATAAAGGAGTTATGGCCTTAGGTATTTTTTGCAATTATAACTCTTAGTCCTTGTTTGGATTTCACCCTAAAGCGTACTCCACATGTCCGCCGAAACTTTCGGCGAAACTTTGGCCGGGACTTTGGTCGACCCTCTACATTCTCGCCTGTTGGGGATGTGGTGGGTGTCAAAACGCGTCGACATTAAATCGATTCATCGGTGTAATATCGCTAATTTGCTTTTAACAGGGTCACAGAGGTGATGGCGGCTGCTATACCGTAATTACTTGATGTACTAATATCCTGAATCATGGTCAAGTGTACCCCGAACCTGTTACGGGAAAAAGCCCTAGAAATATAAATATAAAATCGATCGTATCAAGACGACAATGAACTATCTCTACTTAGTCTATGAAATAGGCGAGACATGCCAAACATGCACGGGAATATACGAATGTAGGCGAATACTGCCTCCACATTCTCGTGTTCCCGCGGAACTGTCCACATGTGGAGCGCGCTTAAGAGACTTTTCACAAAAACGATTTCGACTCGCGCGTATTTTACGGAATACGCTGACTGACCGAAAAATACGTACGTGGCGAAATCATCGTTGTGAAAGGATTTCAATGTCGTATTAATAAATTATCAATTCAAAAGAAAATAAATAGTTTATTTTGTACAATACGTACAGCATAACCATGCAACTATCGATAACAAGTTCTATAAGAATGATTATCGATAATCGAATAGATTCATTAACGATTTTATATTACCCATCCCTACTGTGAGCTGTCATAATTATCGTCCTAAAGACAAAGTATACCGCTTTTTCAACAATGGCACACTCACCCCTTGGTTGCCACACTGTGTACATATTTGATGAGGGCAGCACTCGCTAATGTAGTTTTTGGTACAAAGTGTAGAGCGTGCTTTATGTACCAATTTGCGAACGAAACTTTTTGGGTAGGGATAAATTTTCTTGGTCTGTTGAGAAGAGTGGAGGGGGCAAAACGCAAGACACAAAGGCAAAAGGCGAAAATTTCTGCTTTGTGCGGGGAGGGGCATGTTTTTAGCTGCAAGGTCGTTCTTTGTGTCAAAATCGTTCTTGTGACGAATATTCTGTTTATATTATTTACATATTGAGTGATTGTGCGCGCTAAGGTCGAAGTGTATGTCGTCCGTAGTTTGTAGATTGTAATAAATAGTCGTAAACTTAAAACGTTCCAATGAGTCTAGGCGGAGGTCAAAATACAGAGGGACCAAATGCAGGGGGAGTATTCGTACAGTTTAATCAGGATTGCACGTAAGTACATAACATACATAGAAAGAGAGTCGTTTTGGCTTCTGTTCTTGAAAGGTTTGCATGCGAGTTTGCTAGCGAAGCCTCGGGCGAGAGTCGAAACAGCTAGGAGAGGTCGGATCAATTCGGTTCATGGCCTTTCGGGCGCTGCTGCTGCGCAGCGCAGTGCTGGGGTCCACGGAGTTCGGTGATGCAACCGTAATTCATGGGCGCAGTTAACTAGCTATGGCGCAATAATTTGCACTGTAGCAAGGACGCGAGCGCGAGCGCTGTAAACAAATATGGCGTCTGCGTACCAGCTGACAATCACAATAATATTTTGTACAGCCATTGTGATCAAAACAAATAGTGATTGCTGTTTTAAAAAACTTAATTATTTATGATCCAAAAGTACACTCTTTATGATTTTGGTGTACTTATATTATGAATCTCATTTTAAATGTACTGATATACTTACATAATTGAGAAATCAATCAATTTAATTGTCTGTAAAAGTGGTACATATATAAATGAAAGCTGCTATCACATGAGTAGGTATCTAATAATAATATTTGTATTAGGAGCCTTCTAAATAAGTAATATGTGGCAATGTGTTACTTCATCATTCATGACAAACTTTATGCAGAGTAGACAAGAATGGGCTGTGCTATAACAATGGAGCACTGCTAAAACAACTATAGGAAAAGCCTGGCAAGACCGGCCACTGTGTTGCAGTTGCATATTACAGTAAAAATATTGCCCATTCTGAAGCCCCATTACCTGTACCAGTAGCAAGAGCATCTGCAACCTATACCAATTAATCATTTATTTCAAAACATTGAATATCATAATTATCTGATCTGCCAAATCCTGAATCATGGTCAAGGAGGAGCCTGTACCCTCTCGCACAAGAGGGCCATTAACACTCACGATAATTACTTATTCCTTTTTATTAATCATAATCTGGCCTTAAATCACAGCATTTTATTTGTAAAAGTAATACTAAAACTTGGTAAGTGGTGATCAGAATGACTTACCAAAATAGTTAAATTGTCCATGTAAAATTGCCCATGTGGTAATATTGGAAGTGGGTATTTTATTTTCAATATTACCACATGGACTGAACAATATTAATGAATAAGGACCTCGCCAGGACAGCCATAAAGTTGTATGTATATTTCAAATTATTCTTAAGTTATGAATTAAATTTTTTTTTATTAAAAGCAAAGTGACAAAGACACTTTCATCATTAAGGATTGTTATAACAGATGTATACTGCATTTCACTTATTCACTCCAAGATAACAACTAAATTTAAACTGTTTTATGTTTGTATTTGTATCTAATGTATAAAAGCGCCACGGTATGGTATCTTAACAACAGATTTGTGTTTCATCAGTGCATAATGTATTTTTATATTTTGTGTTAGCTAACATTTAAACATATCGTGAAGAAGATAAGACATTGAAACACTTATTGAATGTATCTGTCAGGTCTCTGGTGGCGGGCAGTAGCAGTGGCTACCACCTGTTCGCACTGACGCCCGACGATGGCGTCGAGGAGATGTACGCGAGCCGCACCGGGCAGGAGACGTGCCTGGTGGACCGCCTCTTCAGCAGCTCGCTTGTGGCCGTGGTCACAGTATCGGCGCCCAGGTAACCTAATGATTCAAATATTTGCCACCTTTGTTATATTTCTTGAGGCATATTTTAATTGTCGTCACGTTCGAACTGATGGAACTCGTATGTGTATTGTTATGTATTATGTAAGGGAACGTAACGTTGTGTGTAGCAACAGCGCGGGTAGCGACGGCGTCACGCCGCCGCGGCCGATGCGCACGCGCTCGCCACTTCATTCGACACATGCCAAAATTATATTCCTTCCTGATTACCCATTACCCATACTAATTACTAAGACGGAAGGGAGAAAGCACTAAACTATGCTACCCAGAATACGACCTTAAAAAAAAAAACAGAGGCTGATTACCATCAATTGGGCGGGCGGCTCTTCTACTCGCAGTAAGCTGGTTTAGGGCGTGTCAGGTGCACGTACCCATTATTCAGATAACTGTATTGTGCTCGCACAGTTCAGTAAACAAACAGTATCTACGTCACATAACATGAATTTAGAGGTCAGAGTTTGTGTGAATGTTTAGTACAATAACTGCGTAATATACGAATAAATGATAGGTCATAGAAATTCGCGCATCGCTCGCGTCGCGGCTGCCAACGCGGCCCACTCGCGTTACACAACTCGACATCGTCACCAACTCAAGAAATTCACATTGTATTTGTAAACTAGAAGGTAACAACTATCTTTATACCTACTAACGATGAGTTCACTCCTCAGTAAAGGAAAAGTACCTACGGTCCGATGTATGTGTTTTAGGATGCCCCTCGTTTTACGTACGGTAGTAGGCCTCTTATCAACATTTCATTTATCATTTTTTTTAAATACTGGCGACCTGCCCCGGCTTCGCACGGATAGTAACAAATTATACACCTAAACATTTGTTATGACTCACTCTGTCTGTTGGAGAAAACTGCTTGAAAATCTGTTCAGTAGTTTTTGAATTTATCGCGATCTGACGGACAGACAGACGCGGCGTGGGACTTTGTTTTATAATATGTAGTGACGTAGGTTAGGTACCAGGAGCAGACGCGCCATCTATCGACGGTCAAAATATATTTTTAACCCGGCGTCTGTCAGGTTGGGTCATAATGACCCGCCACATTTTTAAACGAGCGTATTTTTTCAAGTAAAGGTTTAAAGTTGCCGTGCTTTTCAGTAGTGGCAGTTAATACCCTTCCCCTTTCGGTTCTAGTATCAGCCCAGTCGGTGTGCCCCTGCACAGGGAGTTACAAAAGGTCAAACGGGGTACATATGACCCAACCATACATTCGATGTAACTATTTTGTGCCAATTACGTTTATGCATTTATTTATTTGATATATTTACTAGTCACTAGCTAATGCTACGCCTTCTCAAGGATCATAATTTGACAGTGTAAGTACTGTTCGAAAAGATAAAAGGTAAAAAGACTATATTTTTACTGGTTTACTCGGCTTAGAAGAGAATTCTAAACGATCACTTGAACGCCTGCATAGATGTTTGCCTAGACATAAAATAATTTACTTTCTTCAGTAATATAATAAAATAATTTACTGAAGAACCTTCAGAGGGCTCACCTACTGAAATTTACGGAGTTCAAAAACGGTGCCCTGCCTGTCTAAATTGTAAGAAGATTGTCTGTCTAGACTACATAATTTCTTACTACAGTGGACATGCAAATATAGATGCCGACTGTGATTAGTTTTAAAATTTCCGTTAAATTTAGCATAAAGTTTCTTAAAGACATCACATAAGGTATTCCAAAAAGTAAAACAAAAATATTAAAAAGTTCTAATTTTGTCTATTTGTTAGTAAGGTTATAGAAGTTAAATATTTTGTTATAGATTTTATAGAGCGTTCGTAAATACATAACAAGTTCCTAATATTGTATGATTTTTTATTGATATTCATCTAAATATAGTAATTTGAACATCACTTAAACCGATTTCATATATTATTCCCAAAAATTGATTGAAATATTAAGAATTAAACCTTTTTCAAAATCCCGGTCATATTGACCCACCATACTCCTACACCATAGTCCTTGTACTGATTTTCTACCATACAGACGCCGGGTTAAATGTTGCAATTTACGGTGACAACTACCAAAGACAGTCCCAATAAGAGAAAAAAAAATGAACTTGAAATACTAATTCCTAATGTCGAATACCGGAAACTTGATCACTCCTCGTATGTAGGCTTCAGTCCCACAGTCACTACAACGCGGGATATTATATCCCCAATGGAAGATTAGCGGCTGGATGCCTTTCGCACCCGTCATCATCATCATCCCGGCGTCAATCCCAGTTTGGTTTCACGGCGTACGATAGCACGCGTGTCAGTATGTACACACCCGAAATTACCCTATGTGTATCCTATTATAACTAGTGTACATGGCCATGTGGTGTCCGGCAGAGTAGAATAGCACCAACCCCTTACACTCGTGGGTGTCGTACAAGGCGACTAATCTTTTCGAGGCAAAATATCTAAGAATCTCCGTAGGCTGGGAAATGGGCAGCAGCGTTTTCCATTGTTATATTTATAACACTGCGATCTCCAACCCGTCTGCCAAGCGTGGAGAATATGGCAATAACCTCCCCTTTCTTGGGAGAGGCCCTTAGTCCTGCAGTGGACTGTAATGGGCTGTGATGATGACTGTACATATTAGTAGTTTATGCAACTGGCATATAAAAGGGAGTATTAAAACACGTTTGACAATAGTGTTTTAATACCTAATTATATGCAGTTGCATACACTACTTCATCTACACTCATATTTTCATGTTAAAATTTCGTACCTATAATTTTCTCAACTTTGCTGGAAGTAAGCTGCGTGTCAGTTCAGTTGTATCTACGAGTCGAGGATATCAAGCGGCGGGATATTCACTTCACTACTTTCACATTTATCTATTTATTTGCTCAAACAAGAAAAAAACAAGCAAAATAAATTACAAAAATTAGAAAAATATACCGTTTAGCGGGAAAATAATTACACACAAATATAAACAGGAAAATTTGAATTTTGAATTTGTTGAAGACATTAAGCCTACATGTCGCCGTGTCCCGGCGCCCGATAAAAATTAAAAAAGAAAAGTGTTGCATAATGATTAAAAATAGTTGTTTAAGGATACACTTTTTTCACGCCAGTCTATAAAATTTAAAAATATCACTTTTCGATACAGCATTTCCCATACTATTTTTATTACAGCTGTATCGTAAAATAACTTTTTAATCATTATGCAACACTTTTCTTTTTAAAATTTTTGTCGGGCGCCGGAACACGGCTAAATGTAGGCTGAATACCTAAATGTCTTAAACAAATTCAAAATTCAAATTTTCCTGTTCATATTTGTGATCAGTTCATAGTCTGTGGTTGTCATTATGTACATTTGGAAATATTTTCCCGCTAAACAGAATATTTTTTCTAATTGTTGTAATTTGTGTTATAGACTGGCGTGAAAAAAGTGTATCCTTAAACAACTGTTTTCGAATATGTAATTGGAACATTACGCTATGAGTGTAGATAAAATAACTTTTTAATAATTATGCAACACTTTTCTTTTTAAATTTTTATCGGGCGCCGGGACACGGCGAAATGTAGGTTGAATACCTAAATGTCTTAACAAATTCAAAATTCAAATTTTCCTGTTTATATTTGTGTGTAATTATTTTCCTGCTAAACGGTAGGTACCTAACTATATTTTTTCTAATTATTGTAATTTGTGTATGTGAATGTTTTTTCTTGTTTGAATAAACTACTATTATGCAACTGTCATATAAAAGGGGGTATTAAAACATGAGTGTCTGTTTATCATACGAGGCGTAGCCGAGTATGATAATAGTTTGACACGAGTGTTTATAATAGTTAGAAAAGTTATTTTTCGATACAGCTGTAATGAAAATAGTATCGGAAATGCTGTATCGAAAAGTAATTTTTTTAAATTTTATAGACTGGCTTGAAAAAAGTGTATCCTTAAACAACTGCTTTCGAATATGTAATTGGAACATTACGCTATGAGTGTAGATAAAGTTATTTTTCGATACAGCTGTAATGAAAATAGTATGGAAAATTCTGTATCGAAAAGTAATTTTTTTAAATTGTATAGACTAGCGTGAAAAAAGTTATCTTTGAACAACTGTTTTCGAATATGTAATAGGAACATTACGCTATGAGTGTAGATAAAAAAGATTTAATTCCTTGGTTGAACCCTTTTCCAGTTAACGTTCACTATTTGCCGCTTTACCCTACCTGCTCAAAATGTTTATATTTTTTAAATGAATAAACTAAATTAATAAAGGTGAACTAGGTGGTTTTTGTTCTTTTACTGAAAAACTTTCCAAAAAATGCAAGTAGCAGCGTGAGTAGGCCTCCCACAAGGTGGACCGACGACCTGGTAAAGATCGCAAGTACAAGCTGGATGCGGAAGGCACGGGACCGGCCTTTGTGGAGTGGAGATATCTGGGGGAGGCCTATGCCAAGCAGTGGGCGTCTTTCGGATAATATGATGATGATTATTATTTCTTATAAAACTTTAGTTAAAAAAAAAAACAGGTGCATATTTGGCGAAGCGGCAAAATAGTGTATGTACGTTAACTGGAAAAGGGCTTTGACTGATATAGTTAGTGACCATGCACGTTTCTTGGATGATGTATGCCTACATAATATACTATACCCATCCACCCACGTCTAGGTTTGCAGAGATCTAAAATATGTACTCGTTGCTCCAGTAAGTTCAAATTGTTCAGACTCACAACCGCAATGTAATATGTTTATGAATAAGCCGCAGGCGGAAAGCTAGTAATGTTATAAATGCCAAAGTATACCTAACATTGTCTGTCTGTTACGCTTTCAAGGCCAATCCCACCGCACCGATTTTGATGAAATTCTGTGTGGAGATAGTTTAGCACCTGAGGATGGACCTTTTTATTTCTCTCCTCTCGCTAGCTCGCACGCAAGATATAGGTACAACAGTCCACGCGGCCGGATAGCTAGTAGCAAGCGTAATATTCGTCATTCGGTCTGTTTCAGGAAACTGATCGTGTGCCACTACAAGAAGGGCACAGAGATCTGCAACTACAGCTATAGCAATACCATCCTCGCGGTAAAGCTGAACCGGTCGGTGAGTGTCGCGGGGTCCGGGCCGGGGGAGGGGAGGGCCACAGGGCATCGGGGCCGGACAAACGCTGATCATCGTCGTCGTTGTTACAGCGGCTGATCGTGTGCCTGGAGGAGTCGCTGCACATCCACAACATCCGCGACATGAAGATCCTGCACACGATCCGCGACACGCCGCCCAACCCGCGCGGGCTGTGCGCGCTGTCGCCGTGCGTGGACCACTGCTACGTGGCGTACCCCGGCTCGAGCGCGGTGGGCGAGGTGCAGATCTTCGACGCCGTGCACCTGACGGCCGCGTGCGTGCTGAGCGCGCACGACTCGCCGCTGGCCGCACTCGCGTGGTCCATGTGCGGCCGCCGGCTGGCCACCGCCTCCGAGCGCGGCACCGTCATCCGCGTGTTCGCCGTGCCCGAGCGCGCGCGCCTCTACGAGTTCCGGCGCGGCGTCAAGCGCTGCGTCACCATCTCGTGCCTGGCGTTCAGCGCGTGCGGCGCCTTCCTCGCGGCCACCTCCAACACGGAGACCGTGCACGTGTTCAAGCTGTGCGAGGGCGAGCAGGGCCGCGCCAGCCCGCCGCCCGAGCCCGCCGCCGAGGACCCCGAGCCCGGCTGGGTGGAGTGGCTGCAGCGCGGGCTGGCGGCCGGCGCCGGCTACCTGCCGCAGCACGTGGCCGACGTGCTCACGCAGGGCCGCGCCTTCGCCTCGGCGCGGCTGCCGGTCATCGGGTACCGCGCGCGCGCCGCCATCACGCAGTGAGTGTCCGCAGAGTGGGCACCGGGCCGCCGGGTCTGCCGGGTGGGTCAGCGCCGCCGCCTCACCGCCCCGTCTGTTGCAGGGTGTCGAAGGCGCCGCGACTGCTGGTGGCCACGTCGCAGGGCGTGCTGTACGTGTTCGCGCTGGACGCGGCCGAGGGCGGCGAGTGCGCGCTGCTGCGGACTCACCGGCTGCTGGCGCCCGGCGCGCCCGCCGTGCCGCCGCCCGACCACGGCCAGGCCGACGGTCAGTGACCATCCGCCACCCCATCGCCCGCCATCCGCCACCCGCCCTCCCATCGCCCCCCTCCCGCTTGCCCCGCACCGCACCCCTCACCCGCACTGCACTCCCCCATCCCCGCGGCCGCCGGCGGCGACGCTCTCGCGGCGGTCGTCCACTGCGTAGATACGCCTAAGTTGCGACTCGGCCAACCGGCTGCGAAAACAAATTAAACAATCAATTAAACTTACTAGTCATTGGCGATATCAGTCAGACAACAACACACATGTAATCCATTAAGTCCCAAAATCGCGTTTTGCTGAGCTAATTTACATTTCCAAAGAAAAATATTGATCTCAAAATCCAAAAATACTTAAGTGTAACTGATTCACTGACGAATCAAATCGGTAATAAAACGTCCGATACGGAACATTAATGGATGATAAATGAGCTCGTCAAACAACGTCGCCTATTGAGGCGTTTAAATCAAATTTACGTTTCATGCTCTGCTTTTTAATTCGGCATCTCTAAAACTCATCATCGCTCCCCCGAATAAACCGATCTCGAACGGAGACACTAACTCGTCACCCATACTCGAATAGTAATCGACAACTCGAAACGTGTGCGTCATCGCGCTTCAAATATTAATACTAAACTAATGACATTCCTCTATTGCAGAGAGCTTAAAAATTAAGCGTAAAATGTGATATCATTTAAAATTGTAAACATCGCACCGTACTCAGTGCACTTTTAAACTTAAAGTCTTGATTGCAGTAACGTCCACTCGGTTTATAGCTCTCCGCCCCGGGCCGAGTTTAGGTTTCGCCGGCGACAGCTTGCGGCCGTAACTTGGGCGCCGCCCCGGCCCGCCCGGCCCCGGCCCCGGGGGCGGCCCCGGGACCGGGGCAGGGCGCGCCGCGGCGGCGCCTGACCGTGTCTGTGTGCAGCGGCGGGAGGCAACAGTTACGCGGGCGCGCTGCGCGGCCGAGACCCCTCGCGGATGACAGGTACTGCGACGGCCGCCGCGCCCGGCCCGGCCCCGGCCCCGGCCCCGGCCCGCGCGCGCGACCCCGCCGTGACCGCGCCCGTGCTTACAGACTCCGAGCGCCTGGGCGAGCTGGGCGCCGCGCTGGAGGGCTCGCCGCCGCGGCAGGCCGCCTTCGACCTGCAGGACCCGCGCCACTTCCCGCCGATGCGCGCCGCCGCCGCCGCCGCGCCCGCCTCGGACTGACCGCCGCGCCCGCCCCGCCCGTCCCTCCCTGCCCCTTCCGTGCGTAGAGCATGCTCTAGCGAGTACCGCGGGGCCGTGTGCCGCCGCGCGCCGCTCTCATAGCAAATTGTACATATAATTATTGTAATAATAAATATTTTTACAAAATCTCAGAAATGTGTTTCATTTAATTTGATTTTAATATTAGATTTCATCCAACAAAATAGGCTTCAAATCGCTATATTCTTGTTCTGCTTTATTGTCCAACACCAAACTCCCTCTTTCCTTTTTTGTCTCATCTCACATTTAGCAGTCATCTGTTTTGTCTCTTCTAACTTCCGTTAGTTTTTAATTATCTGCAGAAAATGTTTCTACAATATGAGACGACTGTTTTGCCAGCAATTTATCATTTTTAAAACCACGATGGGTAATAATCTTATGGCCCCGCCATCAGGCCATCAGGACCATCAGGTAAGCAGTTTAATATTGTCGACAATTCTCACGGTGACCTTTTGAACTGCATAGGGCCAAACTGTAGCCCAACCGTCGAATTGAGAGTGAATTCATGATCTTTAAGCAATGTGATCGCAATGACGTCACACATTTATGTTTCTCATGTGCGACAGATGCTTCTACCCATAAGTGAGAATAACTCTGCAAATGGGGCCGAACGTATGGGCTACAATAATCGGATAAAAAATATAAAACATTCAAGCTCGCTCATCATCATATACCGTCAGTTATATCTACTCTTAACTAAATAATTTAATACAGAGCCATCTATTGACTTCTAGTAGAACCTGACTTGGGGACTGTAGTCCCAATGTATAATTTAGCCGTCTTTTTTCGGTGACTACCATCCCTGTAGACATTGAGTGGTTAAATTAACCTTTCGATACGCATTTTTAATATTCAAAAAGATAACCGTTTTTATTCGTGGGGCAAGAGCAAAATCACTATAGTTACATATGTCATACCGACAGAAGCCTACCACGAAACAGAGAAATTAAGGAGGTCCACTCCCGTCGTCCTGGAAAATTATGACGTAAACTTGCCGACTCACTAGGGTTGCTACTGTATTTATTCAGAATTTTAAAGATCGTTCACAATAATTTGCTCCATGTCAAGGACCAATTCAATTCATTTATTTTTATGAACAGATTTACACGTCGAATGTTATTGTTGTAGTACTTATTACAATTCTTGAGTAGTCTTAAAATAATGTTTCCATAGAAAAAATTATTACAATTTAAATGTCATGACGTTAGTTACAAAAATATAGTATTTTATCCAAGGGAGTCACTTACAAATTCAGATGTCACAAATATATTATTATTACATTATGGGTATAGCTAAGCATTATTTATAATAGTAATTTATGCAACTGGCATATAAAAGAGGGTATTAAAACATGAATGTCTGTTTAAACGAGGCGTAGCCGAGTAGCGGTGGCGTAGCGGGAAAATAATTACACACAAATATAAACAGGAAAATTTGAATTTTGAAGTCAAGAATGTATTCAGCCTACATTTCGCGTGCCCTAGCGCCCAACAAAAATTTAAAAAATAAGTGTTGCATAATGATTAAAAAGTGATTATCGATACAGCTGTAATGAAAATAGTATAAGAAATACTGCATCGAAAAGTATTTTTTTTTAATTCTATAGACGCGTGAAAAAGTATCATTAAACAACTGGTTTCGAATATGTAATTGGAACATTACGCTATGAGTGTAGATATAATTACTTTTCGATACAGCATTACCCGTACTATTTTCATTACAGCTGTATCGAAATAGTAGTTTATGCAACTGTCATATAAAAGGAAGTATTAAAACAATAGTTTGACACGAGTGTTTTAATACCTAATTATATGCAGTTGCATATACTACTTTATCTACACTCATATTTTCATGTTAAAAATTTCGTACCTATAATTTTTTCAACTTTGCTTGAAGTAAGCTGCGAGTCAGTTCTGTTGTATCTACGAGTCAAGGATATCAAGCGGCGGGAATTTCACTTCACTACTTTCACATTAATCTATTTATTTGTTTCAAACAAGAAAAAACATTCACAATCACAAATTACAACAGTTAGAAAAAATATTCTGTTTAGCGGGAAAATAATTCCAAATGTACACAATGACAACCACAGACTATGAACTGATCACAAATATAAACAGGAAATTTTGAATTTGTTAGAAACGTTTAGGTATTCAGCCTACATTTCGCCGTGTCCCGGCGCCAGACAAAAATTTAAAAAAGAAAAGTGTTGCATAATGATTAAAAAGTTATTTTTCGATACAGCTGTAATGAAAATAGTAACGAAAATGCTGTATCGAAAAGTAATTTTTTAAAATTTTATAGACATGCGTGAAAAAAGTGTATCCTTAAATAACTGTTTTCGAATACGTAATTGGAACATTACGCTATGAGTGTAGATAAAATAACTTTTTAATCATTATGCAACACTTTTCTTTTTAAATTTTTGTCGGGCGCCGGGAGACGGCGAAATGTAGGTTGAATACCTAAATGTCTTCAACAAATTCAAAATTCAAATTTTCCTGTTTATATTTGTGTGTAATTATTTTCCTGCTAAACGGTAGGTACCTACCTATATTTTTTCTAATTATTGTAATTTGTGACTATTTTTTCTTGTTTGAAGCAAATAAATAGATAAGTGTGAAAGTAGTGAAGTGAATTTCCCGCCGCTAAATATATGACAAAATGAAGTTCAAAATTCAAACCTGTTTATAACCTGGGATAACGTGGTGGGGGTGGTGCTCTCTGAAGAGTTTCGGGACTGCGTCTTGAACGTGAAGTGTGCAGGCGGCCACATTATGGTTGTGGGGGTGCTGGTCGAAGGGGTCGTGACCAATCTGTTAAGCGCCTACGCTCCAAAGGTCGGTTGCAGCGACGCGGACAAGGAGTTGTTTTGGGAGCAAATCGGGGAAGTAGGTGCTACGTAACGTTCCGTTGTCATAGGGTATTGTTGTGGGTGGCGATCTGAACGGTCATGTGGGTGAGAAGTGTGAGGAGGTTGGCCGTGTTCATGGCGATTTTTAGTTTTGAGACCCGTAACGCTGAAGGGGAAAAAATTCTCCGGACGTGTGTGGCTGCCGATCTAGCCGTTGTGAACACGTTTTTCCAAAAGAAATCCGAGCATCTGTTCACCTACAAGAGTGGAAGGAGCGCCACCCAGATTGATTAGGTACTTTCTCACTCGGAGTGACAATATTGGCTAAGTCCTTGTGGGTGGACCTGCGCGTTAAGCTTCGAGGCAAATACCGGGTATTTGAAGGAACCATGCCCTATGAGTTCGCCGCTACTGTCAACGACCTTAGTATTGCGACAGACGGTGAATACGTTCAACAACTCTGGGGCAGAACTCAGGCAGCTAGCGTGCTGGGGGTGTCAAGGGGCGGACGCAGGCTTAACAAGGAGACCTGGTGGTGGAACAACACTGTCCGGAGGGACATTAGGGTGAAGAAAGCCCTCTTTAAAAAATGGCAAGCGTCCAGATCTGAAGACCACGCTGCATATAGGGATGCCAAACGTGCCACGAAACGAGCGGTAGCCAGAGCCTGACAAGACCACTTACGTTCTTTGTACGATAATTTGGAAGCGTCTGGGGGGCAGAAACTCATTTACAAGTTGGCACGATCGAGGGTCAAAGCGGTGCAGGATATTTCCATTTGTCGCTGCGTGACCCTCAACATAACCTGTTATGCGACGACCGCGCAGTAAAGGAGAGATGGCGCTTGTTAAGGTTGAGCACCCCTTACAACTATCATTTGTCAGCACCAAGTCATCATAATCAACGAACGTCATAAGCTATATAATATTGTCAACACCACTATTTTAGGTATAAATTACACTGTATTTTAGATTTAAATTGTATTGTTTTAATAAACCAAGTGTAAACTCTGCCTGATTAATAAATTATTTTTATTAATTACTCCGCCGCCCCCAACTTAATTGGCGCAGCCGGTAGGATTTCAACAGTTGACATTCTCATCGTCCGTTTCTACGGAACTGCCTTCCTACGGAACGGTTGAATCCACTGAACAAATAAATACATTAAGAAGAGGCGAACGTAGTCCCTGAGGAGTCAAGCAGCGACGTCACAGAACCAGGACCAGGACCAAGCAACGGACCAGGACCAGGCCAGGAGAAGACCAGGACCAGAGGACACTTCGGCAAACAAACAATATTCCGAAAGGACATGGGAGCGACGGGATTGTGAGTATACCTTTTCACCATTCCTTGTCTTTCCGCACTTCCTTCCGTTCATAATACTTATACGTGTTGTTAGGAATTAGAAAACGTCATAACAAAATCGTGTAGGTAGGCTGTTATTTGAGAATCCACATTTTCTTGAATAACAATTTAGTTTGGTATTATTAGTAGTAAATTTTAGAAGTCTTTAGTTTTTGATAGGTAAATTTTTACCACTAGATTATTACCACTTTTTGTAAAGAAATGCGAATACATCCTAAACAGTTTCCAAGGGGGAAACCTACAAAATGAGTACTTGTTTCATGTTACAACTAGTAGGCTCTCGGGGGAAGCAGCTAAACTAGTTGGGGAATGAGAAAGCATTGATACATGGGATGAGTTAAAACGTTTATTGGGCCAAAACTTCGGTGATCCAAGGTCCGAAGATTGTTTGGCCATGAAATTGGAAGCATAAAAACGAAATAGAAACGAAAGTTATTGCGATCTTTGCCATGAATCCAACATTTGAGATGTATACTATTCGCGAAAATTAACGAAACCATCAATGATGTGAATTTACGCCAATCGAAACACCACATTTACGATCATATGTCGCTAAATGTTTTTCTTTTCAATTTGCAGGCTTACTTAGTTAGGCTAGTATGCTTGCGAAATGTTACTACTCTGGAGGAGGTCTTGAAAGTGGTATTGGAGGAACAAAACTCCCAAACAGTATACGATGCGAAGAACGGTCCGCGAATCAATTCAAACAGGAATGGACCCAATAACAGTTCAAGTAGCAATCAACCAGTAAGGTCAAATCAGTCCGCCCAATATAACCCTCCACGGTACGACAATTCACAACGAGTATCAGGTGCACCAAATAATGCATTTAATTACATGCAAAACAGTGCGCAGAACTCGCCAAACAATTCATTCCAATTTAGAAATAATAGACAGCAGCAGGCTAATAATAGATTAAATTAAAACACTTTTAATAATTCGCCGCGTGTTAACAGGTCAGCACCGCCACCGGTACAAGCACAGCGTCAGCACTTTGCGGACAATGCTCCGATGCAATATTATGCGTCACCTATACCGTCGGGGTCAAATACCGATGTTACGATGCGCACAGCGAGTTCTAGACGTGTTAATTACACAGAAAATAATAACGATTTTCAACCGTGTAACTCACAACAATGTTCGGAAGACAGTCAAAATTCTGTCTCATATAGTGAACCGGTGGAAATTTTTTGTATGGGAGCCTCGGGGATAGGGAACGTATAAAAATTATTTGCCATAAGCTTTTGAACTTGCCTCATATTCGCATCCTAGAACTAAATGCTGTTTTTGTGATAGATACGGGCAGCACTCGATCATTCATTAGTCCGAAAGATGCAAACGAATATTACGCAAGTTTTAAACAGAAAGAGTCTTTCGAAGTCATTAGTACCCACACATCAAGTAAACACAGTGAGGTAGCCTTCATTGACTTGCCAAAGATATTTAATTGCAGCCATAAACATAAGTTTTATATTTATTCGGTTGATGAACGGTACGATGGTCTAATAGGAAGTGACTTGTTGAAACAACTCAATGCCAAGATCGACATGAAATCTCAAACCTTATTCACGGACTCTAGTAAAATACCAATCATTTACTAACCACCCACGAGAGAGATGTATAACCTACCTCCTCGATGCGAAATGAGAGTCACATTGCCAGTCAACTTGTTACATGGAGAGTATTCTAAATTATACCCAATTCTGTAACGGAGTTCGAATGCCAGCCGCTGTAGTAAAATGTACTAACGGTTACGCAACGACAGTAATTCAAAATACAACGGATTTACTTCAAACAATCACAGTTACGGCTCCGTTCAAGGTAGAGTTATATCAACAACAATCACACATCGTCAACTCAACAAACCTGAATTCAACAGAAAGCTACCAGGACGTCGAGAAATTACTCGAGGTAATTTAAATACTAAGCTTAGGTTAGACCATATGAATGAGGAAGAAAGAATGATGATAGATCGAACATGCAAAGAATATAAAGACATATTCTATTGTGAAGACATACCTCTGTCTTTTAGTAATCAGGTGAAACATAAAATCAGAACAAAAAATGAGGATCCGATTAATTTAAAGGCATACAGACTACCCCCAGTCCAGACACAAGAGATAAAAAACAAGTAGGAAAAATGCTACGAGATAATATTCTGCAAGAGTCACACTCGCCTTGGAGCGCCCCAGTCCACCTGGTACCCAAAAAGTTGAATGCATCAGGGGAACAAAAATGGAGAATGGTAGTCGATTATAGGCGTCTAAATGATATCACTACTGATGACAAATACCCTTTACCAAACATCAATGATCTTTTTGACATGCTTGGGAAGAGTATGTATTTCACTACGCTAGATCTCGCGAGCGGATACCATCAGGTAGAAGTAGAAGAGGAAGATAAAGCAAAAACTGCTTTCAGTACACCATTCGGGCATTACGAATTCAATAGAATGCCGTTTGGGCTTAAAACTGCTCCTGCAACCTTTCAGCGAGCAATGGCAATGTCCTAAGAGGGTTACAAGGATTGCATTGCCTTGTTTACCTTGATGATGTCATAATCTTCTCAAAAAGCTTGCCAAAACATATAGAGAAAATGAAAGCTGTTTTTGATAGATTCCGCTAGACTAACTTGAAGATTCAGTTAGATAAATCTCACTTCCTTAGGAAAGAAGTCTTGTATTTAGGACACACAATCACCAATGAAGGTCTTAAACCAAATAACGACAAAATAGAAGCAGTACTTAAGTACCCAATTCCCCGAACAGCTACAGAAATTAAAAGTTTTCTAGGACTTATAGGCTACTACAGAAAGTTCATTAAAGATTTCGCCAAAATTACGAGACCACTGACGGCATGTTTAAGGAAAGGGAAAAAGATCGTGTTAAATGAAGAGTACATAGATAGTTTTGAAACATGTAAAAAGCTGCTAACAAACGCACCTCTTTTACAGTTTCCAGATTTCGAAAAACCATTTGTATTGACCACCGATTCATCCAACTTTGCTATCGGGGTTGTCCTTTCACAAGGTACCCTATGTTCAGACAAACCTATAGCATATGCTAGTAGGACGTTGAATGATACAGAGGGTAGATATAGTACTATCGATAAAGAACTTTTAGCGGTAATATGGGCCGTAAAACATTTCAGACCGTATCTTTATGGGAAGAAATTTGTTATTTACACCGACCATAGACCTTTAGCATGGTTGTATTCGCTCGAAAGAGCCAAACAGCAAACTCACACGTTGGCGCCTACGATTAGAAGAGTACGATTTCGAGATTAAGAATAAGAAAGGACAGCAAAATACTAATGCTGACGCCCTTTCTCGAGTTAGGATTAATGCATTAGAAGACGACTTCGATTCAATTTTAGTAAATGTAGATGCAGACGAGAACCGTGTCAAAGAAATTATCGAAGAATTGAAATGTGACTGTGCGAAAACCCAGACCACAGGTAGAAGCAATGGATATTTCAGACACTGAGAGTGTTAAAACACAAGTTTATTCAGGTTCCGAAAGTGACAAAATTAAGATAATAGAAATTTCAGATTCAGATGATGGGGCAACTGCAAATTCAATCTCTAATAGAGAAAACGAAGGAATAATAGTGCAGACTTGGTTTAGAGATAAACTCTCCGTAAACGATATTTGTAATAACAAACAAAGAATCTTAGAAGTATTTCTGCCCGTCAATAACGGAAAGTTAGTGAAAGATTTTCTTAAAGAGTATGTAGATGTCAAACACAAATATTTCATCTACTACGAAGACCCAAGGTTTAGGGCAACATTTTCAAAAGTTGTCACAAGATTATACAAGAAAGGGACACTAAATTTGACCGAATGCACCGAGCGTACGGTAAATCTATCATAGTCGGAGTAAGATCAACGCCAGGTTATTCTAAAGTACCACGAAGGTAAAACATGTCATAGGGGTATTAATGAAACATTTACGAAAATCAACCAACATTATTGGTGGCCGAACATGAAAGAAACAGTAACAGCTATAATTAACTCGTGTGAACAGTGCAAAAGAATGAAGTATGAAAGGAAACCCGTAAAACCAAGCATACAATTAACTCAAACTCAAAATGCACCATTTCAGGAAGTTTTTATGGACCTTCTTTATATCGAAGGTAAATATTACTTAACAATAGTCGATGCCTTTAGTAAGCTAGGGCAACCTTTAATATCCCAAATCGTAGCACACCAGAAGTAGTGCAAGCTCTTATCAAATACTTCAGTATGTACGGCTTACCAAAGAAAATAAATGGCGATTCAGGAACTGAATTTAATAATGAATTGATCAAGGAACTATTAAACCTATACAAAATAGAGTTACATATCGGCACCCCAAATAATCCCAGTTCAATGGCGATAGTAGAGCGTTTCCACTCAACAATAATTGAGATTTATCGCTTAGCTAAGTATGAGAAAAGCGAACTAGACGCCGCGTCTTTCATGACTTACGCAATAATAGCATACAATAACTCTATCCATTCCGCTACTAGCTATTCTTCTTTTGAGATCGTTTTTGGAAAAACAGACTCTAACAATGTATTTGAAATAGATAGGGAACGAAACCTAATGCAAAAATTACTAGAAGATGTATCGGATAAACTGCAAAATGATAAGATTAAAGTTAAGGAAAAAAGGTGGAGGTGAGGAACCACCAGATATTAAAGATGGCGATGATATCTTTATGAAAGATACCCGAAAGAGAAAAGCGAAAGATCTACCCCGTTTCGAGAAAGCTAAGCTCATAGGCTCACCATCTATTAATATTATTCCAGTCGAGCTAAAGAAGAGAAAAACAAGGGTAGCTATTAAGAATATTAAACGTCCTCCGCAGGTCAAACCTAGTACTTCTAGTACTAATCGTACAGATCGGCAGCCTGGAACTTCAAAACCTAAACCAGAATCCGGGAATAACACCGATCAAACTACACAGCAGTGATGAGGACTAATATATGGACTATTTTTAAGACATCAGATTTAGAAACTGTAGTAAGTGAAGTAGATAATAATAAACAACAGTATGATAAGATAACAGTTTTAGTAACTAGTAATAATGAATACAAAAGTGAATTAGGAAGTTTATGTACGCAAATTGAATTATTAGTAAATAAAATAAAAGCTAGGATTAATCAGATTTTACCCACTTTTAGAGTAAGAAGAGTAATATTTAGTCCCTTAGGTTATTTAGTAAAAATTATTTCAGGAAACTTAGATGAAGAAGACGCAAAACAATACAACTTTGAAATAAGTCAGCTAAAAAAGGAAGAACATTTAGTCGAACAAAAAGTATCCTTAGTAGTTAAAGCTTTAGATAAATTCGCTACTCTATCAGATGGCATGAATTCAAATATTAAATACTTAGATAACAAAACAGTTGAGATTCAATCACTTCTAGAAACAGAAAGTAGACGTAATAACATAAATTCATTAATGAATAGCTTGTATCAAATTTCTAATAACTTTTGTACTATTTAAACCGAAACCGCTATTGCCTTCAGCAAGTTGCATACCCTAAATCAGTCAATATTAAATTCCACAGAACTTATGCAAGTCCTTATAGAAATTGAGAGACATAATAATTTAATTTACACGGTAAAAAGGGAAAACCTAGTTAAGTTAGAACGTAATATTTTGTTAAAATCATACATTGATAGAAATAAGTTAGTTTTTGTATTAGAAGTACCGCTAATAGAACCCAACACGTATACAGGCTGTCCCGTAAGACGACGTCAAGCCGGAATCGGATGATAGTCCAAATCATAATAGTTACTAGAAAAATAAAAAATAAAATCTAAGTCTTGAACTTTTTAAATTATAGGCATTTCTTTTTTTTTCGAGAAAATGTACTCCCTGTGATGGTTTTTTAACTCCTGTTGCTACAAATCTTAACTTTTTTTCAATTTTCAACAATTTTCAAGACATTATCAACAGTGCAAAGTTTAGTGTCAGTGAAAGTCTTTCGGACGACTATATGTATGTGGTGAAAAACATAAGTGTATGGACTATTCTACTCTATTCTATCATTTTTATTATCATTATATCATTACTAATTAAATTCAGATTATATACAAAATGTATAAACCGAAATTCTCCGAAACCATCTTCAACGACTTCGGATAATTTCTCTCTTAAGGGGGAGATGTTAAGGTTGAGCACCCCTTACAACTATCATTTGTCAGCACCAAGTCATCATAATCAACGAACGTCATAAGCTATATAATATTGTCAACATTGCACTATTTTAGGTATAAATAACACTGTATTTTAGATTTAAATTAGTATTGTTTTAATAAACCAAGTGTAAACTCTGCCTGATTAATAAATTATTTTTATTAATTACTCCGCCGCCCCCAACTTAATTCGCTCGTATTTCTACGAGCTACTGAATAAGCAGCACAAAGAGGTGCATCTACCGGAGCTCCATCCGAATCAAGGACTCGTGCCACCGATAACGCCTGAGGAAGTCGAGGCGGCTCTTCGCCGCATGAGGAACCTGAAAGCCGTCGGACTCGATGGAGTCGCTATTGAGGTGTGTAAATCGATGGGCTATTGTGGTGTGAGCATCCTTACTGACCTTATCACATCCTCCACACCGGGAAGATACCTAACCAATGGAGACTGAGTATAATTACCCCAGTCTTTAAAGGTAAGAGCTCAGTGCGGGAGTGCACCAACTACCGCGGTATGAAGGTGATGACTCACATCATAGAGTTCTTTGTTCGTTGTTGTGGGACCATGGAAACCGTTCCAACTAACACACTAGTGAAAAATTAAGCTTTCCTTAAAGCTCCAATGTCTATTATGAAGTTAGAATTAGGAATGAGTTCGATAACAGCAATTTCTTAAAAGTAAATATATACCTGTATAAAACAGCAATTCAGTCCTATGGACTTTTGTCATTTACATATTCAGATATATATACTTATAATATACCTACATTTTAAGAACCTAATTTGGAATAGCTAGGTCATGTAAAATTAAATGAAGGAGAGAAAGAGTTCTTAAGTTACGGCGTTTCCAGTTGTTAAGTTGGACTTACAGAGAATGTCTTGGTTTGCGTCGGAGTAGCATACATCGGCATAATCAATGATAGGCAAAATCAAAGATTGCATAAGAAGCAATTTTGTAGCAGGAGGAAGGAAAATTTTAAATCTATGGAGGGAACAAAGAGTTGCAGTGACATTCCTGCTGACCTCTGTCACATGCGGTACCCAGCTGAGAGTGCTCTCAATGTAAGCTCCAGGTCCTTTACCTGGGAAGAGTACGGGATCATTGTACCATTATAATGTACCTAAAGGTGGCACCAGGGAAAGATCGAGGTGTTTAATTGCGTACTGACTGCCCATAATAATTGGGCCAAAAAACTTTCGCCCAATCTCCTTGCTGTGTCATACCTTTTACATTATTTGAAAGAATGTTACTTACCCGCCTCACAAACATTATAGATTCCAAACTCATCCCGGAGCAAGCCGGTTTCAGACTCGCTAAATCGTGCTGTAATAAGGTATTAAACCTTACACAGAACATAGAAAACGGCTTCGAGACAGGTAAAGTAACCGGGATTGTTTTTGTGGACCAATCTGCGGCGTATGACTCAGTCAACTTGAAGAGATTACTGCGAAAAGTCAGTGATCTGACCGGCGATAGCAAAGGAGGACCGGCAGAAATGTATGGCCCCCAGCCTATATGGCCAATAACATTGAGCGAGATGTCGTTGGAAAGGTATTTGTATACTCTACAACTTGTATACTAACTATAGGTATAGTGACAACTTTCGAATCGTCTTGGAAAAAAATTGTAACCAATAAAACAGTTACTTTTATTGTGAATATTTTATCGTTATTATGGTTTGTAATTATCCGTTTGGCCGTGTGGTGTCCAGCAGAGTGGAATAGCACCAACCCCTTACACTCGTGGGTGCCGTTCAAGGCGACTAATGTTTTCGAGGCAAAAGATCTTGTGTCCATAGGCTGGAAAATGGGCAGCAGCTTGTCCATTGTTATATTTACAACACTGCGTGGTGACCGCGCTGCTAAGCGTAGAGATTATGGGAATAACTTCCCCTTTCGACGGAAAGGGCCTAAGTGTTGCAGTGGATTGTTATTGGCTGTGATAATGATTGTTTGGAATTAGATATAAGCGTATAATATATTAAACGTTTTAAATACATGTTAACGTGTCTGAAACACGTCATAATTGACAACACAAGGGCTTTTGTCGCGATGAAATTATAGAAATAACAGCATCTTCTCGTATTACTGTGGTTACGTATTTTAAACGTTTATCTCGTATTACGTATTTTAAACGTTTATCGAAGTGCTCTCTAAAAGATAACTCACAAAGTTTCTTCGTTAGTCAATATGAACAATCCGGTGTAGGATGGAGTTAAGTGGAAGGAGTTTATAATTAATCCCACAGCCCATACGTACGAGCCGTACACCATATTAAATAGACAAGAACTCGTAATTTGTCAGTACTGGCCATGTCTCGCAGCCATAGAGCCTCAGCTTGATCGGGATTTTAGGGTCGCAGGTGAATGACGTGAGTTACTGTCATTTGGTCCAAGCTGCAGAGATATGGGACTTGACATCGGAGCCAATGAAATGGACTTTCATTTTAATTGGCCATAACATTTTTCCCACAGACATTCGAGACGTGTCACCCAAGTAAAAGTTGTAGAAAACGAAAAATCCTTTCCAATTATTTATCGCTTAACGTTATTGGTCATATAGGCTGGTTTGTCTGGACATCCTTTGTCCGCATTCTGAGCCAACTTCTACATAACAGACGATTTCAAGTTAACATTCTGTCAACATTGAAGTAGGTGGCGCTCTCAAAAAACGGTGGAAGTGTTGTTGCTCCCAAGCTTCTTAATATCTACACAAATGACCAGTCACGATCGCCAAATACTTCCAGCTTAATCTATGCCGATGACCTCGCTCGTACCTTGCAGGGTAAGAATTTTGAGAAAGTGGAATCCTGCCTGTCAGCGGCTTTAAACACCTACTACAAGAGAAGTGCGTTGAAACATAATCCGGAAAAAACACAATCTTGCTCTTTCCATCTACGCAATAGATTAGCCCAACGCGCTTTGAATATATCATGGTGTGGCGCACCAATTACACACAATAGTCACCTATTGTAGCTAGGGGTAGAATTGCCGGGCAAAGACCAGGCACTGACATACAAATCCCACTGCGAAAACACTCAGCAGAAAGTCAGTGCCCGTAACAATGTCCTGATTCGACTGATATAATCGATGGGGAGCTACCCCGAAAGTACTCCGTACAATTGGTCTTGCTTTGTGTTCTCTGCCGGAAAATTCGCTTGCCCAGTCTTGCGGACTGCCTCAAACCCACACCGGTTAAGATGTTGTATCCACTAGCAGGTATTTCACCTCTGGCCTTGCGTAGGGAAGTAGCAGGCGCTGTAAAGAAGCACAAGCAAGAAACTGACGATAAACTCCCTCTCCACAACTCTATCCCTGCTCCTCAACGTTTGAGGAGTCGCAAAAGTTTCCTCGCCACTGCCAAGGCTACTGATGATGCTCGAAAAGCCAGAGCAAGTATGTGGCGAGAAAAGTACGCTCCCCAATCGTTTATCGCGCCCGAGGAGAAACCGCCACCTGGGTATATGAATTGCCCTGCCCGTTTTTGATGACGTGGAACAGGTTGCGTGCCCAGGTCGGCAGATCTAAACAAAACTTGTGCAGATGGGGGTACATCGCCACCACGGAAAGCGCCTGCGAGTGTGGAGCCTCGCCGCTGATGTCTGCCCGGCCTGCCCCGACTCCTGCTCGCTCGCAGATTTCTTTAACGCCCCAGATAGTGTTCTCCGCGTTGCTAGGTTTTGGTCTGGGAAAATATAAGTACTAATAATAAATAAATAATTTTCATACTTAAACTCTTGCATCGGCATTGGCCGAGCGGTGGGACTCCCTATGATGGAGAGGTGGATGAGACTGCATGCCAGCTCATCACCTTTCATCAAATAAAACCTTTATACTGCATGTTTTTTTTTTTATTTTTTTATTATCAGAAACAAACAGTCTTATACAGAATAAAATTTTCTCTTTTCTGAAATATTTTTATTATCATTTCAATTTTATTTTATTACCTGTGACATTATATGTATATCTTTGAATATTTTTTAATTTTGACATTTGTATTATATTTTGACATTATTATATGTAAACAATGATAACCTAAATGCCTGAAATAAATGATTTTTAATTTAATTTAATTTATACTAGTGATAATTGACACGATAAGAAGTATGTCCTGATCGACATTATTAAAAGCATAGGAGAAATCAATCAATACAAGGGCTGTCAGTCTACTTCTCTTCATGCTGTTTTTAACTGCAAAAAAAAAAACAGCAGTACCTGGTCAACAACTAAATCAAGGATTGTCTGAAAATAAGTAGATATTTGGGTTACTTGATAATGGAAATATTTGCAAAATAAATAGTTGGTCAGCAAAATTATTACAGCTACAAGTTCCTAGTTATGAGGATGACGAGTTACTACATTACTAAAAAATGAGTCATTGGTATATGTCAAACCCCAGTGCCGCCATGTAGGTATCTACTATATACCAATGACTCTTTTCTGAAATATTTAGGTACATGGTTGAGCAGAGTTGCATTGTATTATTGAAGGGTTCCTGAGACCACATTTCATCCCCATAATCACAACAGCTCACTGACAGCATAATATAATATAACACTTTTATCTGACTTACCTACTACATGCGTTTTCAACTCTATCGATACCAGGGTGTAATACTATGTACATGGCATGATGGATCAATATAGAATACCAAGGTTCTAACTAGCTTGCTCGTACACAGTATTTTTTCATACACATGTAAATTAGGTGAAAATGCAATATTATGGTATCAGCCAGTTGATCTGAAGATGGAGATGGAAGGTAGCCTCAGAAATGATTAAGGTGAATATTACGGTTTTTTGTTCTGTTAAAAACCGTCACATCCCAACCGCCAATCGGCTCTAGAGACTATTCAACCAGTCTCAGGGTCCCTGGTCAACTAGTGAGCAGTTCTACAATCCATTGCAGGACTCGAACCTTCTCCACATTACCGGACAGTTTAGCAGTCCACACCTGATAGGCGGGTTGGAGACGTTGGAGTAGAAAACACGGCTTCCACATAAGTACTAAAGACAGCCGCTGCCCACAATAGGCTTTCGTATCAAAAATAGTTTCGAAATGACTACCACCGATTTATGTCGCATGTCGCAATGCCTGTTGGGGGTGGGTTTATGATATGAGAACCAGGATAGTGTCCTTAAAAATATTTATTGATATAATTATGCTAAATTGATAATGAAAAAATGATATTATTGATTGACGTTGATGATTGCCGAATGCGAACTGCCGATGCGCAGCATGTTGAATGTTTTGTACGTGCGTAGCTCGCCTTGCCTTTCAATAACAAGGGAGGGAATTAGGGAAATAAAATAAAAAGTAATCCTTTGATGTTATGCTCTTATTTATTCCATAATTAAGCACCTGTACATCCAATCCAGTCAGTATAAATAAAGGACGCTTGGGCGGGCCCGGCCGGGCGGCGGGGCGGCGGGCGGCGGGCGGCGGCGGTGCTCGGCGGATTTATACATATGTACACATTTACAAGCGCGGGGCGGCCTGCCGGCGCCGGGCCTACATGCCGCTGTTCCTGCAACAACATGGATGGTCATATTTTACGGGGCAGGGGAGGGACTGCCGCTCTAGCCAAGATGCATTCTATTTTCGTGATCGACAGTAGAATAGAGAGCAAAACGTGTGGGATTTTACGATCGTTGAATGGCGCTTTGGATCGCCAGCGCGTTAGAATCCGCGCAAGATAAGTCTGCACATAGATCTGGCATTTTGCTAATCTGATATAAAGCGGTAAAGGGGTTATCTGTTATCGTTTTTGATGTGAGTCGTTCTTGGTGGTTCTACTAAGTTTAATTTTCAGCAGCGAGCAAAATTGTCTTGCGCGCTTTCTAGTAGGGCGAGTAGCGGGACGAGCGATCGACCGTCCCCGGTCGGCGGTCACTCACCGGGGCATGGCGCACATCTCGCAGGCGTCGCGGCGCGCGGCGTTGTGGAAGGTGCACAGCGGGCAGGTCCAGACGGGCGCGGCGGGGGCGGCGCCGACGCCGACGGCGGGCGGGTCGTCGGCGGCGGCGGCGCGGCACAGCTGCTGCAGCGTGGCGGGCGCGGGCTGCGCGCGCCAGGCGTCGGCGGCCGCGGCGTCGCGCGCGCGCACGGCGTCCAGCAGCGGCTGCAGCGCGGCGGCCGGCAGCGGCAGCGCCTCGTTCGTGGCCAGGTACAGCAGCACGTGCAGGTCCGACACCGCCGCCAGGAAGCTGGGCGCCGCCTCCAGGTGCGCGTGCAGCGCGCGCAGCGTCTGCAGCTGCGAGTGCAGCGCGCGGTTGGCGGGCGGGAAGGCCGCCCCCGCCCCCGCAGCGCCGGCGGTGAACAGCGCGGGGCCGCCGCCCGCCGAGCCGCACGGCACGTCCACCAGCAGGTAGGCGACGGGCACCCGCCGCGCCAGCACGTTCACCTCGTTGCCGTACGAGTCGCGCTCCTGCAACCAGGGGAGGCGTTGAGCAAAGGTCGGGGCTGGGTTAGGTGACAACCGCCCGTGTGTCCCACAAATGTCCCTAAATAGTATATAGGGCCCCCCTAAATTGCAACACCTTCGTCAGACGAGATGGAATCAAATGCAAGCCTTCTACCAGTATCTATAAATAGTACAGGGGTTCTCTTAAATTACTATTATCTTCTTCAGATGAGATGAAATCAAATGGAATGCCCATTGCCATTACCAAAATGTGGTGTGAAAAGGTGGTTTACATGCAAGTGTACGCCTCGCTGCAAAGCACTTTCAGTCACTTCCAACACGGGTTTCTAAAAGGTCGTTATACTGTGTCCAATTTAACTCTTCTTAATAATACATTAACTGATGCTATGGAGAGTGGCTATAGCAAAGCTTTCGATAGAATCAATCACAAACTGCTATTAAATAAGTTGGCTGTTATCGGGATCAGTGGTGATCTGTTCAAATGGTTTACCTCCTACATTTTAAATAGATCTACGGCTGTCGTGATCAGCAACTATATGTCTGACTGGGTGACCATTCCTAGTCGCGTGCCCCAAGGTTCATTGTTGGGGCCTCTGTTGTTTATTGTCTTTATAAATGACATAGAATCATGATTTTTAACAGCCAGCCTATTGGCTTATGCGAATGATATGAAGATATATGCTACCATAGGTTCATTTGCTGACGCTGAGGCCCTCCAAGCCGATCTCGAGCGTCTTGACGACTACTGTCTAACAAACAAACTAGATCTCAATCCCGGTAAATGTTCAATTGTGACTTACGGTCGCAAGCGAGACTTTATATATTTCGATTATGTTCTCAAAGGACAAAAGCTTGGAAAGAGTCTCGGCGATGCGTGATTTAGGGTTCTGTACGACTCCAAACTTATTTTTGATTCACATATCAACACTATAGTAGCTAAAGCATATAAGGTGCTTTGTTTCATAATGCGATGTTCTAAAGAATTCCATTCCATTAAAACTATGAAGATATTGTACGTTTGTTAGTATTCTAGTAGTATTCTAGATTACGTATCTCGGGTTTAAAGTATGTGCTGTGCTATTTACAAGTCACGTTTTGAGGCTATACAAAAGAAGTTTATGCGTTATTTATGCGATCGACCGGGTCAGTATTATGAATTCGACAATTACTTACGCCTATGCAAGAAACACCACCTTTCTCCACTTCTCAAACGAAGAGAATTAGCAGACCTGAGACTACTAATCAGAATTGCATCTGGTACTGTTGATTGCCCGGAACTTCTCTCGCGTATTTTTATTAAAGCGACTGTAAGATTCTTTAGACACCACTACTCTCTTTATATTCCCGAAGCTACCACCAACTAAAGGAGAAATATCTTTCTGTTACGAGCAGCTCAAAACTTAGCGTCTTGTCCAAAGTTATTGGACATTGACCTGTTCAATGAATGTTGTGAATCGGTGAGAAATTTTGTACTTAAGCATTACTTTGACACACTGTAACGTAAATAATTTGATAAATTGAGTCGGCAAAGATTAGTTTTTAAATAAATAAACATTTATTTCAGACGATGGTCCATAGTTTGTTAGTATCTTGTGAACAAAAAATAATACTTTTATCTAATGTTAGTAACAAGTGCACACAGTTTACTTATTCTATTTTATATTAAAAATAAGGGGTATGCCCCCAGTATGGACATCGTTCCAGTGTTCCATTATAGGACACTGAAACCGCTCCGCTATCGGTTGGAGGATAGAGTTGGCGCTCCCCCGCACTCGGCCCAACAGAGACGCGGACCTTTTACGAATGATTGCTTGGGAGCAGTCGATTCGTGCATCCGCCATCTTTGTCGAGGCGCTACAGTAGCGGGGGAGCCCCAACAGCATCCTCAGTGCATTATTGTATTGCACTCTCAATGCGTTGTAACACTTTTTCGTGTACTTAACTGCACCACAGACTGCACGTGTAGAATGTCTGGCAAAAAGCTTTAAATAGGGTTACCTTAACTTCCGGCGTACAGCGTGCAAATCTGCGGGCTAGCATGTTGGCCCGTGCAGCGAGCGCCCCCTTCTCTCTCTCTCCATGTCCTCATCATCCACTAATCTCTTGGTAACCCAGTGCCTCAAATACTTAAATCTGTGCACAGTTGTTAATACAGAGCCACCCAGGGTCACTTGCGGTAAGTTAATAAACTTTTTTGTACCTGATTTAAAGCAATACTTCACATTTTTTGGGGTTGTACTGTCGATTACTCACATAAGACTGCAAGATTTTAACCAGATTGAGAGGAAGTTTAAGCAAGCTTGTGTATTAGACCGTCGTGCCAGGCTGAATCGAATGTCTTTTCTAGATTAATAAGAATTATGCCTGTAGACTGGTTTTAAATTGAGATGATGAGCTACATGTTCCGAGACTCTGGCTAATTGATGACTGGTTGAGTAACCAGCTCTGAACCCGAATTGCTCCTTACTTAAGACGTGTGATGAGACGCTAGAGAGACGAATTAAAATGAGGTTTTCGAACAGTTTAGCAAGGCACGACAATAAACTTATTGGTCGGTAACTTGTAGGCAGCGTACTGTCCTTCCCGGGCTTCTTTATGGCAATTACTTTGGCTCTTTTTCATTTTTGCGGAAAGTATCCCAAGAAAAGACATCCGTTAAAAATTTAGTTAAAAAGACCACACATTTCATTGACAAGTATTCAAAAGGATGATGTTTATACCATCATCGCCAGGACTTTCTTGTTTTCAATTTCATTAGAATTTTGCAAACTTCTAGTGGTGTGATTAGATTATGTACATTATTATTGTTGTAATCATTTAAAGTGAACATTGATTCATGGACCTGCGAATGTTTCGTCATGCCAATGGTAAGTCAACATCATGTTGTCTCGAAAGGGTCGAGCTAAGACTTCACATTGATCGGTAGGGTCAGAAGTAACAACGTTATCCATACCCATTAGGAGTGGTATATCCACAGATTTAGGTTTCAAAGATTTGACCACACGCCAGATATCCGTTCTAGGGTTATCAACTTTTTGCAGTTTATGATTCCATAACCAGCTTCATGCTCTATCGATACAATTTGATCAAGTGTTGCAGTTTACATTTTAGGTGGTAGTCCGTAGCATTCAGAAGTTGACGGCGCAAGTAATTTCTATCACGTATTAAGGTTTGAATAAACCGGGGTAACTTTGGATTCATTTCAACCAGCGCTGAGGTCGGTATGTGTTTGTCCCTTGCATCAAGTATACTTTGTTCTAGGAAGTCAATTGCGTCGTCATTCTCCTGTTTACTCTTATAGACATGAGGTGAAACATGAACATGTTGGTCCTATGTGGCCCGATATTTATTCCAGTCCCCGTCACGGTAACGATAATACGGAGATTTTGGAATATTTTTAATGCAACCACTTACCGTGAATTAAACAGGAATGTGGTTTGAGGAAAGAGCGTGTATGATTTTAGGCTTGTGAACATTATTTACATGTAATGTCAACGCTAAATCTGGTTTTGTGGGTTTGCGATCTACGGTGTAGTTCACTTGGGTATAGCCGTCAGGATAATGAATAACATAATCCTGATCCAACATATGAGAGAATAGCACTCTTCCCCTAGTATTTGTGTAGGTACTGCCCCATTAGGTACGGTTTGCATTAAAGTCACCAAGGATAATGACGCGACTGCCCAGCTTGAGAAGCTTATCATGGTCTGACCTCATTAATGGTAGGTTTGCCGATTGATGTATCGAGACGATGGTGTGGCAGTGTTTAACGGTATCTCTAATGAAAATAGCTACACCTTGACCTTTACCATTTGGTTTCTTATCCTGACGGTAGCACTTAAAGCCAGGTACATGAATTTTAGTCTTAATGGAAAGTTTGGTTTCACTCACCGCAATAATGTCGACTGGTATTCATTAACTTCCTTACTCCCCTCCTCTCTTGTTCTTACCATCTATATGCTGACGACATCCAAATTTACACCCACGCTCCTGCCGATGGGCTGGACACCGCAATTGCAGCGCTAAATGGGGATTTAAAAACTATCCTCGAGTGGAGTCTGGCTCATGGACTGGCGGTTAACCCTGACAAGTCGCAGGTTATTTATTATAATTGGTGGGTCTAAGCAGGTGGGTCGACTTGTTTATGGTAGTCTTTTGCCCGTTATTTTCAATGGCGTAGTGCTCCCCTATAGTAGCGTAGTCAAGAATTTGGGGGTATTCTTCGACACAACACTGTCTTGGTCCCATCACGTTGCTCAACTAAGTAGACGAATTTTCGCTGAAGTTTCTGCCCTTAAAAGGTGGAAAAATCTACTTCCGGTCAGGACCAAGGTTGAGCTTGCGCAAGCCCTCCTCCACCCTATACTAGACTACGCGGACGTCTGCTTCCTTGGCCTCAATGAGGATCTCCTTAATAAACTCGAGCGTCTACAGAACATCGGTATACGGTTTATATATGGGCTGCGCAAATTCGACCACGTCTCTGATTTTCGTAAGAAGTTGCAGTGGCTTCCGATTAGGCTGCGGCGGGACGAGCATGTGTTGGTGCTGCTGTATAAAATACTGTTCGATCCTCGTTCTCCCAAATACCTTAGAGATGGCTTCAGATTCCAGAGTGCTGACCTAGTCCGGGATCTTCGATCGGCGCTCAATAATACTCTGAGGCCACCGTTTACACGATCTGGCTATTTTAAAGAGCTTTTCACTGTGAAAGCTACCGTCTTGTGGAATCAGTTACCTAAAGAGATTCGACACTCCAAGTCACTAAGCTCCTTTAAGGCAAAGTTGCGCACGCATCTCCTCTCGGCTGGTATATGAATATTTATGTCCTTAATTGGCAATTTATTATTTAGTTTATGTAGGTGTATTGTCTATATATATTTTAGTTTTGTTATACCATGTCAATGTCAATCACCATGTCAAAGATTACCACCTATTCTATAGAACGTGTTCAGTTCAGTACCTGGGTCGCTTGCGGAAAGCCATCTGATGGTCCTTTCTATGAAGCAATGTGCACTAGTCGTAGAGACTTTAAAAATAAGCTTAAATGGTGTCAGAAAAATGAAGACAGAATAAAATTTGACATTTTGGCTACTGCGAGAAAAGAAAAAAAATTCCCTAAATTCTGGAAAACCAAAAAATTTGGTTCTAAACAGGCACTTCCTATAAGTGTTGATGGTTTTCAGGATCCTGTGGAGATAGCCAATAAGTTTAGGAGCAACTTCATGCTCAGTCCAGAGTTAGTTACTCAGCGCTTTGCTGGTGGCCGTCCTGTTGATGACTCAGTGGATACAGGTTGTCAGGACCAGGTCAGGTTTTCTCCTGAAGATGTTGCCAAGGTTGTAATGGGGCATGACAAAAGGTAAATCACCTGGATATGACGAGTTAAGCCTCGAGCATGTACTTTTTGCCGGCGAGATGTTGTACGAGAAATTATCTCAATTGTTTAATTTATGTTTAAAATATACGTACCTTCCACCTGAGCTCATGCGTACAGTGGTGGTGCCCTTTGTTAAAAACAGGACAGGCGATCTGGCAAGCTCTGGGAATTACCGACCCATATCTCTAGGAACAGTGATAGGGAAGGTGCTGGAGAGGTTATTGCAGCCCGAGCTGGTTAAATGTTTTAGTATTGATGATGCACAGTTTGGCTTTCGTCCCGGTCGCGGAACGGACTCCGCCATAGTAAGTTTAAAGCATACAGTGAATTATTACCTGAGTCGAAATACATCCGTGTATGTCTGTTTCCTGGACCTGAGTCGCGCGTTTGATCTAGTTAATTACCAAATTCTCTGGAGCAAGCTGCGCGACTCAGGAGCACCGGAGGAACTGGTGGGTCTACTGCGGTATTGGTACGGAGGTCATGGGACGACATGACATCTAACTCCTATAAGTTAGAATGCGGGGTTCGTCAAGGAGGGCTCACCTCGCCGGACCTTTTCAACTTGTAAATCAACGGCCTTATAGAGGAACTGAGGGACACAAAAAAGGGGTGTCATATTGGTGCCACTTGTATTAATAGCATCAGCTACGCTGACGACATGGTGTTGGTCAGTCCCTCTATTAAAGGTTTATGTCAGTTGCTTTTAGTCTGTGAGCGTTATGTTAACGCTCATGGACTGGAATATAACGCCAATAAAACAGAACTGATGGTGTTCAGGGCAGGGAAGGGTCCGGACCGCGTGCCTGAAGTTAAGCTGAATGGTTTGCCAGTTCGGGTTGCACGACAATTTAAATACTTAGGCCACATTATCACGAATGATATGCGAGACGATGATGATATGGAGCGAGAGAGGCGAGCGTTGGCAATAAGAGGGAACATGGTAGCACGCAGATTTGGGAGGTGTAGCGACGAGGTAAAACTATCCTTATTTAAGGCGCTTTGCCAAAGTTTCTGCCAACTCTGGGTGCAATATCGTAGAAAGACCTTCAGTACAATAAGAATTCAATATAATAATATATTCCGAATTCTTATGCGTCTGCACAGGTTTTGCAGTGCCTCAGGCATGTTCGCCGACGCGAGGGTGGCCGATTTCTATGCCATTATCCGGTGTCGCATCGCTTTATTCTGGGACAGGCTGTGCTGTTCTAGTAACAGTATCCTCCGAGCGGTGTGCAATGACTTTAACTCAGATATATACAAATATTGGATATCTGTTCATCGGGACGAGAATCGAAGATGACTGAATGACAGCATAATGGGTAATCAAGTATGCACTCGACTGATTTACACCATATACATGTAAATCTCTATTTGTAAGTAATAGGTAGTTAAGTATATGACTTGTGTTTGTGACTAATTTACACCTTTTACATGTAAATTTAGTATGCATTATTGACTGTAGCGTAATGATAATTGTATTAATTTATGGGTTTTTTAATGTCTGCAATAAAACTTTTTCTTCTTTCTGATTCTTCCACCGGAAACCCTTAACGGCGGCGAAGGGGTGAAGGGGGACGTGCGGGCGGTCGGCCGGCCTTCACTTTGCTCCTGGCGCTCGGACGTGACGGACGTGGTCTCTAGTGCATAGTGTTCTCCCTCGTGGTACCAACTTGTATTAATTTTCCATTTTCAAATAATAATAAATAACGGTCGTTTAATCCATTTTGCGTTTCCTTTTAAAAAATCAATAACACTTCTGGTTCATAAGATTATATATACGAGTATATATTGTATATTTGAATGTAGGTGTATATATCTACTTTGTATTAAGTGTAAGTTCTCTACTATAAGTTCATGTTGATGACTTGCCTGTGTATTAAGCGGTTCTTTAGACAAAGGTTGCCTGGTAGAGATCGCTTGCAGCGATAAGGCAGCCATTGCCCACAACTAGTTATGGTTTTTGTCGGAACTTTTTAATGTAGTGTTTCTCGTGTGAATTTATCTATCTATCTATCTATTGACCGAAAAGTCAATCAGTTCCTTTATTTTAGGATGCAACCCATCTGCATTCCAGTAAAGCATCTTCAGATTATTATCAGCATCATTAAACATACCGACCAAGATGTGAGAGTATTAACATGACTTTATCAAGCATTGAAGGGCATGCAAGATACTGGGATTTTACATTTTTTAATACCATGAGGATATCTAGCATTTATATTATTGTGGCATCGTCACAAGCTGATGCTGGAGTATTTCGCTTATCGGCTGCTGTCGGTTGCGGCTTATCAGCGTTGTTAGTAGGCACTACAGTACTCCAAGTAGTATTCTTAGTCCAATGTTTCGTTTACTATTGAATTCCAATTTCATGAGGCATTTGTTACGCGCTGGACATTTGCTGTAGTTGGCGGGATGTTCTTCGCCACAATTGCAGCACATAGCCGTTGTTGACCTGTCTTGTTTTGGACAGGCAGACGTAGCGTGAGTTTCAGTGCATTTGACGCAACGAGGCTCCATGTTGCGGTTAATTGATGAGTGGCCGAATCGCTGGCATTTGAAACATTGAGTGCCTATGGTATTGCTTCTCTTGAATGTTTCAATGGATATGACGCAGTTAAAGAAGTACTTGATACGGCGGAATTTCGTAATATCAGAACCAACAGGTAGTTGAACTATTAGTGGTGGACATACAACATTTGGACTTGAGGGTTTTAGTGGCTTTACCATCGTGCCTGGAAAACCAACCTTTCCCAATTCATCTGAGAGCATATCCTTAGCTTAAGATGGTAATCCTTTAATAACCACTTTTGGAGTCTTCTCGTCCTTACGCGTATATGTAAGGAAACAAGTTTCGCTGTTTCAGAGGCCATTTTTTATATTCTGGTGAGCCTCCGGCGAGTAGCAGATGACTGCAACTTTGTTACCATTCCTGTATTGCAGATGGAATCGATTGCTAAATTTCAAGATAAATTCACGCAGTGTTTGGTGAGTCCACTCCGGTTTCATTTCCAGGATTTATGTGGCACATGCCCAATTTTCTTGACAGGGACAATTGCTTCCTTGAAGTCATTGCTCGTGGCGATACTGTCGTCCAACTCGAGAGGTTCGAAACTGTTACTCGTATTTAGGTTTCTAGTTTTATCAAATTTCACCTGGTTTGAAGGGGCAGGACGTTTCGGTACACGCCATTCTTCGTTTGATTCATCTGCAGCAGGTCTCTTCGAGCTGTTAGAGCCGAGACTACTTAATGAATCCGATCTGGATCATTTGTCCATGTCGACGGGTCGATGAAAATTTTATCGATAACGCAATCGCACATCACTAACTCTACTACAGTGTAGAGTTCGTCTAAGCTGAAATGACGCGCCCCACTATCGCATTAACGCACACAAGCAAATTTAAAATATGGACGCAATACATATATATTGGTCAATAATTGGTCATTCAGATGCCAATGAGACTCAAACGAAGGAGCACGCGTCGTTCGATTAAGCAGTCGGCGCTCCCACACAGATGAAGTGTCGTTATTAATGTTTGCACTCACACATCGAAATCAACTAATTAAGTAGTGGGGCGCGTCATTTCAGCTTAGACAAGCTCTAACTCAAATCGGGTAAGTTGAGACAACAAGCGAGCACTCGACACGATCGCCGAGAACGAACTGAACTGACATTAGCAATAAAATAGACCTTGGTATGTCTTGAATTAAATTATAAAATACCAAAGTTCAGGAATATTAGTAGACTATCCTAGCTTTTGAGGGTAGGTAGCTACCCGAATTTAGGGTACGCCTCAAGGACTAAGTATCATGGTTCCGAAATTTTGCAAATTACTTACCTACATGTCACTCAGATGTCCCTGTGGCATCAAACAAAATTTTGTTGCTGACGAATGATTTAATAATACAACGCCACAAACTTATCTGACCCGATAGCCAAAAGTGGAATGAAGTGTTGTCATTAAGAAACGTCATTTTGTTGTCAACAACAGTGACGCTTTTAAAGGGTCAGATAAATTTCTAGGACCAAGAAATTTTGTTTAACTTTTCTATACAACGTTAGCCTTGGACCTCAATGAGGGTTGTGGGCATGCCCATCGTGCCCACAACGGTGGATCCGCGCTTGAGAGTGGCACTACTTTGGTAGGACCCTAAATAAGCATGTAAATACAACGTTGCTAAACTCTCCACTCCACTGCAACTGACGCTCGGAACCCGTGGGCTACGTTCCGTCAACAAGTTCCGTCTGAAAAAATGTACATCTTGGCTAAGCCCGAGACTATAGAGTCTCATTCGATCTCCCTTACACCGGGCGTACCTTGTAGTAGAGGTCCGGCACGTACTGCTGGTCGGAGGAGTCCCGTATGTAGCCGAGGTCGGGCGCGTCGCGCGTGGGCAGCAGGATCCCGTCGCGCACCAGCGCCTGGCACTGCCCCGACACCTGGTAGCCCTCCAGGTGCACGCGCGCCGAGCTGTCGCCTGACCACACGGAGTTGCCATATCAGTATGGATGCAGATATACGTAACACTGCTAAAGCATGTTTGTTTCAAACTAAATTCGCGTTCTTCACACGTATTATTATATTAGACGGGACGAGAAGACTCGACCACGTGACCACGGTGGGTGTAACCCTACCGAAACGAACGTCGAAAAGGTATGTCGCGTGTAAGTCCTGTCTAATATAATAATACTGCTACAGCATTTTCTTTTTACCTCGACTGTGACAGCTGACAGTCAACATTTGATGGAAAGCGATAACTATGGCCCACAACATTTACGATTTACGCCCTTATTTACTCTCGCTAAGTATACGTTAACTCTTAAAGGGACACCACACGAAAGTAATTTCGGTCGCATTTGAACTGCATTCGATTTCATTCATTCAAAATTTCGGTTCCGTTCACCCGCGACGCAATGTTTGTACATTTTATACGAAAATAAAGTTACAGTCGCGAAGCGTTTTAAATGACGGACTGCTAGACTTTAGGTGTCCAAAACTAGAACTAAGAGACACTTAATTTCAGTTTTGGTCACCGCACCAGATAAATTTACATGTAAAGTAAATATGTACCTATGTAAGTAGCACGTAGTACCTATGTAAGTACGCTTAGATCTTTTAAACTACGCAATGGATTTTAATGTTGTTTTCGATTATTCAAGAGGAAAGTTTATAACCAAGAAAAAACTGAAATATTATTTTGTTTAGATTTTTGATATCGCCTTTTGAAGACCTTTATTTCGATACGCCACTCCATTGGTTCAAGAATAAATATTTTTGGTAGTTTAAGTGCAGCCAAGAGGAATCTAACAATATCTCATATGTTCGGGAAACATAAGCCTCTTCTGTCGCAGTCGGGTAAAAAGAAGAAGAATTAACGCATTGACGCTTATCACAAAGCGAAATGACGGTCAAATAATACCACGACCATCTCACCTGGTGATAATCGTAAGTCACAATCCATGTTAAATCAAACTCGCCAATCAAACGGTATCTATATCTACAGAAACTCTAATATTCAAGGCAAAATTACCCTAACTTTGGTAACGACATACGATACATTAAGTGTTAATGTCCCGGTCGAGCTCTCGACCGCGATCAGAATTTGGCAGATCAGGTAATTACAGTGGAGCAATTGCCATCTGACCTCCGTGACCCTGCAAACCTGACCAAATTGGATCATGGTTACACATTCAATCGGTTATTCAGGCCTTCTTCTTCTTCTTATATCGAGTCGATGGTCTTACACTTTATTCGCTTAGTATTCGGCGACGCGTACAGCCTGAACGTGCAGGTTACATTACGATGTTTTCCCTCACCGTAATAGCATGGGTTAGTATTCAACTTATGTACATAACACAGAAAAGAGTCATTGGCACATGGCCGCTGTGGGATTCGAGTGCAGTACCTCTCGCTTACGAGCTGGATACTCCAGTCGTTTAAGAAATATATACACTTTGGCCGTGTGGTGTCCGGCAGAGTAGAATAGCACCAACCCCTTACACTCGTGGGTGTCGTACAGGGCGACTAATGTTTTCGAGGCAAAATATCTAGTCCCCGTAGGCTGGAAAATGGGCAGCAGCGTTTTCCATAGTTATATTTATAACAACCAACTCAAATCGCCTGCCAAGCATTGCGATTATGGCAATAACCTCCCCTTTCGTGGGAGAAGCCCCTAGTCCTGCAGTGGACTATTATGGGCTGCGATGATGATATCCACTTGACCGGGGCTTTTCCGTCGTTATCTTTCGCTAAATAGTTAGGTAACTGGACGCCGGGCACCGGTACCTGTGACGCAGACGGTGACGAACTTGGAGCCGAAGTGTCCGTGGCGGGCGTGGCGGCACGCGTTGGGGTGCTGGCTCTGCAGGTGGCCGGCCATGATGCACTCCTGCGCGCTGAGGAAGTGCGAGTCGCCGCCGCGGACGCACTTCACGGTGCCCTTGGACACGTCGTCGGGCAGCAGGTCCGTGAAGATCCAGCCCACGCGCCGCAGCCCCAGCCGCCGCGCCAGCTCCTCCACCACCTGCGCAACCATGTGCCATCATACCACTTATTTGGGAGGATATTAGTGGATGATAACTCTGTCAAGTGTTCGGGTAAATGTTGCTAAGCAAGTAAACTTTGAGCAAGGGTTTCTGTTTCTTCAATCATCAGTTTGGAGAATTTTGACCCAAACCCACCTTATTAAAAGCGATGTCGCCCATACCATCTACGATTCACACTTAGGCCTCGTGAGTAACAAAAATGCAGAATTACTGGTGCGTCGACACTGTAGGGAAGTTGGCCGATAGCCGTTGTCTATGACAATTACGATTCGCACATTTCTTGTACAGTATCCTATCCCCTTAGATGCAGATGACTTGGACGACAGTGGAAGCTTTCAACTAGGGGGGATGCCTGACCATGTCACCCGAAGCAATAAAAAAATGCAGAATTAACTTCATTAGAATCAACTCTGTAATGTTTTTATACCACTAAGATGGCAACAAGCTAACAGTCAGAGCAGCCTATGGATGTGATTTGGTATGGTTACGGTAAAGCCACTATATCCAATGGTAGCCCGTTACCTCCTCCTTGGGGTCTGGCTGCAGCGCGATCTCGTCGCGCCCCGAGGTCTGCGCGGGCTCGTAGATGGCGGCCACGGTGGCGCGGACGCCCAGCGGCACGTCGGGGTGCGGCTCGTAGCGGCCGTAGAGGTAGCCCAGCCGCTGGTGGCCCGTGGCGCGCCAGTACTCCAGGAAGCGCTCCACCATGGCGCCGCTCTCCACCGCCACGTTGTCCACGTGCCGGTACGGCTGCCGCAGCAGCGTCACCGCGCCCGGCTGGCACGCCGAGCAGATGCCGCGCGGCCACGGCGGGTGCTCCGCGCAACCTAGCGCCGAAGCCACAGAGTTAGATACGTACTTGTCGGATCTTTTAAGTACAGGGTGGCCCAGTTAAAATGTTGGCATCTGGCAACCCTACAAGTTCGACATGGGATATCAGATCGGCTTGAAATAACCCGCGTAAAGCAACGTGCGTAAATTCAAAATTTAAAGTGAGAGACAGGCGTTCTCACGTGGCCACTAAAAGTTTGCACAAAAAAATTGTGAATACCGGAAATCTTAGCAACCAGTCATCAAGGGATAGAGACTCCCCAATCCGAGACTGCCTGATGAGAATATTGAGATTGTACACGAACATCGAGTCGCCGCCGTTCAGCTCTGTGGAGCATGTTGTTTTGAATGGGATTTGATTCGGATTTTTGGTTGTAATTTTAACTGCATGGACAACTTCTGGTTCCAACAGGACAGCCTGAGCCACCATTGCCTAGAATTGCGCCGTAAGTTCGTCGATCACAGAATTTCCAAAAACAATGATTTTGAGTGTCCACCGTGATTGCCCGATATGACCCCACTGGACTTTTTATTTTGAAATTTTTGACAAACAAGTGTATGTCAATAAGCAACGAACTGTGGAAGAACTCAAGGTGAATATTCAACGTGACGCTCACAACACTTCATAAAGTGATGGAACACGCAGAAAAATATTTGTTCATTGCGCCAACTGTTGTAAAGGGGACTTATTATACGATATCATCTTGTCAAAGTCCAAACTAAACGATTTATCACTTAACAGCAAATTAATGTATATATTTCCAATGCAAATGCTACCACTTTAATTGGGCCACCTGTTACAACCGACGATTGCATGTGACGGGAATTGACCATGGATGTCGTAGGAGTGTCTGCTCACTAGTGGAGCAGTTATCATAGAAAACCTACCCCATAAACGTTAAACTAAGGTTGCCTTTGTTACCTCTACTCATATGTGTGTGTGATTGATATTTCATATATACTAATATGTAAGTACTATATTATATTGTGAATTCTTTTAAAAACTGTGATACGCAATAAATGAAATGAAATGAAATATATAAGGGGATTTCCCCTTCCAATACTCATTCCTGCCATATAAAGGGTGTCCCGTAAGTCGACGTCAAGCCGGAATCGGGTGATAGTCCAAATCATAATAGTTACTAGAAAAATAAAAAATAAAATCTAAGTCTTGAATTTTTTAAATTATAGGCATTTCTTTTTTTTTTCGAGAAAATGTACAGCCTGTGATGGTTTTTTAGCTTCTGTTGCTACAAATCTTAACTTTTTTTCAATTTTATTTTTCTTATGTAATCCCGAATAGTGCTAATCTAACCTATTACTTAGAATTCTAAGTCAACTGCTCCAGCTTGGAAGAAAGTGTCACATTATGCCGTACAATGAATAGACAATTAATATTTCGTCCAACTTTAACAGACTGTACTGAAAAAAAAAAGTACTACGCCAGGTTGGCAAGTAGCACGAAAAGTTGACGCATTTAATAAGGATTCTAAAATGGTATAATACTTGCTACATTATTTCTTTGATTACGGGGGAAAAAAATTCCTTCAAGAAACCCAGTTTCGAAAAATTTTTCATTACCTACTAAAAATTATTCTAGTGCGTTCAAAGCTTGCCTAAGACCGAGTGAGACGGAGAATCATTCATGAAGTGTGAGTGAGACAGGTAGTGACGCTTTCGAGTCAAATATTCTAATGGGCTCCACATATACCATGTACAGCGAGTACAAACCCTGCATCCTCAGGATTATCAACTTCGGGTTGCGTTTTGTCAAACGATGCTACAAAGACACCGGGAAGATCCGCGATTCTTAGAGAAAATTTTGTGGTCGGATGAATCGACATTTAAAAAAGACGGTTACATGAACCTACACAACTTACACGAGTGGCACGTAGAGAATCCGAATTTAATGAGACAAGATAGATCTCAGTATCGTTTTAAAATAAACATGTGGACCGGAATTTTAAATGGAAGAGTCATAGGACCTTTTGAGTTGCCAGAGATCTTGACTGCTGAAGTTTATTTAGATTTTTTACAAAACAGTTTACCTAGTTTACTGGAAGACGTGACTCAGTATTTACAGAGAGATGTGGTATCAACAAGATGGCTGCCCAGCGCACTATGCCCGCTCAGTTAGAGCATTTCTCAATGAAGAATATCCGGGCAGATGGATAGGTCGGTCTGGTACGATCTCGTGGCCAGCCCGTTCACCGGACTTAAATCCATTAGATTTTTTTTACTGGGGGCAGTGAAAGAGAAAGTTTATTTTAAATTCTTCGGCAAAGAATTACGGAAGCAGCTGAATTTGTCAACAACGGAAGATTTGCCCGTGTGATAATCCGATCTTTTTTAAGAAGATGTCGAGCTTGTATTGCAGTTGAAGGAAGGCAGTTTGAACATCTTTTGTAAATAATAAATCTTTGCATCTAATTGGTGTTTAATTTTAAATTTGTCCTAAATTTAACAAAAAGTTAGCATCTCTGACTTGAAAGCATCACTACCTGTCTCACTCACATTTCATGAATGACTCTCCGACTCCGTCAATAATTTTTAGTAGGTAAAGAAAAAAATTTCGAAACTGGATTTCTTGAAGGATTTTTTTTTTCCCCGTAATCAAAGAAATAATGTAGCAAGTGTCATACCATTTTAGAATCCTTATTAAATACGTCAACTTTTAGTGCTACTTGCCAACCTGGCGTAGTTCTTTTTTTTTCAGTACGGTCCGTTAAAGTTGGACGAAATATTAATTGTCTATTCATTGTACGGCATAATGTGACACTTTCTTCCAAGCTGGAGCAGTTGACTTGGAATTCTAAGTAATAGGTTAGATTAGCACTATTCGGGATTACATAAGAAAAATAAAATTGAAAAAAAGTTAAGATTTGTAGCAACAGGAGTTAAAAAACCATCACAGGATGTACATTTTCACGAAAAAAAAAGAAATGCCTATAATTTAAAAAATTCAAGACTTAGATTTTATTTTTTATTTTTCTAGTAACTATTATGATTTGGACTATCACCCGATTCCGGCTTGACGTCGACTTACGGGACACCCTGTAGATTCTTCTTTTACATGACCAAACCTAATAAGCAATAACTCCAGAGTACTCCAAACAAATGAACATGTTGAAGGTTAATAAATGTAAAAGTTTTTAGGTCAGGACGCAGACCACTCGGAGTTCAATGGAACAATGTGGTATCTACCTTCCCCTTCTGGAAATTGTTTATAAAATAAACTTAATTACCTGGTTTGATCTTGCAAGAAAGCTCTTCCAGTGACACAAATTTACCAGATGTGATTTTGCGTAGATATGAATGGAATGACATATGTTTAATATTGTGTTCTTTTAGGTAGTTTTCGTCCCAAGGCTCAAGGGGAGAACAGTGCACACAGCATCCCTTTGAGTTGTGGCGGCATCTGCATCAAAAAACCATTGTTAGTCGAATGTAGAAGAAATAGAGTCATAGAAGGAAATATGTCATTGATACTTACAATTTATCATCTCGTTGTCTCTCTATATTGCCAGACATTTGATAAAGAATGAGGTCCACTTCATCCTCTTGAGGAACATCAGACTGAACGGGCTTTGCAACCAACTGTGTAGAAGATGAACTGGCTTTGACAGGCTCTCCAAAGGGCTTGTTGTTTGCCTAAGTATAACAATGTATGACTCCAATGAATTACTATTACACAATTTGGAAAACACACAAATTATTATTCCACCTTATAAAAAGCCTGCATTAGTCCTTGATTTCTATTTATTAAATATATAGCCCTGGCCTATTTGGGCTGCTATGTTCATAATATTTAAGTTTACACAGTTTCTGGACACATTCTTAGTCTCAAGGTACCTATTAATTAATATAATTACGCATACATTTAGAAGACCAAATATTTGATGTGATCCAGAAATGAGAGGTGCTGACCTGATAGGCGGCATTACACATGTCAACAAAGTCCGTAACATCGCTGAGTCAGAAGCGAGAGCCAAGGCTTACAACACTATGATGCTGAAGACTGGGCGAAGTGGAGATAGAGCAGGAAAGCAGACCCTGACAGAAGCCACTATTGACATCAGAAGATGATGATTGAATAATTAAGAATTATAATACTACAGTTACAGCCATCATTTGCCAGTGTTGGACTATTGAGTTCCCTAAGCTCCTAGCTGTAAGGTTGTGCTCTCGTATTAAGTCTTTCAACTACTACTCAAATGAGTGCAGATAGTGTAACTAAAAAGTTGGATTTTTCCTTTATGTAAATATATTTATGTATAGCCTGTTACTATACTACTACTAAATATATTTATGTATACCTTATTAGCTTGACACCAGTAATGTCTTAAATTTTCGAGAGCTTGTTGCTAGGAAAGAATGACTCTAATACTAAAATAAAAAAAATATCACTTCATGCCAGACAATATATTTTTTTCAATATCATCTGGCAAAGAAATATAATGGGTATTTATAGACTAATTTGTTAAAACAGAAAAGTTTGGGGCTTATCTATTTGCTTTCTCGCAGGTGTAGAAAGGAAGTAAATTATTGGTTCACCATCATTCTATTTGGTAAACAACAAAAAGACACTATTAAATCATGTCTTGACCGTAAAATGCTTTTGTTGGCAGTAAATTAGAAATGAGAAGTAACACTTAACGCAACTACATAACTTAATATGATCAACAGCAAAACATAATTTGGTCAGCAAAATAACAATTTAAACACCAAAATGATTATATAGTCAGCAAGAATTAACAGTTGGCAGGAACGAGTAGTAGGGTCAATGCCCACAAAAGAAAACAAAAATGTTATTGTTTTGGTGACCAGTTAAATGTAGATAGGTAATGTATATAGCATTTCAAAGGCTGCTGTGATGGTGTTTTAACTAAAGTTTAAGGCTAATCATTATTAAGAATAATATTTGTCACACATGAACAATCACTGCCTCATAAGAAGTCAAGTGTTACCTGTGCACTTGTGGAGGGTTGGTCGAATATGAGTGCTCCATTGACTGGGCTCAGGTACAGCATGTCCCCGTGGCGCAGACCCAGGTCCCTCAGCCGGCGCGACTTGCTGGACGTCACCTCGTCCTTGCGCGCGCGGTCGCGGTGCAGCGCGAACGCGAAGCTCGCCAGCTGCAGCGCGTCGTGCACGCGCTCGTACAGCTGCGCCGTCACGTCCGACTCCAGCACATCCACGCGCGCCGTGCCCTCCGACGACTGCACGCGCAACGTCTGCAAACATCTTTAGTTTTGCACTGCGTTGCCTAGCGCTGGCTGCCCCGAAATTGCACAGTCATCTTGATTGTACTACTCTTTCAGTTAGAACGACTACATGGAAGAGCACAACATAAACGGTTTACAAATAAATCTTATGTAAAACAACACATCGGGGCAAGTGTATGTTTTGACTCCATTGTTTGTTACTGCTGCCGTGACTGTACACTGATAATTTCTATCTAAACAAGTGACAATTTCAACGATTTAGATGGTGCAATTAGTGTTGAAAATTGTTTGGGCCGCGGACGTGGCCGATATGTTCTAGCAACAAATGAAACATTATCAGTTACTCGCTGAAAAATATATACATATTACTCATACCATTTTCTTCGCTGCGGACATTTTCGTAAAACTATTTTTTAGCTAAAATATCAAAAGTATGAACACGAACACAACTGACGTCTCATTTGCTGACACTGACACATAATCAGACAAACCACAGATAATCGGACAGTCATCCAAGAATTTATAACCTGTAGAAAAAAAAATGTTTGTGCATGTAAGAGAAATTCTCATGGGCACGGGTGGTAATCTATTACCATGGTGGTACCGCCAATCTCCAAAGTTTTAAAATAGAGACTTTTAAGTGGGAATTTATTAAAGTGAAGTTATGGTTCTTATTAAAAACTCTTTTAATTATCGTATTGAGCACAGACATAACAGACTAAACACGAATCACAAATATTCCCTGGTCGCTCGCTCTACAATGATTATGAATCTTGCTATCCCGTTTTTTCATCCATTAGAATAAGTTCACGGAAAGTGACGCGCGCAATGTTTTGAACGTTCGACATATTGCTCGAGGGCTTAACGACCTGACGTTTCTTTTGAAACATCGGCGTAAATTTTATAATTTCCTAATAAAATTTAAATCAAATCATTTAAAAGATTGTAATTTTGTGTGTAATTTAGTGCACATTCATGTGAAAGCGCAAAGTATGGAAATACACCTGGATTATCCTTTCATCGGTAAGTAAACATTCGTGGTCGCGGCGATCCGAAATAAATTTTAGAAATTATGACAAAAATATGCATCGAAATAGTGTGAATTTGCAATAATTGAAATGCTTTACCTTAAAACAACATGCCATTGAAGATAGATTTAAAATTATTGGCAAATTGAGCAATATTTCGGTGTCTAAATAGGCACGAAAATATTTTCATGCTAACAGGGTCGGACTTAGTATTTATTTTATAGTATTTTGTTACTCAAATCTTGTGAATAGTGGTCCACAATTTTATATGTATCAGGGTTCCATGCCAAAAACGTACCTAGATGACATTTTTAATGTTCAGACATTATATGAAACAACGGATTAATCGCGTATTTAGGTTTATTTACATAAATATTTGTTTGTTTGCAAAAGCAAGCACTCCCGATTCACGGTATGTAGGATCGAGAGATCGAAAAGACGGTGGTAGGTATCAGGGCATGGCTTTGATTCACTAGACACCTTACCTTTTATTATAATGTCAATATTAAAATATAAGGACAAGTTTAAAAAAATTGCATAGTCATCTGGAGCGAACAACAAGTCAGATTTGTTTGTGTCCGTTACGAGTAGAAAGTCATAGCAAAATATAACTCATGATGAGTTATATTTTGCTGCAGATGGGTTGCCTGGTTCCGTCCCTGCATTTGCATTAGTGTGTGTGTTATAGAGATGTGTGACATTTTGTCTCGTATTTAAACTCGAAATGTACTCTCTGCTTCTGTATATAAAATTTTTTCTCTATGGTATTGAGTACCTATCTTGGGTTTTGATCATAGAGAAAAAATTTTATATACAGAAGGTTTTGATTAACATTAGTAGTAGTATAATCTGTAACACAGATTACTATGTCTTTGCGTCAAGGAAAGTGGTGTATCAGGATCATTATCATTAGGGTGGTGATATCAGTATTAGATCATATTCGTACAGATAAATTAAAGGTTTCATATTTACTCCACTGTATTTATTCCACTTCATTTTTGCACATCACTTATAATTTTACTTGAAATCAGAGCGGTATTAAAATGTAGACAGTTGAGGTAATTTACATTAATATTTCAAAGGTGATTTTAAAATTACTTTATTTTCAAACGTAAACAACACTTTCTATAAACGAAATGTGGAGACAGTTTCAAGACGTGTTCACTCCTCGGCGGTCGAGACTTTGTCAGCACGCCCTACAAGGCTCGTGTGTTATCTGAAACATGAAAACCATAGCACAGTACCATATTCCTCGGTCACTTTTGACCACAACACATCACCAAAGTAAGTCTCATGAGTCATGTGATTAGATTTATCACGACTGCATTAACCCACGAATACTTTAGTAACTGCTATTTGTGTACACGTAAAACAAACGTACGTATATCATTTATCATACTAAACTTGTGTAGATTGATAGAGACTTGAGAGAACAACATCATCTCGTATACAAATTATTCTTTATAAGTTGCCGACATAAATTCAGCTACGGCTTCAATTTATTAGAGAGGCGTGACAAGATATACAATTACCACCAATGAAGAAGGTTTAATCATCGCCACCAGCGTTTTCCCCTTGATGCTCTTGTCCCCAATCATAAAGCTCGCGTATTGTACCCGGCCTCCATTACTGTAGGTACTTAGATTCACTACAAATATGTGACATTCCTACATAAAATTTTCAGTGACCTACTGTTAGACTATACAGTATAACTTTTTTATATGAAACTGCCAAAATCACAAAGTAGTAACTTTAAGACGCTTCACTTCACTAATAACTGTCTATAACCTCTCAACTCGTGATCAATCCTTTGACCAAATCTGTACTAAGTCAGGCATAGGTAATACAGTCTCTCTACCATCATAACACGTAATAACCGTTCACGGCGTCATCCCCACAAAAACAAAACTATCTCCACTGCCCAACATCGAAACCAAATCAGGACCTTAATAACAAAAAGCTCTAATATCCATCTGATACGCCTGTCATAGGTAACAGCAGTCCATCTGTTACCACACCAAAACTAAACAAGTAATCATCATCGATTTTAACTGTTCGATCGAGTATACTCTATCTAGACATTACGTTACGTTTAAGTTCCGATTTTGAAAGGTTTCCGAAAAATCACAATATCAAACCTGCCATCCACACAGCCACAACACCGAGACCTTTGGGGCTCCCAGCCCAACGAGCCACACACACGTCTCCCTCCAAGTCAGCCAAATAAATCAGGATATTTGACCTTAACAACAGTTCAGGCACTACCAAACCTGCACTGGCAGAAGGATACGAAATCCCACCATTGCCTCATCTCACTGCTACAACAACAGAACTCGAAATAGTTACTTGGTATCGGTAATCAAGGAAATTTCAGTACTCGAAGCCAAAGTCAACATTATGTAACCGACCATTGAGCAATCACCAAAATATCTGGACTTTCTCATCATCATTATCATTCCACATTTTCTCACAAAGCTTGAAACAACTACCATTCGTTAGTCACGCTTTTATAGCCTCCATCAGCCCACCATCACCGACAAAACACAATCACCACATCCCGTGATGCAACAAACTTTGAGAAAACAAAACTATCACACAAATCTCATAATAACCCTTGCTTGACAGTCGCCACGCATTGAGCCAGCTCCCAGACAGATCCGTCCAACAAAGTCCCCATCCAGGCCAAACCAAGTCACACCAACATAGTACAAATGGCTCCGGTCGAACCAAGTCACAGGTTTACTCAAAACATAATTTGAAACTATCCGCCGTCAATCATTTCACTTACTCGTATTCAATTTTTTATTTTTTATAAATTTCTTATTACCAACATAAAATTACGTTACTAACCAAACTGTCTTTTAAGCTATTGCATAGCTTTTATCGCGGGCTTTGAGCGCGGCGACCGAATCAAGAAATTCCGTAACGAAAAAAACCTAACACCCCCCACTCCGACCGGCACAGCGGTGCGGCGTTGAAAGCCGTGCATCGTCTAATGTCGTTTCAGTTCGGCAGACTTCGGCACGGTGTTTGTGTGGGTGCGACTAGACGTATGCGTGTAGACTAGCTGCTAACTACTCATAACTGATTCTATCTCTTTTAGACACAATGCTAGGTGAGACAGCGTGCTTTTTGGCCGCGTCCACGAGTGAGTTCAAGCCCGCGACTAGTTGAACCTTAACGTGTATCATCATCACAGCCCGTAACAGTCCACTGCAGGACTTAGGGCCTCTCCCACGAAAGGGAAGGTTATTGCCATAATCTTGGCAGGCGGGTTGGAGATCGCAGTGTTTAAATATAATAATGGAAAATGCTGCTGCCCATTTTCCAGACTACGGAGACACTTTGATATTAACCATATACGTGTATGTATATGGTTAATAACAAAGAAAAAACTTGAATTATTATAAAAAAAAAAAATACTGCATAAATAAAACAAATAAATAATTATAATTGCATAAGTTGATAAAAATTCTTTGCAATAGCTTTACCGCGGCAGTCCCCGACTGCATCACGTATTTTTTTTTTAATTTCGTAGTATTAAAAGAAACGTTTATCGGTGATCCCAGTTTTACCGCAGATATCTTTTATAACATTGGCAGACTACGACTACGATAATAAACATTATACTGCAATAGGGAAAATTTCGTTCCAATATCTCCGGTTAAATGTTAACAAACACGCTAAAAAAAATTTTTTTTCTCGAAACATTTTGGCACCCTCCCGCTCGCATAGAAATCACGGAGATTTGTACGGAGCATTATTGAAATTTTGCACATTTGAAGCCTATATAGTGATGGAGAAATACAATGAGAAGCTCGAAGCTAAGTTTTCAGGTTGCTCCAAGAAGCCGCAAAATCGTGCTCAGAAAAATAAATTAGCTTACGCTAAACTATCGTGCTATGTTGGGGGGAGTGGGACCGAAGCGGAGCGGCCTTGTAGAACGTTAAATTTTTCAGAAGTCCCTGAAGCTGGGACATGTTGTTGATTTGGCTGTATGGGCTAGATTCCTTTGCCCGCCCAGTTAGAGAAAATTTTTAACAAAAAAAAAGTAGTGTCAAAAAAAGTCGAAAAAACAATTCATCATTAGATTTGAAATGTAAAATCATTTTACAAATTTTTGATTCGAACGAGCCATACAATAAAAAATCACCATGTGCGACTGATCGTAAACCTTAGTTCTGAAGCCAAAACATCCACGACAATATCAGAATTATTAGATAATTACATCATAATAAGTGTAAAACTCTCGTAAGTTTTAACTCCTGTCTTTCCTAACTTTACCAAAAGTAAGAGTGCGTTTGAAGTCGTAGCGAAAACCGCGGCTATCGTGTCTAACGTTCAACAGCTAGTGCTGTAAAAATAGTGTCGCGAGTTTCGAGAACGTAGCGGGGCGCCAGCAGGTGGCAGGTGGCAGTGGCACTCGCGCGCTGCACTGGCCACTACGCTACGGTCGCGCTCGGAATCCCGCACTTCCAATCAAAGATACGAAATTTAGAATAAGTCCAGTTTTTATCAAAATTAATCCGAAGGCAGAATTTTCTTTATATTTCGCGCTAACACAATTTATGTAACAATAAGTTTTAATTTAATTGTAATTAAACTACGCTTTCAGTAAAAGATACTGACCATTTGGCGCATCCATCATAATATTTCTGTAGCCAGACAGTGTACACATCCGAGCGGCATGGCTTCAGAGGAAGGCGACTCAGTGGACCTCTACATTTATGACCTCACCAATGGACTGGCCACCGTGCTCTCACCAGCATTACTAGGTAATCTTACTCACACATTTGCTTTTTGATACAAAATTGTAGAAATTCATTGGATATTATTTAAGTGGGCATTAAAACAATATTTAATATTAGAAATTTATGTATTTATTACATACTCCCAAACCTACATGATTTGCAAGCACTATGTTGGGTCATAAACATACCATCAGATTCTGCTTTATTTTAAAATTTAACAATAAATATAGTTCATGGTTTTACAGCAATAAATAGTACTAAGTGATTTCTAGTATCTGATTCATTTGTGTGTGTGGTCCAGACAGCCAACCACTCCTCATTGGAGACTCCCCACAAGCTGAGTTGGGTATGGTCATATAGCTCCCAGAGACTTGTTGCTAACATAATACCTAGTATAACACTGTCGTCTTGAGTATTATGTCTGATGTGAATGAATTAAACCTTCCTTAATTAAAATTACTATATTTTAAAAGTATGCTTTGAAATTTTTAGAAGTCGGCTGGACACAATTATTATTTTAATGTTTATAATAAAAAACAATAACTGTGATTTTACTTTGGTGATGAAATTTCAAAACTTGAGTTGTTTAAAGTTTCTTCATCGGGACACACTAAGTTTAGTGTGTAAAAATAAAACTGTGTCCAGTTACTAACCTGTTGTAAGTAACCCAAAAACATGTGTATCGGTAATCAGGAAACCAGTAATTTCTGATATTATGGATGTTGCTGACTGGATAAATGTTTTGTTATATTTTAATTTTAAATATTAAACAAGTGCTCAATAAGATTTTGTTTTGTTTTGTTTGTTTTATTTGTTGCCATAGTTTTTTTTATTTGAGTGTTCTCATTCATTGGCTGTTTTAACAACAAATAACTTGTGTTGTACGAAATTTTTTGTCTAACTGAATGTCTTAAGTTGTGATGTAATCGTCAATACCTTGTGCTATGCTAATATGCCAATTTTGAGTTGAAAGTGTGTCAGTGGAGCGCGAACCGAGTGGCCTAATTCGCGCGGCAGGCGCCGCCGCCTCGGCTCCGGTGAACGCCTGGGCGCAGGGGCGGCGGCGGCGGCGGCGGAGGCGGAGGCGGAGGCGCGAGCTAAGGGTGGTCGCGTGTTGCAGGGCAGCGGCTGGAGGGCGTCTGGCACACGTCCGTGGTGGTGTTCAAGCGCGAGTACTTCTTCGGCGGCGGCGGCATCACCAGCTGCCCCCCGGTACGTATGTACCGCCACATTATGGCCGACTATTTATTGGCGCACTACCATCTGCAGAAACACTTACATACACATAAAAGACAGTTTAAAGACGCTGTCGCGTATTTTGAGCGGAGTGTTAAAACGAGCATATTTCGTGGAACGCACGGAACGCCGCCCACGCTTTTATTTTAACGAGTACTATTATTAGATGAAATAATCGAATCTCGTCGCAGGTAGGAGCGAGACCACGATATTTGCTTAATATCGGTTGTTGATGTCATGTCACGTGTTCTGTCGTGGCGCGGGTTGTTGATGTCGTGTCGAGGAGCGCGGTAGGAACCATATTTTTATAGCATTTTGTGGCTTATTTACCAACAGGGATGAAATAGGGATAAAGTGCTGTCTATGTCTATGTCTAAATATTAGAACAGAGCAACCAACCCTTAATCGATATAGCAATTACGAATTAGTCATTAGACTTGATTAGGTACCTGCTAATTTTCCATCTCTACTATTATAAAACAGTAAAAGAGCCGGTATATATATGAAAATGTAGGCCCAAAACATAAGTCATGTTTCATTTAATTCGGATGAGTAGAACGATAGATACAGCTTGACCTCTCCGTTGTACTGACTGCCATTTAAAGAGGTCCTATATAATGTACAGACGGGCAAAGGCTAAACTGTCATGACAACAATTTTTACGCAATTTATGTTAAATAAGCGATCCAAGTTGAAAATGATGGTGTGAATTCAGCACGCGGCGGTGGGCGCGCAGTGGCCGCTCGCTGCGCTGCTAATATTAGCCGCGGCTGCATCCGCGTCGTCGCCGCGTTTATATTAGCCAGCTATGCCGTTTATTGTCATATGTTCTAGGTACCTACCGAACTATGATTCGATTACAAGTAGCAAGTTGTAAAATACCATCGTGCAACCATACATCTATGTTCCAAAAAATTTGCAGTTTCGTTTGCTTGAGCGTGTTGTCAGCTGTGTAAATCCTCGGGCTCTTCTAACGAATGACCGTAGTTAAGGACAGGATAGATAAATTCAAATATCTTGGATCCGTGCTGCACGAGTCCGTATATATCCGCTCCGATGTCAAGTCCAGTAAGTCTGCAGGTGTGACCTAAAATAAAATCGTTGTCAAGCCTAAGAGGCTAGACCCACCACCACTCAAGGTCCTATCGACCTCTCGTTCATACGGACCGCATCAGACCTAATCACGGGAGGTGGGCGCGCTTACCTGCCGGTGACTCTTTTTTTTTCTTATGGTCTAGGAAGGCACACGGACCGACGGTCTACCTGATAGAAAGTGGCCACCGTTGTTCAGTACATCTGCAACGTAAAGAGAGCGGATGCGGTGCCTTGCCGGCTCAAGTCCCATCTGTACTCTTCCTTACACAGACCGGCACCGCAGCACACTCTTCTGCCCCTCCGGCGACCTCCTGTCGCCCTTCCCTTTTTCCTCTTCTTCTACTCCTATTCCTCCTCCATTCTTCTCACGCGGTGCCATGCACACGCGAATTCCCTCAGCCTTGCGAAGTTCATCTCCGAGCATGCAAGGTCAGAGAAGAAGATTGTGTCCGCTTCCTAATAGGCTCTAACCCAGCAAGCATGATGCTGCGTTCCTGCTCGTACACATCGCATTCCCACAAAATGTGGTCCCGCGGCACAGAACATCTAACTAATTTAAATATATGTGCATTATTAGGTCTGTAATGTGCTATGACTGCGAGGAATGTTTAATGCTGAACAATAACTCCACGCCAACGAAACGAAATACTGCGGTGGATGTAGATAGTTAAGAGGATACGAAGGAGGATCATGGGTATTGCGGAAATAAACCACTTCCAAATCCATAGATGTCCATGACCGCATGATCCAATTTTGTTATTTTCATGAAATAAAATAAAGTTCCGCAGCTCGTAATTTACTCCTAACAATAGAATTACTACAAAAAAACATCGAGCGCCAGCACGTACTTGTGAAACAAAAATATGTGGCACTATACCATCCTAACTGCAGCTTCGGAATCTCGCGTGGTCGTATAAATAAATATCTTCCTGTTTGGAATCGCCACAGTTCTTGCTTCAATTTCTCTACCAAAAATTTATTATGCAGCGAATTTCATCAAAGATGTGGAATGAGCTCCCAGCCACGGTGTTTCCTTTGGTCTATGACATGGGATCGTTCAAGAGGTATATTAGAGGTCTCCTTAGAGGCGGGCAACGCATTGGTAGCACCCCTGGTGATGCTGATGTGCATAGGCGGCGGTGACCACTTTCCATCAGGTGGCCCGCATGCCTGTTTGTCTGCCGGATAACATAAAAAAAAAAAAAAAAAAATGTTAATTCTTTGATGAAATTCGCTGTTCATATTACCACGTGTTACTTATTAGGTGGAGGGAGGAGGAATTTTATTCCTTTTACATCATAGCTCCCGAACGGATGGACCGCTTTAAATGCGGTTTTCTCTATTTTAAACTGCCAGTTTAATGGAGGTGGTTCTTAGCTTTGTATAATTAAAGTCGGTTTGGTAGTTTAGAAAATATTTGAGTGTGTGTATAGGTTGGGGGTTCATTCAACTATTTCTGTTGGTTAAGTTATTTAAATCAATATTATTTCAATAGAAAAGTAAAAAAGAAATAGTCATATAGTGGCCGTCAGAGCCGGAATCGACCGTGACCGACAATATTGGCAAAACCGGCATATATCGACTCTCTTCAGCTATCAACTACTTTAGTCCCAATATTTTTGATCTTGTATAGGAGTTTGCTTCTAGAATTTCTTGCTGCTTCATTCCAACTTTGCGCATTAATACTATGATAACTGCTTGATACCTTCGAGCAAAATAAGTTGCTACGCCATGTTCTAGAACTTAACAAATGACTGAAATGCCTTTTTTCATTACCAAAAAAGTAATTGTAAGATAGCCGCTTAGAGAGAGCGGCTGCTCTAACATAAATATTATAGTTTTGGCAACCCTTTATTCGGTATTTCTGTCTGTAATAGTACATTATGCTTCAAGTGTGCTATATTGGTCATTACAGTCGAAGCAGTAGATATTAGGCGCGCGAGCCGCAGCCAGTGCGCATAAGTGAGCTAAAAGTGTAATGATCTGCACACGCGTTTCATACGACGTTTTTCATCACACTTTGAGGACTGTATTGTTATTAACTTTTAATTATTGAAACAAATGACTTTGAACTTTGAACTTTGAAATACAAAATATTTATACGAAAAATGGCGCGCAGTTTTCTCTTTAAAAAAATTAACATACAGGATACAGCCTATATTCAAAATATAATAATTTAAATTTAAAACATAACTTATTACGAATTGTAAATAATTTGATAAAATTGAATGGTTAATTATCATAAATTCGTAAGCACAATTTATTTATTAAAGATAATTTGTACCTACTATTTTAAACTGCATAAAACCTCTTTGTGAATTCATTTTGTGGGTCTTAAAAAACTGTATAGATTTATACGTTTTACCCGATTAAATCAAAAATGCTTGGTCTATAGACATTGACGTACTGTGACGTAAAACTTGCCTTAAATGGGGTATCATTACGTCATACAACTAATTAGCTGACCATATTATCATATGGATTAACGTACGGTATCATATGGATTAACATACGGTCGGGGGGTCAATTAATTAGTTGAATGGCTGTACGTAATAGTAAAGTAAAAACTACGCGTACGTAACATCTTGGATTATGTGCTTAAAAGCGATACAATATCATCCAACATCCAAGTTATGAGCAATTATGATTAAAAATTTATATACTGAGTTTTATATTATACCTATGCATTGTGAAACGCAAAGTTCTTTATTTTCATCTTCCTTTTCATTTGCATATATAGATTGAAGCAGATAATGCTTTGAATTTTTTTTAGCCTTTTTAACACTTCATATCAGTAGATAGGTATTGGAGAATAGACGAATATTACAAAAAAGTCGGGCTTTGCTCACAGCACAGATTATCTATAAGTACTACATAACGTAACTCACTGGCGATTTGGATCTTAGCTTTCAAGAGACGTTAGCTCTCTGTGTGATCTCTACCGTCTGTACCTACTACGGGGAATGGTCCGAGGAACCGTTCGTTTGGTGCTACCGTCACTTTTCCGCCATTGCACATTCCGGCAATGGGATAGCTAGATATCATATCATCCACATAATTGAATTGCCTGCCGTCCAACTAATGTGCGGGCATCACGAGCCTTTCACCGGGTACGTGCAGGACGTAGAATGATTTTTGTAGTGGAATAATTCTGCACTTCAGCTCAGAACCAATACAATAATCAATAAAAAAAACGTGAAGTTTTCGTAAGCGAGGATTCCGGACTAAGGAACACTCGGTTCGCTAGTTTCACTGCTTCGCGATAACTAATAATGTTGACTCTAAACGGCGTGCCGCGGTAAATAGGTAGCGACGGCGCGCGGCGCTGCGCGGACGCCGGACGCCGGCTCATCTAAATTAAATCTTCTCCAGCGCCGCCGGCTTGGATTTCGCGCTGCGTATAAATAACCGCGCGCATCGCCACTGTTTACATCGTTTTGACACAAACAATACAAATCCTAAGCGAACCGCCCCGCGTGGCCGTTGCTAAACTACGACGGAACTTTTAGCACGCCTAGCTAAAGCCGAGATTGGATACTGTCCAACATAAATTACCCTTCCATAAATCTGTAAATAGTAGAAACGAAAGTCGTTATTTGCGTCACTCACTCTTGTTTGGTCGCTTAGTTGTCTTTAGAAGTCTAAATAATCCATCAATAGATACCTAGGATGGAGTACATACATCAAATACGTCACGACTTTTTCTCTCGTAGGTATATGCAGAGAACACATTGTTCCAGTTGCTATAGTCCTGACAAATCACTCTATTGAATGCTAGAATTTGTTTGTATGTACGAGTACCTGACAAACCCAGAGACTAAACGAAAATCCGTTAAACCAATTTCAATACTTGTACAAAAGACAGCGCCTCAGGTCTAGCCTACGCTGTTTAGACTTAGGACTGTTGCGCATCCATAGTGATGTTAGCTTATTTTATTAATAATCGGCAAAAGGAGAGTTATAAGTTTGACGTCTCTATCTGTGGCTCTGTCTATCTGTGTGTCTGTATGTGGCATCGTAGCTCCCGAACGAATATACTGATTTTTATGCGGTTTTTCTACTTGATAGCCTGTTTTTAGCTTTGTTTCATTAAAACCTGGATAATAGTTTAGAAAAGATTGAGTCTATGTAACCTGTAAATGAGTAAACTTGATCGCGGGTTATACGACTTTTCCTGTCGATTAGGTTATCTGGCAGTGAGTAGGTTGATGTGCTGCCTTCTGTAGGATTATATTGTAATTCCCAATGTAGCGCACTGGAATCATGTGCTTTGTACGTAACAGTGCATGAAGTTTTAAATAAATAAATAAATCATATCAAACCCCCTTATACCTATGTAATAATGTAGGTACCTATGTAATAGATAAGGATAAATTCTTGACATTTTGAAACTTTAATGAAAATGTAATACTAACGTGTATCATTTATTATCAATTGACTTGTAACACTGTTACCAATAAAGTTTTTGTATTTGTATACGTTGCAGGGCGGCACGCAGCTGGGCGCGCCGCTGCGCGTGGAGCGCATGGGCCGCACGTTCGTGCCGTTCCAGGTGTTCGTCGACTACATACAGGGGCTCGCCAGTTCCACCTACACGTGAGTCACGCTTCATTTATGCCGTACAGTAAAAATTAACAGACAGCGTACCTGACGGAAAGCGGTAACCGTCGCCCATACTAGCTACGATTCATGCATTCAGGTTGCAGGCAACTAAAATTGAGAACCGCAAGTGCGTTGTCACTGTAAGCACTAAGATAAAATTCCTCTGGCCTGTAATTGCGCTGGCTACCTTACCTTTCAAACTGGAACAACAATGCAAGCATTGTTGCTTGTCGGCATAAATAGATAAGGCGGTGGTACTCACCCAGACGGACTCCTCAGGCTTGACAGAGTCCTACCACCTAACAAATTGATTGATTGGGGATTTGTTTCTCACAGTGACTTAGATAGCTTTTAAACGCAGTTACAGAGAGAACAATATTAGAATCTAACCTTCCATCTAAAGGATGTTCGAAATCCGGATGGAAAAACGTATAACGTATTGTGGTTTTACTTTCTTTTAGTATCTCTTTGGGCGAGAGCGAGGGAGAGCGAGTTTAGCAGTGCATTTTATCGTATGGAGTCGGCTCGCACTCCCCTACAGACGTACTGGGAGGGCGTAACAGAAAACATACCATAGACAATACTTTGGGTCGTTCCGGTTTATCCATCTGGATTTGGAACAGACTTTAATTTGGCGTCTGAATCATTTTTAAGCATAATCTGAGTCGGCTGCATACACCAGCGTAGCGTGTTTTTAATTTTATAACATGTCATACCGGTAACTGCTTACCATCAGACAGTAAAGCTTGTTTGCCATCTTAGTGGTATAAAAAAAACGTTGTATTCCGCGATGCAGGCCCGAGTCGTACCGTCTGCTGGAGCACAACTGCAACCACTTCAGCGACGAGATCTGCCAGTTCCTCTGCGGCGCGCGCGTGCCCAAGAGCATCCTGCTGCAGCCCGACGTGCTCCCGCCGCCGCTGAGGCTCGCGCTGGCTGCACTGCTGGATAACCTCGTGCCGGATGCTCGCCCGGTGAGTCTCTCCACCTTTAGCGACGAACTTGCAAGATGGACACGCGAGTGCTAGCGTCGATCATCGATGAGACTGGGATTAAGCAGTCAGTCCGAGTTCGTGTCGAGCGCATCCGTGGGAGCCTTGGCGCGACGTCGCATGCGCTGGTTTGGTCACGTACTGTGTATGCGTATACGTTACAGAAAAAAGATCTCGCGGGACGCCTGGGAACCGATGGATTGACATTTCCGAAACGGATGTGAGAAGCGATGGATTGATACCTCTGAGACGGTCGTGAGAGCCAACTGCTCATGACGCGTGCTGCCCAAGACCGGACGAAGTGGAAGAAAAAGAGTAGAAATCGGATGATAATTATGTCTCATGGTTTAGTCGGCTGCGCTCCGTATAACCGATTGGTCGGTGGACCGCGATGGGAGGCGGTTTCCGACCGGCCACTGAGGTGCGTGTGTCCACAGGGCGGCGGCGGCCCGGCGCCCCGCTGACGGCCGCCGCTCCGCCGCCCCGCCATCGCTAAACCCGGCCGCCCCGCCCTTAACCATTTGTTAGTTCATATTTTTAGAAACCCTGTTGCAAAAAAACACACCACTCTCGCTTCTTTCACATTCTACCTCTTAATATATTTTCTACACTGTGATGTTCAATCCACCTGTGGAGATTAGCTCGTAGCTCAAATCCAGCATTGGACTATTTTGTATGGACTGTTGATGATGATGCTAATGAATTATGCGCTAACTATTTAGTAATCTTTTCACATATTGATAAAATAAATATATTCCAAGGCATACAACAAGCCGTTAAGGCATTACTTCATTAATAAGACGCCACGGACGCGACGTAAGACGTTAGCAACGCCATCTAGTGACGCCCGCCAACACAAATTATGAAATGTTTTGCCATCGACAGCATTGTGGCGGCAAAATACGCTCAATCTCATCATGCGATCCTGCAGTGCAGTTTTAAGGCCATTTTATATGAAGCCAATAGCCGGGCCAATCCATTAAATCAGTTCAGTAACAACAGTGCTAATATTATCGAATGCAAGCCAATACAATGGAATCTCCATTTACACTGTATACTATGCCAATATTGGATCGGCTTAGGAGAATGTTCTGGTGTTGTCTTTGTGTAAAACGGCTTTTGTGCAACCGGACTTTTTATACAAAGCTAATTGCTGGGACAATCCAATATTGGCATAGTGTAAATAGAGACAGTCTTATACATATTTTTATACCACTAAGGAGGCAAACAAGCTTACGATCTGTCTGATGGTATTTAACAATGACCCTAGCCTATGGACGTTTACAATACCAGAGGTATTGCAATTGATGACATTCACACCGCTCCCTCGGGGTCCAATGCGGTCGGGGCTCGCCCCAGCTAGACGCAAGTCCGGTAACGTGTGTGGGTGTCGGCAGGCGGCGTTCGCGAACGGGGTGCGGCACAGCCGGCGCGACAGCCCGGACTTCACCACGCTCAACACGCAGATCGAGGAGGCCAGGTGAGGGCGGGGGCCGCGGGCCGGGGGCGGGCGTCCCGGGCCCGTGCTGAGCGGTGGCGGTGGCGGTGGCAGGTGCGGCGCGCTGCTGCTGCGGGCCGGGCTGCGGGCGCTGCGGGCGGCCGCGGTGACGGCCGGCGCGGTGGCGAGGCGTGCCACGGCCGTGTCGGCGGGCGCGGCGGCGGGCGGCGGTCCGGCGGGGCAGGCGGTGTCGCGCGCGGCGCGGCTGGCGGCGGCGGGCTGGGTGCTGGCGACGGTGTTCTGCTCGGCGCTGCGCCGCTGCCGCCGCCGCGCCTACATGCAGGACCCTTTTTGACTGCACGGTGTAACCCTTTGATGTCACCCAATAAACCACTTTTGGCATTCCAGTATCTGTTTCACTGCTTTGTAATGCAAGCGTACTTTAATTGGGAATGTGTCCGTTTTGCGATGGCGGAATTTATAGCAGGTATGCTTTTTTTGTAAATACATATTTTTTTAAATATATTGTTTGAAATCCAAACGTGTCCGAAACTAAAAAAACTTTACCACTGAGGACCAAGTCTACGTGGCGCACTTTGATGGAGGCCTATGTCAAGCACTGGATTATTATAAATAAATAAAATAAATTAATTATGGTGGACCGACAATAATGAAACTTTCTTTTAAGATATAAATTCGTAAAAATATTTTCCTCATAAGAAATATTATCCTCAGAAGCATTTATTACACGAACAAGATTTTTCGTTGTCTGGTGCTCGCTTTGTGGATATGCCAAAACTAAAACAAAATAATTATGTTGTTGTGAAACAACCAACATTCGCTGGTGAAGACAAACCTTTCTCTTATTTAACACTGTTTCTCCTGTGTAAAAAGGTACCTGTTTGTGACACTTTCATGGCGCGCGATTTTTGCACAGTCTTTTTCCCCTAAATAATTATTCTTTATAGATATGCTTATCTACTCAACAAGCTACTTTTATTTTATTTTATAGATTTATTTAACAGTTATACCTTTGGATCACTGGTATGAAAACAGTTGAGGGGGTATTGTGGGCTTAATTTGCTGAAGCGAAGCTTCACCAAATTAAGGACGGTTAGGATGGTTTTCACGATTTAAAAATCCACCAGATGACACTACTGAGAAGTACAGTCCGTTGTCAGACAGAAACAACAGTTGTAAAATGGCGGATCGATTTTATTTTGACAACATTCGAAGACGTGTGGTCTCAGTGGCGCTATCTGCCTACAATGACTCTCTCTTCGCACCGGTCCACTATCGCGAGATCCTAAGGCCTGCCTCAAACAAGCTCCAGCGTCTAAAAGTCGTGTTTCCCCCATGGCGGGGCGCAGGGTGGCGAGCGCGGAGCTGGGCGCGCGGCGCGGCGCGCTGGCGGACAAGCTGGCGCGCAAGCAGCGCCGCAAGGAGAAGAAGCGCGCCAAGGCCGCCGCCAGCGCCGGCGCCGGGGACGCGCCGCACGGTTAGTAGAAATGTTAGTTAGAGTTAGAGTTAGACCATGTTCCAGGATTTGGCAGATCAGGTACTTACAGTGGAGCGCCTGCCATCTGACCTCCGTGACTCTGCTACCAGGGGAGCCGCTGACCAGATTGTATAATAGTTACACGTTCAGTCGCCTGAATGTGCAGGTTTCATCACGATGTTTCCCTCACCGTAAGGACCGCACGGTTAGTGGGGACCACGTAGAAAACGAAGGCTTGCGCAGCTCTGAATCTTTCGGCACCTACCAACGCTTAACGGTTTTCGGTATCCACTGCGTTCGACGCTATACTGTAGGCTAATCACGTAACTCTGCTTACGATTATTTGATTTCAATTGATTGGAATTGTTACTTTTGCGATACCATATTATCGATTTCATGGGTTCAGTTGCTAACAAAGTTCGTTTGCATTAAACTGGAACTATTAAATCGATCATACGTAATCACAAAAGTAACAATTTCAATCATTTAAATCAGTGAATTGTTGGCAACAAAGGTACGTAATTAGCCTTCTAGTATACCCAGCATGTGATTACAATTAATAGCCGACGAGTACCGATCTACAGTCGCACCGGAATCGCTACACAGCGATGCATCCTGGCTAGACCGGATGGACCGCAAGTAGTCGGCGCAGGCTGTCGATCGATACCGAGTTACTACACTTCTGCCGAACGATGTCAATGACTTGTTGGTCAGCGCTGGTGCTGTTTTCTATATGTATACGCCATTATGCCGAGTAAGGTTGTTTACGATTAGAAAGTCAACCAGATGGCGCTTCTGAGGCGCCTGCTGTCAAAATAAATACCTGACTGAGACTGGATCCATTATTTCACAGTGTTATGGCTGTCCTTAAGCCAGATAGTATTTTGACAGCAAACCTTAACGCCTCAGTAGCGCCATCTGATAGACTTTCGTATCACAAGCACCCTTAACCGCATTATGCTTGCGCGCTTCTTCAGATCGCTATCGATTTTGTACATTTCGCATAATTAATCTGCCGTTCTCAGATGCTATGGGTGGACAGTTTCCACTTACCATCAGGTGTGCTGTCTGCTCGTTTGTCACTGAGTAGCAAAAAACAGTACGTTTTGTTTAATAAAGTGGAATCATGAGAACTTGCCGTATGATGATGTCACTGAAGCCTTTTGGAAGTCCAGCGTCGACTTAGAAATATCTTTTACTTTAGTGTTTTAAACTGTCTCGGTAATTATCGCATGTTTTGAAGTATGTGTGTATAAGTGTGTATGATGAATGCAATGAGGGTTTCCGCGATTCCAAAATCTATTAGATGGTGCTACTGTAACATAAAGTCTGCTGTCACAGGGCTTCATCTGTCATTACTTGAATAGATTTGTCATTTCTTAGAACTTGGTAACAGCACGACTGTATTTTGACAACCGTAGAGGGAGTATAACATAGAGAGGACAAGGTAATAATAATACCATGCATGAACGAGATCACAACATACAAAATCTGTTAGGAATGAAAAGGACAAAGATATTGCTTTGTCCTTATCAGAATATCAGTTTAGATTGCGACCAACAATAGCTATTCGACCAAATTGGGAATAAGTTAAATCAAGCTTCAGTCCGGCATTTTATGATACTTTTTATTGTACAATTTTATGATACCACCTGTGCTACTGATAAATTACACTAGTTTTGGAGTTTTAATTTTTATATGGATCCTGCATTTGTCTAGTGCTGTACGCCCAGTGATACGTAGTGGCGTTGAATTACGTACCGACAGGTTTGACGCCATAGTATCAAATGTTAGGAATTGTACACTCTATCTGAAAATTACAATAGTTCTTTTTAGCCGGCATTTTCAAGTTTTTGGTACAAAATAATTCAATATCAATTTTCAATTTATTTATTTAATCGTCAACATAAATGATATATTTTGTTTTCTGTTTTGAACACTGTCATTATACGTGACTAAACGCTTTGTACTCATGTCTTTGTTTTAATTAAAAACCGAAGTATGGAATGCGCGAAGATAACTGCGCGCGGCTGAAAATGGAACAAAATTTGATAGTCTAGTAAAATTGCAAAGACCTTAAGGAGTAAAGAGTTTCTTTTGCCATTTATTCGTTATGACGCGCACTATAGTAAATTTATTCGCAAGATATACGTCTGATACGTCCTGTCTCATATCTAGCCTATTACATGATAAGGGATTTTTCAAACATTTTGGGGCTTAATTTTGGTAGAGGTTGCAACACTGGTACTTTGAGTCTGTCCCTTTCGGGTCTACACGCTTGGCTTATCCATTTGATTCTTGATCCTAGTTGACAACGGACTCTTACCCCCCACTAGCGCCATCTGAAATCGTGAAAGCTCTCATTGCCTCGAAATATCTACTAGTAAACAAAGGCACGCGTTAAGAAAACCGGAACATACTTTAAAATATCCTTTATTTTTTTGTGTTCCAGAAAATAAATAAAGGATATTTTAAAAACAGTTAGTGTCAATCCTGGAAAAGATAGTGATGGTATATATGATGCATGTCAATCCTTTGCACATACTTTTATTTTTAACATCCATTTTTCTTGATCGAATTTTGTACAGTTTTAAAAGGGAAACATGGACACGACACGAAGAAGAAGTAGTACCTTTTCGAATGCAAAGCTTCGTAAGCTCACAACGGTTTCACTGTTAAAAAGTTATCTTAACACTAAAATAAAAATAAAATCATTTTCTGGTGTATTTCTGCTTACAACTAGGAAAGAACAACAACAACTTACTTATATTTTTTCTTCTTGTACTTATACATTAGTACCGAAGTTAAGTGAATTTGTTTTAATGTAAATAATTATATTGAGATTAGATGGCACTGTTTTACGCACGAGTAAGTTGGAAATTTTTCTGCTCGATTCGTAATGTTGCCGTAGCAGGTAATGTTGAACTTCGATGTTATAGTATGCTTTACATCAGGACACATACACCTCTAATCAAAATCTTGGTGGAACATTAATAGACCAAATTATAAATTACTTATAATGAGCAAAAGATCAAATTGGAGTTGACAAATTTCACTATCTTTTTTAAAGAAAAGATAGATAGATAAATTCTTTATTGCTCACACCAGAAACATTACATTAAAAAGTTCCGACAAAAACCATAACTAGTTGTGGGCAAAGGCGGCCTTATCGCTGCAAGCAAAAGGTTTAGGGTTCCGCCACACACGACAAAAGTTCCGCATGAGACTTTCTAATATAAATTTGTTAAAAGCCAAATACAAACCGACTTTAGTACGGGTATTAAAATTTCTCCGTAGGAGCTTAATTAGTTAAGAAAACATAAAATTAAAAGTCACGCAAAATCATAAGGCCTGCCTAATCGATCGATTAGGTGGTTCTGGTTAGTTAATTAGATCAAGAAAATGAGTTATATTATACGTTAATTAGCTGCTTTGGCCCTTAGGATGCCCATATTAAAATAGATTTAGGTTTTAGCCTGTACTAGCCCACTGCTGAACATGGGCCTCCCCCAATGAGCGCCAATGCACCTTGTCCTCGGCTAGCCGCATCCAACATCCACCCGCAGCCTTTCGCAAACCGTCACTCCATCTGGCCGGAGGGCGTCCTACACGCTTACCGAGTTGCGGTCTCCACTCAAGAACTCGTTTCCCTAGCGGTTGTCGGTTCGTTGGCAGATACAGATAGCCCACTGCCACTCCACGCGTACTAATTCTGTGCGCTAAGTCGATAACTTTGGTTCTCTATCGGATTACTTCGTTGCGAATTTTGTTCTTCAGGGAGACTCCGAGCATAGCACGTTCCATAGCACGCTGAGCGACCTTGAACTGGTGAATATGCTGTACCGTAAGTGTCCACGTCTCGCCACCGTAAGTCGTGACAGGTAGAACGTTCTGTTTGAAAACCTTTGTTTTTAAGCATTGTGGTATAGGTGACGTGAAGACTCGACGAAGTTTTCCGAATGCCACCCAGCCCCGGTGAATCCGCCGTTTTGTCTCTTTCTCAAAATTTCCTTTACCTAACTGCAAGGCATGCCCCAGGTACGTATATTCAGAAACAGACATATTTTATATCAGTGTCAAAGTTAATTTCAAACATTACAAACTAAAATAGGCTAAATTTAGAGGTAAAATCTGTTTGCAATAAACACAAAACCTGCTGAACGGATTTTCATGCGGTTTTCAATGAGTGAGGAAAGTGATATATGTATGAGGAAGGTTTGTAGGGTAGGATGACACGAGAACGAAGTCGCGGCGGGCCAGCTAGTGTATTATAAATTCGAAACTAACTCTTTCAGTCTTACTTTTTCACGCGTAGACAGCTGAACAGAGTAAGATCCAATTTGGCAGATAGATGGCAACCTGGGGAAAGACATAGGCTACCAATCCATTTAATTAAAGGTTAATTTCATTTTGAGATTTAGCCAAACTCAAAAGATATCCGAATTTTACGCAGATGAAATCGCGGTCAGAATCTAGTCAAGGGGACTTGATGTAATTCGGCCAGTCACGGGCAGAGCATGCAATGCCGCAATATATTTTCAATACCGCAATATTGCAGTATCAAAACATGTAATACCGCAAAACTTGCGATATTGGTTTGATTTGGTTTAACTAAAACACTAATATGAGTTAACTACAATTATTCACAAACAACCCTAAGCTTTATTTTTACTTGGAAATGTTTACAGAAAAAGCATAAAATAACAAGTGTCTCATCATTTAAAGACCTTTTAATTTTTATTACATATGTTTACAGCAGCCGAAAATGCTCTCTCAGATTCTACGCTTGTTGTAGTTATACAAAGTCTCCAGATATTTACCTCTTGGTCCTCCAGTTTAATAAAAAGCCATTTCCTTCAAATCTAACTTAGGCTTGGAATTGATGATTCTGTGAGAAGTCGTAAATTTTAACATGAGCTTTTTGTTAAATGCATCTTACAGAGACAGGGAAGATTACGCCTATACGTAAATAATTATATTACTCAATAAAAAAATATGCATAGCCCATACGAGTATAAAGCTTCTTACACGTGCAAAATTTTCGATCGATTAGTATCGACTGCAACCGACGGTTGGTCGGGTCCAGCCTAATCCGAGCGTCTGTTACTAGTTTGAGACTACAAAGGTATATTTATGCGCTGTCGGAAAATCTCCGACGCACGTACCATAATAAGCGACGATTCGTAAAGGGGATTTCCCTGTCACAGTTCGATTTCAAAACTGCGAAAGTCGCATTTGTAATCTCGCTTTTGCGGTACCGAAATACAACGCGAATTCTCATTCTTCTCTACTTTGATCTGTTCGACGCGTTCGATCTCTGATAAGTGTGCGTTCACCTTTATATCTACGCTGATTATTCTAGATTACAGTGTCGCAAACTTTTCTGACTCGGTGCCGGGCGGCGCTGTTTTAGGCATGGACATGACAGTTCAAATACATTTTAAAATGAAGTACCGTAATTTTTCTGCAGTTCCCAGTTTTGGCCATCGGTTCAGGTAAGACAGTGCCACATGTAAAACAATCAACGCGTAGGCCATCTTTGTAAGATCGGTGGTACTTAATCATCATCATCATCGTCCTAGCGCTTATCCCGACCTCTGCCAGGGTCCGCTTTCCTACCCATTCTTCTCCATTTCGCCCGGTCTTTGGCATCGTCGCGTCGTAAGCCGTTGGGTCTCCCATCCGACTCAGCGATGTCAATCCATCGCTTCTTGGGTCGCCCACGGGGCCTCTTTGCTGATACCGGCAGGTTCAGGCACCTATATTCCACGTAATATAGTGGGAATCGGTGGTACTAAATACATCATCATAAATTTAAGAGCACCCTTGGTACTAAAACTATACTCTTAAATATGTAGATGGCATTAAATATGAAATATTTTAAAATTATAAACGTAAAATCTTTAAAATTATGAAGGTTATATCTAAAACGTTTGTCCTGGTGAAACAACACTCATCGAAAAGTGATCTAAATGCTTTTTTAATATCATTTATTTTCCAATCAGTCCAAATGATAATTGTTTTTGCCAAGTCCTTACTAAATCAAAATTGAATGAGACTGACCAGACATGATAAAACTAACCTACAACAAGCGCAAAATGACTACATTAGTATTTATAATCCCACGGGAGTGTTTGTGCGATGGCCGCGAAACTGCCAAGTCTTTCCTCTGCACTACAACATGGGGTTCTTCAAAAGGTATGTCTACAGATATGTAGACATACCTTTACCTTTGTTTTATAATATGTAGTTATAGACAGATCGCCATGAAAACTTTGTCGATCTCGTAAATTGGCATCGCGTGCGCACTTCCAACTGAGTACGGAAGGTGATCGATCGGGGGACGTCACGGGGCATCGATACGGTAGATCGATCGGGAGGCGCCCCGATTTCCCCGAGGATGTGTCACTGCGCCGGCCGAAAGCGCGCGAGGGCGGCGGAGGGCGGCGGAGGGCGGGCGGCGGCTGCAAATAGCCGGGAGTGCCGCGGCGCGCGGGCAGTGACCGCCGCCGCGCCGCCGCCTCGCTGGGATCAGTTCCTCGGCGGCGCGTGGCGAGTGCAGATAGGCAGCCCAGTGCAGTGCGGTGTTGTGTTTCGCAGACGCGTCGGACGAGTCAGACCAGGGCGGCACGATGGCGGAGGCGGTGCAGGCCGCGCCGGCGGCGGAGGTGGCCGCGGGCCCCAGCGCGCGCGACCCCGACGACGCCGACTCGCGGCACCAGGAGGAGCTGCAGCGCCGGCAGCGGAACCCGCCCATCGTCTACCGGGACATCGACGTCAGTACACCATACACACCACACACACACCTACCCACCCACCATACATCACACACGCCGTCACGTAGGCGCGACGCCCCGCGGCACTCTGCCATGCTATGTGATATACTTACACTGAAATCAATCCGAATTAAAGGTCAGCATTGTTTGTGAGCACGATTTGGTTGTGAAAATTTAACTTAAAAGTACAAAGTTTGGTATTTAGAACAATCTGTCTTGTTTTATACTTTTCAGTTTTCAGTAGCAGTCGGTGTTTTTAGATTTTAAACAATTTTTTATGTAAACTTTTTTACCTAATATCTCATTTCTGCTCATCCCAAGACAGAGTATCAAAATCAAAATTAAACAGAACCGAAGGTTATAAATGATTCACGCTGTTGTTCATCAACATGAATAAGCGAAGAGTCACTGTCGAAAATAGTCTTAATGGGAATATAACGCAATTTGACGTGGTAAGCGCATCGAAAATTCGATGCAATGGCGCAACCCACGGCCGGCATGTTTATTTACACCTGCCGGCACGTGGTGCGCCGGACACCGTGGGAGACAAAGAGCCGCGGCCTAGAATTAGCGCGCGGCGGCCGCGGAGGGGCGATGCGACTCCGTTCGACGGCGATGAAGCGCGCTCTTGAAATAGGCCGCCGCGGCCCCCGGCCCCGGCCCCCGCCCCGGCCCCGCGGGCCCCGCGACCTGGAACATTCCACTGTCGCGATCGCATCGCTCCCACGCCGTCCCCTACCCTACACTCCTAACCTCCAATGTTTTCACAAACAAACCGACACTTGGAGAGTGTTTGGAGTGATTCCATCCTGACGCATCCAGTCTGACAAACAGATCATTACCCACCTACATACGCGCGGCCGCGGCGAGACCTAATAACCCGACGACCGCCCGACCGGTGTTATTGTGCCCCATTTACGTCTTTCGGCAATTTATTTATAAGTAAATCGCACGCGCAGTGCGTGGCGTGCCACGTTTCACTGCCCACTGCAATGTTTGGCGATGAAACTAAACATAAGGAAATAATTATGATCTCAGATTTTACCATTGGTGAATGTTATGTTTGGCAATAAATTTCGCAAATTTACCAATTATATGCACATGCAGCGCGGGGCGCGTTGTGACCGTATGATCTACATGATCCCGAGCGGGACTCGAGTCTTGCTCGTCTGCTTACAAGGTGGCCACTCGCGCCATTCTGCGCGGCCATGGCTGGCGGTTCTGTACAATGAAAATCTTACAAATTCTAATACACATAAACTAACCACGTGCCGCCTAGTCTAGTAGTATTGTTTTGATAGCAGACCGACCAGGTAGAATTATTCGGCGATCTCTATGTCGATTGCGAAGCTTAGGGATTACGGTAACATTCTTCAGCTTTGGAAAGGCTTATGTCTAGCAGGGATCTAAGCAAACATAATACTTTCGATTCGAGCTGCTTCGAGTCTCATTATAATTATGCAAATGACCTGCGGGCCGAACATCTAACACAAATTCCGCCAGCCATCTCCTCGCCAGCTCCTGATGCGATGGCGTTTACGTTTAATTTGAGTTGGGCGGTCGGGCCCCTGCCTAGCTTAAGAGCTGCAAAGCATAGGATTCCGAGAAAGCCCGCCGGGCGAGAAATCAAATCTCTCAGGAAATTCAAATTCCGATTTTTAATTTTCAGTCTGGGTCTACATATTTGTGTGTCTAGTGTTGTTTTTTTCAACATGTGAGTCTGCATCAATAATGTGGTTCGCGTTCCAGGGCGCAGCGGAGGTGGACAAGCTGTCGGCGGCGCTGGGCGAGGGCTGCGCGGAGCTGGACGAGGAGGCGCGGCAGGCGCTGGACGAGCTGCGGCAGTACCTGGCGCTGGGCGAGGGCAGCTGGGTGCTCGGGGACGATTTCCTTCTATTCATCGGTGAGTTTTATTTTTCTATGTTTTTGTCTGTTTATGTTTTGTTTACGCTTTTCTAATTATAATTTTATTACGTTAGCAAGTCTTGCGTCGTTGTGAGAAAATAATTATTTTTAAATATGAAAAGTTTATATTGGTTTAGTCTAAATCAGGAATCCCCAAACTATTTTGGACAAGTGACCCCTTTTCAAAATGAACTGTTACCTCAGACCCCCATGGCCAAATTACCTACTTTTAAGATCAACCCCCTTATTAATAATGGTCCGCTAACTTAAAACAGCTGCTACAGAATGTTATTTTTCATTCTGACTTAGGTCAATAGAAGAAGACAGAGTGAGAATTAGCAATGCTTTAAGTTAGCAGACTATTATAAATAAGGGGGCCTATCTTTAGTTTTTTCGTATTGATACAAAATACCTAGGTACTAAGGTACCAATTGGAAAACTTTGCAATTGGTTAAGTGAGTAAAGTTGACTAAAAAGACATACAATTCAGTAAATATCAAGTTTAATTTATAATGATTATTACAAATTAAGTACTTAAAGAATCTTAAGTAGGTAGGAAATTATATTTAAAAAAGTATTAATTCGCAAAGAGAAAATAAAACATTCAGTGTGATGGATGAGCCTGGTGACTATCTACCAATCTAGCTACATCCGGTTCAATATTGGTGAGTTGCAGCCTTAAATCTCCACGTTCGTTGAGTTTCAAACGGTTTCTTTGTTTCGTCAAAAATTTTTGTTACCACACTGAAGCTTTTTTCAACTACGTATGATGATGGAAAAGCGATAAGGTATTTTCAGCAATGTTCCACAATGTAGGATACTGTGTTTCAATGTTGCGTTGCAACCAGAACTTCTGATAGCCTTGGTTGAACTTCTGCTTAAGCTCTTCGTCTGTGCTGATGCTAATCAACTCTTCTTGCATTATCACATTGGCTTCTTCTATGGTTGTGCTATTGTACGGATTTATTATCCATTGAGGAATTTGTAAATTTAAAAGATCCTCAAACCTCTCCGTAAAATCCTTGTGTAATGCGTCCAAGTGAGTGACAAATAATAAAATGTCATCTTCTTGAAGCATTTTTTATAATTTTGACAAATGCGGAAACTGTGAATATTCTTTTCTGCCTAAATTTAGTTTATAAAGGATTGGTTTACCCACGACGGCCGATATTATTGATTTTGTTTTAATCAAGTTAAGATCGTCACCCTGCAGTTGCAAATTAACTTTGTTGAACTTTCCAAAGATATCAGTCAAGTAATAAAAATCTGTTTTACTATTGTTCAGATTTTCTTTCAAATTCGGATCTTTTTCTTTTAAAAACTCTAACACAGATTCAAAAATGGCTGCAAATCTTTCTAAGCAAGAGCCTCTTGATAGCCAGCGATCTTCAGTGTGCAGAAGTAATCGAGTAAAGACTTCGTCGTTTTCCTCACATAGCTGAGCAAATAACCGAGAGTTCAAAGAATTGCTTCGAATCTTGTTGATAGCATTTATTACATATTGTAAAGACTTATGCAATCTAGGACTCAGCTTTTTTGCTACTAAATGCTGCCTGCGAATCACGCAGTGAATGACCAGTACATCAGGCAGTTGTCGCTTTAAGTGAGCTATAAAACCACGATGACGACCAACCATAGACGGTGCACCATCAGTCGCAACAGAAAGAACAGCATGTACTCTTGATAAGTGGTCATCCATTTTTGAAGGCTTCATGGCATCGTTACTGAATACTTTTTCACATATGAGACACATCGGCAAGTGTTGATTTGATGGAGATGCAATAAATCCGAACTTCAAGTAGCCCAAACTTCAACTGTTAAAATTGCACACTATCTTATTTTTATCACACCCAGGTAATGGATTCTTGTTAGGTATTACTGACTTACTCATTGATAAACTTGGATACCTATATTAGGTAAGTAACTATAGTAGGTAATTAGGTATAGAAAATTCGTATTAGGTAAGTAGGTACCTATCAGCATAAGAACGAAAACCAAAGCAAACTGAACACTTCAAAGTTTAGGTACCTACCTACTTAACAACTTAAGTGTAAGTAATTTTTACAAATACTTTTATACCTACCTATTTAAAATATGTTGTATGTTGTGTTTACCACTTTTTCAGTCACTTTACTTCACTTAATTTAGCTATGTAATAACTTTGTAATCTCTTGAAATAAATGAGTACTTATTATCGTTCAAGCTCCAACGAATTTCAAAACGCAAATGAACTTTCAACCTAAGTGCAAGCTCGTTAAAGAGTAAAATATCAGGAACATGTTTGGACTTGATCATGAATTCGTTCGTGTTAAATCGCGTAAGCGTCAAATAGAGAGCAAGTCAAAACGCGCCTGAAAGACGTACGCTCGAACTCATTATCTTGCATAAACTTGTTCACACAGACTTGCCGAGTTTTTCATCTTGTACGAACTTGAGACTTTACATTACTAAAACAATGCTATTTCCTACAAAAATATTAATTATTCTTAGTATACGTAACACAACGTAAACAATACAGTACCTACCTATTTTGAAAGTTTTAAATAAGAACTTGTGTTAATTTTACTCTAGCCCTGAAGGCGTCTAGATTATAATGCCGGAAATACACTCGCAGGCAATGAGTTCCATTCGTTAATCGGACGCATTTATAAAGATTGTACCAAGCTTTTTGACATAAGGACGAAACTGAATCTGATCGCATTTGCTGATGAAAAAATTCAATCTTCATCCAATTCTTTCTTTCTTTTGGAGGACGCAACATCAAATTCATTACTAATTTACACTATGGGTTACCCAACTTCCTACAACATTGATATAATTCTGTATAAACTGTTATCCTTTTTCTAGCATCTCATACCATGTAAAGAACTATTTGCGAGCACCCGCTAACGGCCTCGCTGCTACAAATGTTCCTAACTACTACTTGTAATCGCTGCTGGTGTTTTGACTAAAGTAAAATGGGACCACCTCGTCCTGTCTCCTTAGGCCGCATCCTATCCGGGTCGTGGGGCGCGGCCCCCATAGTGCCGACGTGGCGCTGCCTGTGCGCGATGGCGCTGCGCGACGACGTGTCGCTGCTGCTGCACCAGGACCGCCGCCACCACGCGCTGCTCAACCACGCGCACCGGATCGACCGCCTGCCGCAGGAGGAGCAGCTGGCTATCACCTACTTCGTGAGTATGCTGTGCTGGTGGGGGTTGGGGTTGGGCGATAGACATTCCATTTCACGCGTGGGTGATGCCCCTGCACGGCTATCACGTGTGTGTCTGCGACACGGCTCGCGCCGCGAGAGAGCGTTTGTTTCCTTCTCTCAATACTAAGATGAAAGAGATAGCAGTGTTTATGTCGCGCCTTTTGTCGCTGATCGCGCGCGAGAGCAACTTGTGCTAGCCGTACAGGTATTGCAAACGTCCATAGGCTGCGGTGACCGCTTCCCATCAAGCAGACCGCTTGTTTGCCACCTTTGTCGTATAAAAACCTTACATCATACTTAACTACTGTATCCCGTAGCGATATCTATCGATCCAGTAAACAGACTTAACAGTACTCATCAGTATGACTACACGAACGCAAGTTAACAAGCATCGTACGTAGATGGCGCTGACCGAACTTATTCCATACAATTCTCAACTTTTCATAGAAACCTCCATCGCGCTAGAAAAGTGTTCCGACTTCCGCGATATAAATGCTATTTCCGACAATCATTTGTCGGACCCCTGGCCCCCTGATCACCAACACCAACACTCAACCAGGTGTATAATAATCCTTTTCCACGTCTCCGTCCTCGTTTGCCAACTTCGACGATTAGTTATCCCTTCTCCGCCAAATAAGCCTAAGGTGGCATACAAGCTTGCGACTTATAAGCTGCAATACGTATTATTATAAATGTGAAAATGGACATCTTAATCCATGATTACTACTCATTTACGCAAAAATCACCTAACCCACTACGATTGCACCGACATGAAAGTTACCTCTTCTCTTTTTTCGATGTGACTGATATCATCATTTCGGTCACTGGCAACGTCTGCATACGCCGCTCCAATAGAGACCAAACCTCGCTGCCGTCTTGACCGATTAGAAACATCAACAAGCTTGACAGATTGTATACTAAATCCTATAAATAGAAGGTCTTGATGATCTTATAGACCTGTCACTGATATTCCGACAAGGCGATTTTTCTTCCCAAAATGAGCCATTCTCCCTCTCCCGTCAGATGTGCAACCTGTTCGAGAACATCTCGTCGTCGGAGTGGCTGCTGTACATCAGCGAGTGGGAGTACGAGGGGCAGGCGCTGTCCAACATACGCACCACCACCAAGGTACGCGTCGCCACCGCCGAATCACTTATTCACCATTTCAGCTACAGCAAGGACAGAAGGCAGCACCAATATACTAGTAATCGGCAATCCGGGCGAGTGTTCCATTCTGGATTTTCCAGCTATCCGCACGAGCCGCTTTAGTTCGACCTTTATAATGCGTACGGCTAAGGAATGGAACGCGTTGCCTGCAAGTATGTTCCCTGATTAATATAATCTGGACACCTTCAAGGCCGGAGTGAATAGGCTTTCCTAGATAGGCATGCTCCATCTTCGACCGTATCGCCACTTACCACTAAGACCTCAAGTCCTCTAATTTACTTGGATCAGTTCAGTCCGACAATTAACTGAAATAAGCTTATTAGTAAGGGGTTCCCCGTAATCTCTATATATTCAACAAAGATATATTCACCAGTGAACTGTTGAAATCATACATCAGAAATCGTCTGTTTATAATGGAGTTTCTAGCTGATCTGCCTAAAAAACAATATTACTTTTAAACGACAACCAGAAACCATTTTTCGGATTCTGGTTATCGTAATGAAATAGATGATGATAAAGATGGATGCAAGCAGCAGGAATCCAGCACAGAATACAGAAAACCGCAGCTCCGGCCACTGTTGACTATTGAAATCCTCAATATTCCTTGGGGAACCGTGGCTTTCGCAATGGAGTCGCCCAGCCCCAGTCATGGGGCCTAGTATTAGTCTATTTGCATGCAGAGCAACGTGTCCCGGCCTTTTAGAGGTTGGCATCGCATTGGTTACACCCTTGTGTTACTAATATATTGACACTAGCAACATCAGGATGTTCGACACCGCCATGGGCGTCGGTAGCCACGCGCCGTCCGGTGCCCGCAAGTCTGTTTGTCTGCCCAAACATATATACAGCCAAACAGCGAGGAAGATATGTCCTGGTACTGAGTGGATGATGTTGATGATGATGGTGATGATGGTGACTGTGTCAGGTGTGCGTGCACGCGACGCTGGGCGCGGAGGAGCTGCGCGAGGCGGGCACGGCGCTGCTCTACAACATCGCCGCCAAGGAGGTAAAAACCGTGGTCTGTATCGCTCTACCCCACTACTACTCCTCACCCCGCTACTACTACTGCCAGCCTCCGCACACCCGCGCACCGTTCGCCAGACCACACACATGGGACTCTGTATCACCATAAATTATGTAACTTGCTGAAAACCCGACCGGGATATTGCTTTATCACAATGTTGCAGTTCAGTTGCACGTCATGAAGCACCAAGCTCGATTTTCCCTTCCAACCGTATTCTGACGATTAAAAGAGCGAGATTTTGGTTGCGCGGAAAGTTTCGATTAGAGATAAGGGAGATATACCACTTTGTCGGATTGTCTGTACAGAGGTGTGTGGAACTCTGATATTGCAGAGGCTCGCGATAGTCGCGGTCGGCCGGACTACTACTGTATGCTGAGTTCATATCCATCAAGCACGAACGCTTCAATAATTCGAGGAGCAATGATTGAAGGCTCGATGCATCGCCATCTCACTCGGTTACGGATTGAGCAAGTGAGATGGCGATGTATAATCTGTCCGAGTTAGCGGTCGGGCCCAATGGACCTAAACTCGCGCACGCTCTGTCCGTGTCTATTTCAAATATTCCAATTCTTTAATATACATAAACGTTTAACTATGACAATAATTGATAATCAGACACCCGACGGCATCGTTGATACAGGAGTTTTATGTAAATGGTCTGGCGAAGGATCAACTGATATTATCATGCAAAAAATATAGAAAAGTAACACTGGAAAATAAAATTATTTAAATTATTGCAGATATGCATAATAATTACCTACCGACTTTATTGCTATTTTCTTAATTTTTTGCATTTTTTACTGTGTAGTATGGGAACATATCGGGTTCACCAAGCCAAATGGTTTTTTGTTTGTACATCGATTTGAATATAATCTACTGTAGATCGCTTAGCGAGTTGTTAACCAACAATAAGATCGCAATGTCCAACCGCACCCTTTGGCTAGGATTTCACAGGAATGATCGCCTCAACACACTTAACGATTACAAGCTATAGTTATTTACCGCCTCATTTCTGTTGAATCACATTTTGCCAAACCGTGAACCAATATAAACGCATTGAAATAAATCTGAAGCAACAGCGGCGAGGCGTCATTCGCTCTTCGACTGTCCTGGCTGAATCATTTACTATTTCTCATTTCGATCTAAAAGTAGAGTGGCCAGACAAATTATTTATTGTACCTACAGTACTGACAGCATCACGGTATCTTGTTCCTCCATCGTACTTCGCTTGAGACGCAATCATCTTACGCGAACAAAAATACGCAAACGGAAGGGTACTTTTAACCACGTAAATACAACTTGACATAATCGTGTCATCAATCGGTGTTTATATCGATCGATTGAATGATTCATGGATTATATTTGTGCGAAGCTTTTTTTAGCGCGTGAATCGTAATGCTTGCATTAGATGCAAACACTAATGACATGCTTGTGATTTTGGCACGAATTACAAACGCAAAATAAAGTGATTGAATGTTTCTACTACAAATAGTAATATCTACTAGCTAACCAGCTTAGTGGCAAAATACTACTTTGTATTTTCAGATAAAAGAAAGAACAATTATCTTTTTCACGTGTCAAATAGAGTCGTTGAGTTGTTTAGTTGGAAAGTATTACCTTAGTAGTGTAATATTTTTGAAAGACAGCTGTCAGCAACGCGCCGGCCCCGAGCCGCGTCCAGCTATTTGCGTCGCCGCGTTATCGCTCCATTCACTAAACTCTATATAATATGTCATGAAGCTACTGTAATCTTTACTATATTTGCATGGAAACTCCCCGCACATAAATTCATTTTATTGTAACAATTATGTTGTTATTTTATTATTACACCGTCGTCGTCCGTGTAGCGCTTTGTGTAACCTTGCTCCCGTGTTACGGGTGCAAGGTACTCGCGCCGCTCCGCTCGACGCTCGTGGCATTTCACAACCGTTCTTGTTTTGAAAGTTAGGTGTATCACATTTGAGTAGAAAACAAAAATATTTTTATTTGCTTTGACCATTAGTCCGCACCGAAAATGTCGTAGATAAGAACAACTCTTCAAACGTATGAAACGTTTATTTTCTCGGTCAATCGTTCTAAAATGATTGAACGCATAACAAACATTCGGGACACTGGCACCGGTCAACAAATTCAAACAAAGAAAGATAGTAAAGTTGGTCGGAGTAAATAGGACGTTGCCACCTTCGGCCGCATCGTCACTTGCGGGTTGGCGCGTCGCGATGGCGGCGGTCCAGTCGAATGCCTCGGGCTGGCTGAGAATGAGTGGTGCGGCCCGCTTAATCCAAGCGTTAGAGCTGGATGCGGCCGAGGACGGTGCATTAGCGCCCTGCGGAGGAGGCCTCCGTCCAGCAGTGGACTAGTGTAGATTGATGATGATGAAGAGGGTTGTGAGATGCCTTGAGCGAAGCAGCGCAGAGGTAGGCGGCGGGGAGTCTGCAGCGCGGTGTTGTTGCAGCGGCTGCAGCGCGGCAAGGCGCTGCGCGGGCTGCTGCCGAAGCACGCCAAGTCCAAGGTACGCCGGGGCGGGCGGCGAGACGGGACACAGCCCGACACAGTCGCGTAGACTACATCCTTCGAAGCGGCACTTCTAGACAACGGATCAAAGATATCAGAGAACCATAGACATCGCAGTTACCCAATTAACTCATCAAATTCCAACATTCTTAACCAATATAAATCATAACCAAAAAAAAATATGTAAGACAAGCTAGTAGCGTGTAGTTAAGTTGAATAGTCATACCTACAAGTTATCTGTGAAGTTTCTCTCCAGCCAATAATCGTAACCGGATCTTTCTGCATCGCTAGCCAACATGATGACCAGACCACCGCGCTGGTCAGGACAAACAATTATAAATACCAAGATATATTGAATACATCAATTTTAAAACAGAGCAATTACACCATACGCAAGGCAATCGCTTGCGGCCGGCCCGCCGCGCGCCGCTTTGTTTGCGCAGCGCTATCTCCGCGCGTCTGATCCTTTTATATGTCACTCCACACGATGTTATCTCCACTCTCGAATCATTTTATTTATTTACTTGACTTTGATTTAAATAATTAATCCCCGGACATCTTTTAATAACACTTGCGACAGTTTACTGTCAAATTCTTTGCTCCTGTTCTCCGAGTGTAATTAAAAACATTATCGTACCGCAATGCTCTTATCGCAAGGATATTCATACGTACCTGTAAATATTTAAAAACCATTTCATTTCGTAAACTATGTTAAATATCATTAAATTTACGGGTAAAGTGTAATTAGCTGAAAATTCAGCGGAAACTTTTTTTTTTACATATAATAGAGGGAGGCAAACGGGCAAGCGGGCCACCTGCAACCGTATTCACAATGGCTCGGATATCGTAATCGAATACGGGATCGACAAATTTGTCGATCGACTCGGAAAACAGTATTCACAAGCATCGGTTCCGAACCCGAAAGACAAATTTGACAAATTTTCGCTCTAAGAAAGTTATTTCGAATCCTTGTATTTTAAGCTTTTCTTGGAAAAAAACAAATTAAAATGCATTTTGTACTAGCGATACAACATTGCAACAGGTTAAGGGCGAAGCAAAGAGCGATACAATTACGTGAGTCGATCTCATTTAACATAGTATAAATAGTTTATCGCTTCTCTGCGAAGACTGCGATCTGCATTGTCAAGGTTTTATTTAAAGCCTTATTATCCTAGAGCCTCAATGCCTGTGTGATTCCGGTGTAAGTACTTCAGTATGACAAAGATTGTAGTAAATACTAAAAAATAACTTAAAAATGGTTATTCGAAAATTTTCAGTTCTGTAAAATGTCGTACAAAAATAGCGAGATAAAATATCGATGAAACCGGCAACGACTGATACTAGCTGACATCAACTTTCAAAAACTTTTGTTTGTTGTTTGACAATTTAATGTGTGTTCATAACGGCAGCCAAAATTTAACTTGCTAATAATGACTATTTATTTTTGTAAATTATCCTTAAAGAATAAAGTTTATTCTACTTATATACAATCAAATATTACATAAAACTTAATATTAGCATGCAATATAGGTTCTCAATAATTCTTTTTGCAAATTTATTTTATCTATCAACAAAGTTGTCTTCGTAAACGAATTTTTTTTCCTCGGAAAAGCCATAGACATTTCCGACACGGTAGAGTTTTCGTGGCCGAATCTATCGGGATTGTGAATAACAGTTTCCGAATCGATAGAAACGGATTCGCCGCTCACGAATTTCGTGTCGAATCGTTCGATAACGGTTCCGAGCCATTCTTAATACGGCTGCTGATCAAAAATGATCACCGCCGCCCATAGGCATAGGCAACACCCGGAAGTCGTGAATGCGTGGCCGGCCTTTGAGATAGGTGTAGGTTCGTTTCTTGGAGGTTTCGCTTTCGAACACAAGTTTATTCCGACTCTCGTTTATGTGTGCCCGAGAATTGCTTGTGGGGCGGGATATGGTACATTCATCGTACTGTCATCTGCATAGCAATGAATGTCACTAGATTGTAACATATAATTGTTACTCAGAGGAAACAGCATTGGTCATAACACGCCGCCCTGCGGGACCCCAATGTCGTGAAAACAGTACGTGGCTTAAAGTCAAAGCACGAACCGTCAACAATGGCCATGATGCTACTATCCTTACGAAAGTTTAGTTTATGTCAACTTCTGACGTGTGGTACACGTGTCAAGCTGTATTTTACAAACGCAATAGCCGACGTCAAAACACCGTGGTGAGTTAGTAGCGTGTTACAAGTAGCCAGCGTACCCCGTCCGGGACAGCTTTATAGCTTTATGGCGCGTGTATGCCGTCACTGCGTCGCGCGCGATTCCGCGAACATATCAAGGAAAATGTCACACATTTATAATAGATAAACAGAGAGAAACCCTTCCGTTTTCGTGACGATTGTTTTTGTTCAAACGGTGGTGTTTGTTTACGGAAACAAAGTAGCGATTGTTATTGTTCAAAACTCTGGCGTGGAATTTGTGTAAGAGTAGGTGTAATGTATGGAAAATTTAAGAGAGTAAGTTGCGAGTAAAGCAAACACATTCGTCCGCACGTACGGGAATGCGTTACTAGCCTCATCGCAAGTATTGGGAACAGTACGTTGTTAATGAGATGATCTTTTTAAGTAATCCTTTTGTTTTCCATAGTTTTTAGTCATATGAAGGGCCTGTTTCAAAACCTACTGATAAGTTCTCACTATTTTATCTGACAGATAGCTGTAATGTTTTGTACCAATGACAGGAGCACGGGATCACACATATCTGGGACTTATCAGGAGGTTGGGAAACGGGCCCTAATTAGTCTTATTTCAGTGGATAATGTTTGAGTTTGAGGTTGTCCGTTGTAACGGTGTTCCCACTGTCCCACCGCACCGGCGCGTAGGTGTTCGACGAGGTGTGCGTGGAGCTGGCGATGGCGGCGCTGCAGCTGCTGCAGTGGGCGCCGGCGGAGGAGCACCTGTTCCGCGCGACGCGCGCGCTGGCCCGCCTCGCGCGGCACTGCGCAGACGTGCCGCAGCTCGTGGCGCTCGTGGGGCCCGACCCCGCCGCCTTCAGGTGCGTACTGCCCCGCCCGGTGGGGATACCCACCTGTTCCGCGCGACGCGCGCGCTGGCCCGCCTCGCGCGGCACTGCGCAGACGTGCCGCAGCTCGTGGCGCTCGTGGGGCCCGACCCCGCCGCCTTCAGGTGCGTACTGCCCCGCCCGGTGGGGATACCCACCTGTTCCGCGCGACGCGCGCGCTGGCCCGCCTCGCGCGGCACTGCGCAGACGTGCCGCAGCTCGTGGCGCTCGTGGGGCCCGACCCCGCCGCCTTCAGGTGCGTACTGCCCCGCCCGGTGGGGATACCCACCTGTTCCGCGCGACGCGCGCGCTGGCCCGCCTCGCGCGGCACTGCGCAGACGTGCCGCAGCTCGTGGCGCTCGTGGGGCCCGACCCCGCCGCCTTCAGGTGCGTACTGCCCCGCCCGGTGGGGATACCCACCTGTTCCGCGCGACGCGCGCGCTGGCCCGCCTCGCGCGGCACTGCGCAGACGTGCCGCAGCTCGTGGCGCTCGTGGGGCCCGACCCCGCCGCCTTCAGGTGCGTACTGCCCCGCCCGGTGGGGATACCCACCTGTTCCGCGCGACGCGCGCGCTGGCCCGCCTCGCGCGGCACTGCGCAGACGTGCCGCAGCTCGTGGCGCTCGTGGGGCCCGACCCCGCCGCCTTCAGGTGCGTACTGCCCCGCCCGGTGGGGATACCCACCTGTTCCGCGCGACGCGCGCGCTGGCCCGCCTCGCGCGGCACTGCGCAGACGTGCCGCAGCTCGTGGCGCTCGTGGGGCCCGACCCCGCCGCCTTCAGGTGCGTACTGCCCCGCCCGGTGGGGATACCCACCTGTTCCGCGCGACGCGCGCGCTGGCCCGCCTCGCGCGGCACTGCGCAGACGTGCCGCAGCTCGTGGCGCTCGTGGGGCCCGACCCCGCCGCCTTCAGGTGCGTACTGCCCCGCCCGGTGGGGATACCCACCTGTTCCGCGCGACGCGCGCGCTGGCCCGCCTCGCGCGGCACTGCGCAGACGTGCCGCAGCTCGTGGCGCTCGTGGGGCCCGACCCCGCCGCCTTCAGGTGCGTACTGCCCCGCCCGGTGGGGATACCCACCTGTTCCGCGCGACGCGCGCGCTGGCCCGCCTCGCGCGGCACTGCGCAGACGTGCCGCAGCTCGTGGCGCTCGTGGGGCCCGACCCCGCCGCCTTCAGGTGCGTACTGCCCCGCCCGGTGGGGATACCCACCTGTTCCGCGCGACGCGCGCGCTGGCCCGCCTCGCGCGGCACTGCGCAGACGTGCCGCAGCTCGTGGCGCTCGTGGGGCCCGACCCCGCCGCCTTCAGGTGCGTACTGCCCCGCCCGGTGGGGATACCCACCTGTTCCGCGATAAAAAATCAGAGTATACATTTCACTAAAATGTATTGTAGTGTAATGATTGAACAATCACCTGCACACAAGTCGGAACCCTCACTGCTACTAGTAACATAAGCTGAGAGATTTGATTTATTTGCAGGCGACCGTACAATGCTTTCAATTCAACACTACGAGACATACCTCAATAAAAAATAGGTAAAGTAAAATGAGACATATTTCTATTTAAAAGTGCAAAGTCCTGGCACGCCACAATTTTTAAGGAATTTGTGTCAGACAGAAATTGTTTACTTAACAGGACTTATCACGGGTCAATGTCTCGTTTAACCGAATTATACACAATTTAAACAAACATATGCAGCAACCGTACCGCCCTTAGTTAACCAGACTATGTCTGGCCAAGTACTATTATCTATTCTCTGATTGATCCAATAAAAGCTTCGTTACTGGATAAAAGGCGTCACGTTATATTTATATGTCTGCAATGCAATAATAATAACGCACCATTTCCCACTGTTACTAAATATAGAGAATTTAAAACAATGGACCCTATGTAACGTCACATCGAAATGTCAAATGTGAACGGTAATTAAAAAGATAACGTTCTGTTGATGTTTATTTATTATCGAGTAATTTCTTTGTCTTATTGATTAGTATTAATATCCCACCGAAACTTATATGAAATGCGAGACAGGAGTCAAGTTCGATGCGAACTACGCTCGGGGTTACTGGCTACACTGATAAATGGGATATTCCCTTTACAGAGACAATACTTGTTCACCACGTTGTATTCTGATTGAGATCTATAGGTAGATACCACAGGGTATGTTGTTTGCTATAAAATCAAGAACTTCGCAATAGTTTATTCAAATAAGTGTATGAAAACATTTATATCGGACCCTTTTTAGTATTCCTGAATGAATGCAATAGTACAATAATAATCATCTTGGCGTTAATATCCCGGTTGTGCTATCGCGCGCAGGAGCCCGGGGAAGACACCAGGCTAATGCCGACCTTAACCATGATTCAGGATTTAGCAAATCAGGTAATTACAGCCTACAGTATGGGCGAATTACCGCTTATTATCAGGTGGGCATCAGATGCTTGTTTGTCACTGCGTAGCATAAAAAAAACAGCAGAGCGACTGCCATGTGACCTCTGCGACCCTATCAAAGGGGAACCCTGAAAAAATATTGTGATCCGTATTGTAATTGTTTTATTTTATTTTCCAGAGGTACCAGCGCGCGGGTGGATGAGCAGATAGACCTCATCGCCAAGACCATCAAGTAACGCAGAGCGCGGCCCCCCGCCCGCCCCCCCGCCCCCCCGCCGCCCCCCGCCGCAGAGCCACAGGTGTCTACTCCACGATCAAACACTCGTCTTGCCGAATCTACGAACTTATCACTACACTACAGCAATGTAAATAGCGGAACAAATGATTATGTAAAACCTAAGGAGGAATAAACAAATAATGACAAATGTTAATGAATTAAGCAAACAGTGAGATGTCTACGCAAATATGCCTCCGGAGTTGGGCGATGTGGAAATGAAGGGCGGGCTTAGCGGGCCTCGCGGGCGCCAGTGCCTTGCCTTGTAAAGAAACAAATTTAGTGTAAGTACCTGAGCTTATTTATGTCCGGCGGCTGTCGGTTGTATTATAGAAGCGTTTTAATTGTATCGGTTATTGTTTTCTTATTTTATTGTCGGTGGATCGGAAGCACTAACGCGGTGTGTGCATTTATAAAAAATGATGTATAGTAATTCAAATAATGTTATCGTTGCAATAATTACTCTACTGTATAAAGGCGATGTTTTTAATAAAACTAATGAACGTTACTCCTGTGGTATCATTTCGCCGCCCGGCGGCCGAGGAACCCGAGCGACAAATCACGGCGAGGCCGTAATAGTCATCCTAGTGAAACAGTTAATTAATTGAAGAGATAATTTCGCATGATGTATGTTTACGGCGACACTCGTGAATGAGCCGGCGATAAGGCAGTGCCGCCGCGCGCGCCGACACGCGCACCCGACACCCGACACCCTCACACGGAGTTGAATCACAGCGCGGACGAGACTCACTCACGCAGCTAGAGTCCAAGAGTGTCGCTTGTCTGGACCTCCTAGTTTCCGCGGCTGTGTTTAAAGCCATAGCAGTTCTGCTTGGAGTCTACCATCTACGGTCGCTGGGAGGACTGCCGTACTTTGGATTCTACCGTGTGCCATCGCTGAAACATGGAGGACGAGGAAGGAGGGTTGGGCAAGGCGGGCGGCTGGCGGGAGCGGGCGCTGCGGCTGGCGCGGCGGCGGCTGCCCGTGCTGCGCTGGGCGCGCGAGTACGACCGCACGGCGGCCGCCGCCGACCTGGTGGCCGGGGTGACGCTCGGCCTGACGCTGGTGCCGCAGAGCATCGCGTACGCCGCGCTGGCAGACCGCCCGGTGCAGCATGGATTGTATACCGCTATTGCTGGTTAGTACGCCCGGTAACATATACCATTACTGAGTTTTCGTGGCTTCGAATGGCGCTGATTTTGATATTACCAGTCCCTGGAGAAAGCTGCTTGTCCAGACATCTGATGAAAAGTACCATATAATCGAACATGGCCCATGGTATCTATGCTCTTATTCCCCTACCCTACTTAGCTTTACTATTAGGAAGAAACGAAATTTTTTCCACTTATTTCTACTAGGGGGAACATTTACGATTCATACTTTAATCGTAGGTGTTATGAGCATTAATGACCACTTTCCATCAAGTGGGCTACCTGCTCGTTTGTCACTAAGTATGAAAAGTACGATAACGCAATATTAGTGGAATTTCACCTATGGTAGGTCTTTGTCAAGCCGGATTCAGGATTCACCTGATTTGGAACCACCGCCTTATTTATTTTTCTACCACCGACCCTGTTTATGGAGTGAATACTGAATGGGATGCACCTTGGTCCAATAACACCACTAAGGGATATTTCTAAGTAAATGTCTTCTTGGCTAAATTCCGAAGCAAGCATGAGAGCAAGATCAAACTTGAATGTATTGTTCATAGAATAAGGTCAATTTTAATATTACGCCTTTTGGAAAGCAGAGCAACGCGTAACATGTATAAGTGATTCAAAAATTTACCTTAATCTGCGAGCAATACAATCCACTTTCATCCTGCTCTCACGTTTTTTGAAAAATTTAGAATTTTGCCGAGTATAGATTTAATTTCATTATCCAAAGGAAGTATTAAATTTTCAAATTTCTAAATCGGTCTACACCGCAAAAAGTAAGTAAACTCTGGGACAAACAGGCAGAATCGAAGTATATACAGGGCCATGTGGGACTTTATTTTTACCAGTTCTTCACAATAAATTTCGAATTTTGATTGTTTTTCTTTTAAGAAAGCCGGAATGGACTGGTCCATGATGGGGGCACCCAGAAGGCGGAGGCTTTCGTCGTTTAAAATTTTAATTCCCGGTGCCGGAGAGTCAAATCCAGTTATGATTTTTTCTTTGTCAGTCAGTTTTGGGTCCAAATATAGCTCGCATTTTGAAAAATTTAAAGTAAGGCCGAATTTCTGGAATTCAGATATTAAAATTATGTAAATCTTTTAAAACCGTAGCTGCTTCACCTCCGAGTGTCCCGTCATCCAGGTACCATATATTAACCTACTTATTGCTGGTACTACTTCGATTTAATTCTTTTGGTAAATCATTTTGAGTAAGTAGATACGAATGATTTTGAGAATAATGGAAGCGTCGGTAGCCAAGTGGTTAAGGTATCATCCGTCTCGTAAGCTAGAGGTACCGTGTTCGAATCCTACTGCGGCCATGTACCAATGACTGTTTTCTGATATAGCTTATTCATTACACGTTCACTACACATATTAACGGGTTCGTTACCACGGTTGATATTGTCGAGTCTCTCAGACTCTTAGTCTACTCGTGCGAGACCAGGACGTCCACCATGCGTCGAAATATCGACGTAACAACAATACCAACCGTGGTGACAAACCGGTTAATACGTGTAGTGAGTCTTTTCTTATTACTTTCTGAACACTAACCGATGCTCTTACGGTGAAGGAAAACATCGCGATAAACCTACACATTCAGGCGACTGAATATGTAACCATGATCCTATCTGGTCAGGTTCCCCTGGTAGCAAGATTTCCGAGGTCAGATGGTAGTCGCTCCGCTGTAATTTCTTGATCTGCCAAATCCTGGACCATGGTCAAGGCGGACCCCGGGCCCTCTTACGCGAGAACACAACCGGAATGTTAATGCCAAGATGATTTTAGAAAAAAGAATAATTTTAATGTCAAACATCTACAAACTGTAGGTATGCTTCAAAATCTACGTGCTACGTGCCTACGTTGAAAGCTCAAACGTTTCCAATCAGCAATCTATTGGTGGGCCTCGTAATACAGTTGGCAAAGCAAGGTAGTCTTTGCTAGGGACCCTCAGACTAACATCGAACAGTGTTATTAAAAGCAGTGCCACAGATTTCAAAAAATTTACTTGCTAAAGCGTTGGAAACTAGTGGTTAGCGTAATGTGGGCACTTTCTTGCATTACGTCGTAAGATCTCTTCTACGTTTTCTTTCGCTTCATAAAGTAAAATCACGTGGCATTGCGTGGGTAACTACGAGGTGTCTCAAAAGAAAGTTTATATTTAGTGGATCGATTAAAAAAAGTAAGCCGTGTATCGTAAAAATGTTTATTGATTATTAAAATACACAATTTGGGAATTTATTTCTTAAAAATAATATCGTCCAAATGTAGACCCTCGCGTTCGCGGCACTCATTTAATTGAACAGTAAAATTACTAATGACGGCTCGGCAGGTGGACTCAGTGATGGCTGCCATTTCGTGACGGATATTTTCTTTCAAACGGGCCAGGGAAGTCGGTTTATTGGCGTAAACTTTACATTTAAGATAACCCCATAGGAAAAAGTCCATATGGGTTAAATCAGGACTGCAAGGAGGCCAATTTATGTCACCTCTCCTGGAGATCAATTTGCCCGAAAAAATTTCACGAACTCGTGGCAGTGGACGTGTGTGACGTTGCTCCGTCCTGCTGGAACCATGTTCTTTGGTTATAGCCAGGAAAGTTTTGCAGTTCAGGCACCAAGAAGTCGTCTAACATCTCCACATAATATTCTGAATTCACTGTAATTGCACACCCCTTTTCGTCTTCAAAAAAGTAAGGACCGATAATTCCTCGCGCCGACATCGCTGCCCATACGGTCACTTTAGGCGAATGAAGGGGTTTCTGATGCTTGCGTTTCGGATTCGTTGCACTCCAGTAGCGGCAATTCTGCTTACGTGTTCATTAAGATGAAAATGAACTTCATGCGAAAACAAAATTTTTGGGGATCAATGCTGTCCGCGTCCGTAGGCGAAGCCCACTTTGGGCTTCATGACTCTAGATACCCTACACGTGATCCCCGGGTAGTGCGAAATGGACAGCACTCTCTCCGGTGGTAGGCTTCGGCCGTGGCTGGTCACCACCCTCCAAGCGAACGCGGCGCCAAGCGGCCCAGCCGTGTTCCGTTGCGATGTCTGGAGTAGCCATCGAGGAGGATGGGTCTGGACAGTCGTAGACGCTCTGCGTAACCGTTTTTTCTTGATGCTCACCACTCCCGTACCGGGTGCCTGGCTTCGGAGGGCAGCGGGATCCGAAGCACGGTGCCGCCGCTGGCCGACCGTAGATAGTAGGGGGCCCAAGTAGCTGGTTAGCCACCAGTGAAAGGCTGCCCCGCCATCTTACGAAAAATCCCAGATTGCTCTACCATGCCGGTTGGCGACCGGATGGGAGGGCCAGGTAGCCAATCTGGGGGGGTTCGGGCGTACCCGCGGTCTCCGCGTCAGGCACCTTCCCGTGCGGTATTGGTGAGCATGTTTGCTGGTAGGCGAAGCGCTACCTCATCCAACTGCTATCCTCCTACAACAACCTCTTCACACTCAAAATGAAAGACAAGAAAAAGAAAAACTGTAAACAGCGGCTGCACTCCCTCCCACTCAAAGTGCACCTCACTAACATCCGAGGCCTGCACTCGAATCTCGATGCAGTCCACTACCACCTTGTGACTGAAAAACCGCAGCTGCTGTTCCTCACTGAGACGCAGATCAGATGCCCGGCTGACGCGACGTACCTCAGCTACCCAGGGTATACTCTAGAGCACAGGTTTGTACCTCGTGCCGGAGTCTGTGTGTACGCTCGCGAAGACATCTGCATTCGGCGTCTAAGGAGCTTTGAGGGGTCTAGTTTTTCTATTTTGTGGTTGCTGGTGGATACAGGTCAAGTGCAAATCCTGTATGCCTGCATTTACCGATCGCACAGCGGGGATCAGGAGACGACTCGCTTATGTGACCATCTCATAGAAGTGGCGGATGAGGCGAGGGAACGTTACCCCGCGGCGCAGTTTGTCATTCTGGGGGATTTCAATGCCCACCACCAAGAGTGGCTTTTCCCATACCAGGTGACGGATCATGCTGGGAGAGAGGCGCGTAAACTAGCTCTGTCGCTAGATCTCACCCAGCTGGTAGACTGTGCCACGAGGGTACTTGATGTTGACTCCCATTCCGCCAATTGCTTAGACCTTCTGCTGACAACCGATCCGGACAGACACTCAGTATCGGTCTCTGCACCGCTGGGTACATCCGATCACTGTCTGGTGAAATCTGTATCCGTTTATTCCCCACCCGAGCAAACCCCATGCAACCCCCGACGGGTGTGGCGATACAATCGATCCGTCGAATTGTGCTGAAGCCGTTACCGCGGTTATATTGCAGGGTATGGAGTACTTTATTCCGTATTCTGACGTAGCGATGAACGGCAGGTCTCGCCCATGGTTTGGTGCTGAGTGCAGACGTGCTGAAGTGCTGAAGCATTCGGCATACTCTGCCTGGGCTGAGGCTCGAGCGCACATGTCTCCGGATACTCGCAAACTGAAGAGAGCCTTTAACTTCACCGCAAGTATTACAAAAGGACGCTTCGCAGGGCTAGATTCGACCACATAAGCCGGATTGGCGCCAAACTGGCCTCTTATCCTCCTGGGAGTAGGGCGTTTTGGTCTCTGGCAAAAGCGGTCGAATCTAATTTTAGTCAATCTTCGTTGCCACCGTTGCTGAGGCCAGACGGAACATTGGCCCATGCTGCTGAAGAGAAAGCGAATTTGCTTGCTTCTCTTTTCGCGGCGAATTCGCGTTTGGATACTGCAGGAAAAACACCACCTATCTCATCCCGTGCTGACTGCGCTATGGCAGAGGTGCGAATACATCAGAGAGAGATCTTAAAAATCCTGCAGAGTCTGGACGAAAACAAGGCTAGTGGGCCTGATGGTATACCGGCAATAGTCCTGCGTAGTTGTGCCCCTGAGTTGTCTCCTGTTCTCACATGCCTGTATCGCCTCTCACTTGAGACTGGTATTGTACCTAAGTCGTGGAAGCTTGCCAATGTGCAGCCCGTGCCCAAAAAAGGCAGCCGCGCCGACCCTACCAACTACCGCCCTATTTCGGTCACTTCCATACTCTGTAAGATTATGGAACGTGCACTAAACAACAAACTCCTTACGCATCTTGAAGGTAACGATCTCCTCAGCGATCACCAGTACGGGTTCCGCCGTGGTCGATCTACTGGGGACCTTCTGGTGTATGCCACACAATTGTGGAGTGAGGCCATTGAGAGACATGGCGAGGCCCTTGCTGTGTCTCTTGATATCTCCAAGGCCTTTGACAGTGCTTGGCATGCGGGCCTTCTAAGCAAGCTTCCTTCATTTGGTATTCCTGTTGGCTTTTGCACCTGGTTACCTGATTTTCTGAGTGAACGTTCAATCCGTGTAGTTATCGATGGCTACTCGTCTAATCTTGAGGCTATCGACGCGGGAGTTCCTCAGGGATCGGTACTGTCCGCGACTTTATTCCTGCTACATATTAACGATCTGCTAACAGTACCAGGTACCTTTGGGTACGCAGACGACAGCACAGTAACGGATAGATATCTGGCAGATGCAAAAGCCAATAGGAACGATATTCAGTATTGTCGAGAGGTTATGGTTGATCGTTTGAACATGTTCTCAAGGCAGTCTCTGATTGGGGTGAAGCCAATCTGGTGACGTTTAACGCAACCAAAACTCAGGCGTGTTTGTTTTCCGCCAAAAGGAGTCCATTCCATCTTACTCCAACTTTTCGCGATGTTCCTGTGGAAATTACCGGCAACCTACAGCTTCTAGGTGTTGAGCTTTCTACCAATCTCAACTTCGGTCAGTACATTGAATCCAAGGCAAAAATTGCACCAAAAAGACTTGGTGTCCTCTCGAAGGTTAAGCGGTACTTCACTTCAAAGCAGTTGATTCAGTTATATCAAGCACAAGTCCGATCCTGCATGGAGTACTGCTGCCACCTCTGGGATGGATCAGCCAAATATCAACTGGCGGCTTTGGATTCGGTGGAAAAACGTGCAAAGAAGATGATTGGTGACCCACAGTTGATTGAAGCTAGGCTGCAGAGCCTCGAGCATCGGCGTAGGGTTGCGCGTCTGTCGGTCTTCTACAGGTTACATTTCGGTGAGTGTGCGAAGCAGTTGCACGACCTCATTCCGCCGTCCCCTTTCCGCCATCGGGAGACACGATCCGGGCGAGCGCTTCATCCTTATGTCGTGGATCTTCCAACTACCTGCACGAGCCGCTTTGGCTTGACTTTTATAATGCGTACGGCTAAGGAGTGGAACGCGTTGCCTGCGAGTGTGTTCCCTGATCAATATAATCTGGATGCCTTCAAGGCTAGAGTGAATAGGCTGTTCCAAGACGGGCATACTCCATCTTCGGCCGCATCGTCACTTACCAACAGGTGAGATGGCGGTCAAATGCTTGTCTTGTTTAATGTTAAAAAAAAAAAAATTTTGGTGAACGTTGAAAAGCGCTCAATTGTCTGATTTACGAAGTCAAGCCTCTGACTTTAATTCTTGCACCAATTGAATTTTGTAGGTGTGCAGCTTTAGATCTTTGTGCAAAATGCGGTGTAATGATGATCTATGCACATTTAAAGCACTTGCGCGCTTCCGAATTGAAAGGTTCTGGTCATCACGAACAGACTGATTAACACTCTCCACGTTTTCTACCGTTCTTGATGACCTTGGTCGCCCGGATTTTGGTTTTTCCAGCGTTGTACCGGTCTCTTCAAAATTGTTGACCCATTTTCGAATAAGAGGAATGCTTGGCGCATCATTTTAGTGGCGAGAACCTCGAATACTGCAGAATCTCCTACGCGCTACAGTCGCCGAATCACCGCTTTTGTAAAACTCTCGCACGCACAACGCGCTGTCTGCTCCTGAGAAACGCTCCATAGCGACTGAATTCCCAAGAGCCAGGCTACCGATTGACATAACCCCCGCGCCCCTCGGATTCATTGCGTTCACGCAGTAAACTAAATAAATACAAACTTTCCTTTGAGATACCTTGTACATAAAATAGCTGTATCAAATAAGACTGTCAGAAGAGAGTAGGACCAATATGTCTTTCCCTGATGTGGTACCAGTACCTATGTGATGTATGGATTGATATCATTAGGTATTTTTACAGCGAAGTAGATCGTTTAATAAGTGTGAGGGGATGTCTTTAAAATGGTATCGATTTGTAAGCCTATTGGCTGATGAAATAATGAAATCGCAATCATATCATTTTGCCATAAATATCCCGATTGGGCGAGAACCCAGGGTCCGTCTTGACCATGATTCAGGATTTGGCAGGTCAGGTAATTACAGTGGAGCGACTGCTATCTGATCTCCGTGACCCTGTTACTAGGGAAACTTGACCAGATCGGATCATGGTTACCTACACATTATTCAGTCGTTTGAATGTGCAGGTTTCATTAAAATGTTTGCCCCCGCCGCAAGGGTTTGTGTTAAACTAATGTGCATAACTCAGGAAAAGTATAGGTACGGCAGCGCTGGGGACCGAACCGGTACCTATACATCTCGGTTACGAATCGGACTCCCCATTGACGCTCTGGATGATGAAGTCGCAATGATTCGCCGTTATACAACGCATCTTTAAGTAGTGGCTGATGTGTCGTTTATATGTATGATATTTCTCTATGTATTTTATTGTGTGCAATAAAGTGTTAAATAAATAAATATTTTTTTAGCGACAATTCTACAGTTTTATATTAAGTTTAGTTGCAGTAGCTCGGTCAACCGGACTACTGCTACTAAAGGAGGTAGGTAAATACCTAAATAAATCTTCCTATTAGTCGCTCACTCACTGCAGAGTATCGTGACTCCTGATGTTGTTAACTATCTGCCTCCATTGCCTGTGTTCCGTCGCTTGATTTCTAGCTCTTCGGAGATCTGAATAAATAGGCACCCAATTAATTTGATTTGGCTCCTCTCCGACACTTCTCAACCATGATTGCAGGCACGATAGTGTACGTTTTCCTGGGCACCGTGAAAGAGGTCTCCATCGGCCCGACCAGCCTGATGGCGCTGCTCACACTGCAGACCTGCCACGGACTGCCGATCGAGTACATGGTGCTGCTGACCTTCCTCTCGGGCTGCGTCGTGCTCGCTATGGGGCTGCTTAGGCTCGGTAACACGCGTTCATTTTTTTTTACTTAATGTAATTTAGGTTAGCTATACGATGCCACTGGCCTCCGACACGAGGATGCCCAAGACGGGACGAAGATAACAAGAAATAGTTGGAAAGCAGAGTCGTGGCAGAAGCCGGGACTAACCGCTCGGAAGATGAATGAATGAACACTTTATTGCATAAATATAAGATATCAGTCGGTAGATATCGGTAGCAACAGAGAAAACAACAGGCGGCCTTATCGCTTAAAGATTATGATGATCCTAGCTAGTGTGTTTGACCGACAAGCTTTTAGTTGAAATAGTCAGACGATCCAGTCCATCTCATGGAAAGCGGCCACCGACAGGCGGTCGTCCAGGACATTAGCAACATAGGAGAGTCTCCTGTCTGTATCAACCGATTGAAATGCCCCGCTGTAGACATGCCTTGGCATGATATCGCAGTAAATATGGAAAGTTGCCTGTCCCTGCACTCCGGTGGGTCTTTAAGATAACAATTATAGCCCCCCGACCCTCTTCCCCCTCAAAATCCCCAGTTCGTGATTATCACGTCTATTTACCATTTCTTAGAGTCAAATATGTATCAAGAGTAAATTTTATATGTGACGGTTTTAGTGGCGAGCAAACATTTCGACGAAAGTAACACGTTCCGACGCGAAATTATTTACATTGCGATCATGCGATGACATTTACACCAGTAATTTAACAAAATGTTATCTCTTTAATTATATTTATGGAACTTAATTATGTATCTACCTACTTAAGTATGTGCTGCACATCTATTCTGTGGATTTCCCACAATCGTAAAGCGTGCCTATAGAGGAAGAAAAGTAACTTCTATTAGAAGAAATCCTGTTGTCAGTTGTCTTGTCGTTCTACGGTCATGTAATCTGACATGTACTTAGTAGTCGAAATATTGTCCCAAGCTTTGAATTAAATGTAATATTAAGGTTTCTGTCGCCTATGCATTATTTTCCTTTTAGTTCAGTTTCTTCTTATCGGCGAATAAATATGTCACACTGTCATTCATTGTGAAAAGTTATGTTAACTAAGTCACTAGATAAGTATTTACATAGTAGAGTCATTAATAAAGAAAGACAAGAACTATAGCTATTTATAAAATAAACTAAATAGAAGCACAAGCAGTACCGAGTATTAGTATTCTGTTATAGAAACCGTAACGCAACGTCCGCTACTTTTCGTCAAATGCAAATCCAAATAAAACATATTGTTATTTAAAATATTATATTGTTGTTCTCTAGACGAAAAAATCTTGTCTAGAACACTAAGCATTTTCTCTCCATAGGTTCTATATAACAACATTTTTGGTAACGGTCGAGGGTTGGCTTTACTGCAAAGTAAGGTCGGTTGTCAAAATAATGTTAGGCTATTGGACAGAAACAACTGCTATAAAATGACAGATCCATTCCAGTGACAGAGTCTTATTTGATATTAGAATTCAAGTCTCAGTAGCGTCATCTGGTGTATTTTGGAAACGCCAAAATTCTCTTTACAAAATTAAAACCGCGTACACAGGTTTCCTGGTGGACCTGATATCTCCGGGAGTGACGTCAGCGTTCACGTCAGCGACAGCAGTACTTATCGTGGTGTCCCAGGTGAAGGGCCTGCTGGGGCTCAGTTTCACGGCGGAGTCCCTGGTAGACAACGTGCGACTGTTGGCATCCAACGCGGGAAAGTCGCGACTGCCGGACGCTCTGTTGGGGCTCGCCTGCTGTGTGGTGTTGCTGCTGCTCAGGGTAACGTCGCTTTATTAATACATTGTCACCATTAGCCCCTTCGAAGATCGTGGAAGAGACCACTGTGGTTCTCTCTGTTTATGACGGAAGGTCATTCCTTCCTGTTCACATCACATCCAATGACTTACCATCACCTCAAATTTCCGCTTACGATGATGATACCCGCCCATGAAATACACTGACCCACAATGCGATGAAAACAGATTTGTTTAATGCATGCCCCTTTCACTGCCTAGTCTGCCTACCTATATATTTCATCATTCTGAAATATGGTGTTTTAATCACCACGAAGATGACATTTTACAATTTGTTAAGTACAAAGTGGCAAAGTTTAGGGCCCGCCTGATGGTAAGTAGCAACCGCAGCCTATGGACATTTGCAAAACAAGGGGCAACGCTCCCACATCGCTGACCCTGAAACCTATTCACCCCTTGGTGGATGTCCTGGACCACTGTGACCGCTTTACATCAAGTAGAGCGTCCGTCCGTGTGCCTCCGTAGCAATAAAAACGCCATGTTGTTCTAGAAAGTGAAAGACCTGCCCCTAAGCCCGAAGCGGCGGCGGCTCCGCAAGGCGCTGTGGCTGCTGTCGATCTCGCGCAACGCGCTGGTCGTGCTCGCCGCCTCCGCGCTCGCCGTGCGCACGCATCACGTCGCACACCCCGACGACCCGCATCCGCTATTCAAGTTATCAGGTTAGGTTTCTTAATGTGATCTCCAACTTACCTGCCGAGCGTGGCGATTATGCAAGACCTGATGGAGACTCAAGTTCAGCTGTGAACTGCTACAAGTAGACTAATGTAATGATTTGTGTGTTTACACAGGCCGCGTGGAGCCCGGCCTGCCCCGGTTCGCATGGCCGCCATTCAGCGCCCCCGGGGAAGGCGCGGAGGGCGTTGTGGGGTTCACCGCGATGGCGTCGCGGCTCGGGCTCGCACTGCTGCTGCTGCCGCTCGTTATGGTGCTCGCCAACATCGCTATTGCCAAGGCGTTCAGTGAGTGATCAAGAATATATTATCAGTGACGAACGACCATCTCACATCGTCTAGTATAGTGGGAGAAATAAATAATGCCGAAGAGTAGATTAGACAGGATAGCTTAAAATAGGTTAATCTGAAGCGCAACACTTGACAAACCGAGAGTCCATCATCCTACTTATAGGTACAGTCATTCAACGAATTAGCTGACGACCTGCACGGCTAGCACAACTGTGCGTCCGAAAGCGACAAGCGAGAAAAGGATCGATCCTGCTATCTCTTTCTTCATAGTATTGGAAGAATGCACAGGATTTCTAACCAAGTAAAGCAAATCCGACAAAAACAGTTTAATTTGTACTATCGTTAAAAGTAGTAGAGCAAATTGGACAAAACCAGTTTGATTTGATCTATCATTGAACCTAGTAGAGCAAATTCGAGGTAAAATGTCCAATTTGCTCTATTAGTAGAGCATAGTGGATAATTTCAGATTCCTCGCGAAGATATATTTCAAATGACATAACTCACCTATCTACCTATATTTAAAATATGATCAGATATATTGGAAAATAACCCATTGACATAAGGTTTCAAGTATATTTCACATTCGCGTAATTCATAATCGTACTTAACACATTAAGCTCATTAAATAGCCATTCCGGTCATTATAGGCTGGGGGGTGCACAAATACTGAACAAGCGGTTATGTATCTGTAGGCAAGGGCCGCGTGGACGCGACGCAGGAGATGCTGACGCTGGGGCTGTGCAACGTGGTGGGCGCCACGCTGGGCGCCATGCCCGCGTGCGGCGCCTTCACGCGCTCCGCCGTCAGCCACTCCAGCGGGGTGCGCACGCCCGCCGCCGGACTCTACTCCGGTGAGCGACCACACATGGTGGGAGTGGCAACTACCGCTACACCTAGGGACCACACTAATACACTATGATAATAAACGACACATCACCTAAACCACCGCATCACCACAACATTTGACAGTGGAGTAGCATTTGTAATTTTTTATTTATTTTGCCTATTTGCTGCGAGAGCTCCGCATCTCGGGGTTTTCGAGATGGACAATGCGCACACCTCGACCTTCCTCGCGTACCATTGCTACTTTTTATATCCCACCCTTACGAACAAATTATGCCAAAAATACTTTATTTAGACGTTATTGTGTTTGTTTTAATAAATATTTTGGCAGTGTCGACGTTTTCTCAACGAGTAGCTCTCTTTATAAAAAAAGAGTAAACGAATTATATTATTGTTATAAGCATGTACATATTTGTACAAATAAGTAACCGAGGCCTAAATATGATCTTATTGGGTACTATTACGCAGATTTATATGTTTATTGATAATCATTTTATCAAAATCACTATTTCTTGCGCTGCATAACCTTTGTAAGCTCGATAAAAATAAAAGACAAACCCTGTCGCTCTAATGTTAAATCGTTGTTGGCCATCCCTATCCATCACTCCGATTTCTTTTCCTACTCCTTTACTGTTCATGCTGCGAGACTTTGGAACTCTCTCCCACAAGAGGTGCGGGACAGTCCGTCACTACAGACTTTTAAAGAGCGTGTTAAGGAACATTATCTATCTCTGTCTAGTTGTACATAGATATGTATGCATAGTATTGTATTATAATATATATTATATTATTATTATATGTTTATATTATATTTATTATATTTTATTTGAGAACAGCGTACCACGGTTACGTGTCTTCGGTTTTGAGTTACGGATTGATTCTTTGGGGCAACTCAGTTGACGTGGAAAAAGCTTTTAAAGTGCAAAAAAAGTGCATACGGGCTATTTGTGGTGCCAAATTTGACGATAGTTGCAAACCTCTGTTTAAGAAACATAATATGTTACCACTTCCATGTATGTATATCAGGGATGTTTGTGTTTTTGTTACATCCAACCCTGAAAACTGGAAGACGTTACGGGAAATTAGACAGAGAGAAACTAGGCCCAAAATTATGAATTTGTTATATCCGCCCACTGCTTACAAAGATATATATAAGAGGAATATTGGCCACATGTGTGTAGCTCTATATAATCATCTTCCTGAAGACTTGAAGTTGTTGACTGGGAACTCATTCAAATCTAAACTGACTGCTTGGTTGCTCCACCATTCTTTCTATAGTGTTAAAGAGTACCTAGAATTTAAAGTTTGAACGACAAATGATTTAGATTCACAATGTTTGCACACTTGCATGCAAGTTGAATACCTACCACTGTATTAATGTTAAGAACTGTATTATCAACTACTGTATTCTTGCAAATAAACTATTTGATTTGATTTGATTTGATTTGAAGTTAATTATGTTTAAGTATTTTAGTGTGTATTCTATATCGCGCACGTCGATCTGCTTTACTTATCACATCTCTCTTCTGTAGGCCTGCTGGAAGAAATTTATTTTAGAAATAAGTAGTGCCTGTTGTGTCGTCTATATGCATGATGTTTCTCTATGTATTTTACTGTGTGCAATAAACTGTTAAATAAATAAATAAATAAATTGTGTCAGAATTATGAAACTGGAAGTCTGTTGATATGTTTTGTTTATGTGTAATACTTATGTAAGGGTGTTTGTTTTCTTAATAAATAAATAAAAAGTACAATATCATAAACACTGAACCCTCGGCCATAGTCGGCGTCTGCTTGATAAGCCCCGCTGTCGGTTGCAGGCGTGATCACGGTGCTGGCGCTGGCGTTCATGACGCAGTACTTCTACTACATCCCGAGGGCGTGCCTCTCCGCCGTGCTCATTTGCGCCGTCATATTCATGGTGAGAGACTGCTTCTTTCATTTTCACATTGAGTTATCCGTCGTGTAGGGCTTTGGGTGTTTTAAAAATATTAAAATAAGTTCTACGTTTCTATGGGGAAGTCATCTTCATGTCGCTGACTAGGGTGTAGATGTCGATGAAGAGAAAATTTCGACGTTTTGTTCAGTAACTTTTTTCAATGCGACAGAAAACATTATCTGAGAGACAACATGTGCTTTTTTTGCCATTATACTAAATCTAAAAATGTAGTTAGCAGCTGGCGAACAAGAATAGCTTCTGGAACGTGGCACATTCAACACTATTAGAGGAGGCCTATATCCAGCAGTGGATTGATACAGGCTGACGACAATTAAATATCACTTTAAATATCATTGTCAGGTGGACACTGGCACGATCCATCCACCGCCTTATATATCGGAGGATGCGCTATAGAGCGTGGTAGGCTGATGATTTAAAAATGTCTAACTTTATGTGGCGAGCACTTAACAAAAATCACGGTGTAGGACGACACCCCGAGATACTCCCGAGACCTCATAACGGTGGTTGGAAGCAGATGCTGATGTAAAGATCAACATATATTCTCAGGTGGACATCGGTACACTCCGTCGGCTGGCTACGTCCGGCGCGGCGGGGCGCAGCGAGGCGTGGCCGGCGCTGGCGGCGCTGCTGGTGGCGCTGGCGGCGTCGGTGGAGCTGGCGCTGCTGGCGGGCTCGGCCGCCTCGCTGGCCGCGATGCTGGCGAAGCTCATGCGACCGCCGTTGCAGACACAGCCTTACTCCGTACGTAAATGCCTACACGCTCCTTGTTATTCAATCTCTCTTCTCTACTTTGTGGTCCGAACTACTATCCTAAATGCAAGTTGTGACGTCATTCCAGAGGGATAGTGTCATGCGATTGGACATCTGCATTGGTTGCGGTGCGGATAGGTACCATTGTCGGATACGGTCCGACTCTGTCTGGCATTGTCGATGGCTGTGCCATCCATCACCGTTGTCGGCGTGGGGTAGGTGTGCTCCGGAATTGGGGCGACCAATTATCATTGTGTATTTCCTTCTACCTACTCTTCTATCACGATTGAGAGATATTGAATGTTTTCCGAATTGAAATGGAGCTGGCGCTGCTGGCTCGGTGGTGTATTAACGTCGTGCACGTTCCCATGAGCGCTGCGTTGGTGTCGGTGCCGACGCACTAGTCATGTCCGTGGCCAAACCTTAGTAAAAGATGGTGGACGATGCTGCGCAGTAGTGGTGACGCGATTTCCGTCATAATACTAATCCACTTCCAATCTGTGACGTGACTACGAAATCATGTCACTCTCTAGATCTGATTATCCCGTATATCCTTGTATAGACTATGAAAAGGGTTGTTTTATCCATACGAATCTTATTGAAACACTGCGGCTGTCCCCAGATCCCGGCCTCCCTGGGCGGCGGCAGCGCCCTCGTGGCGTCGGTGGGGCTCTGCTGGGCGTACGTGAACGCGGAGCACGTGGCGGCGCGGCTGGCGGCGCGCCAAAGGGACCTGGGGCCGAGGGCGCTGCTCATTGACTGCCAAAAGCTCTCCTACATTGATTATGCTGCCATGCAGGTGCGTATAGCTCTACCCAGGTTTGGAGCAGAAGTGTTGGTTTCCAAGAGGATCATATCATAAACTGCCATTATCGTCATCTTAATGTCAACTGTACCTAGGTCTCCCCCAGAGCCTTTGATCTTGTTCGGTTTCGCGTCTCTCGCATTGATCGCCTCCCTCCGACCTTAAAACATCGTTCGCCTATCTCGTGGGCACCGCATCTTGTTGTGTTTGCCGTTATATAACAGGTCCACATATACAAAGTAACGTATGGTTATCAGGAGCTGAGCCGCATGTCGAGCACGTCCCGCGCGTCCGGGTGTCCGCTGGGCGTGTTCGGCGCGGGCGGCGACGTGGCGCGGCAGCTGGAGCGCGGCGCGGCGGCCGGCGGCTGGCCCGCGCCCGCCGTGCGCACCGCCGACGTCGCCGGAGCCCTGCACTGCCTCCTCAGCGACCCCGCCCCCGCCCCCGCCGCCCCGGCAGACCCCGCCGGCGTCCCCCTCCTCGAGAAGCCAGCCGTCACCCAGCCTTAGAAATAACAGAGCTGTGTGCTGACTCTCCTCTTCCACTGTGATGTCATGTTTTACAGAATAGCGCCATATTAGAGAGGTTACCCTCGAAGCCAGTAGTTGGAAGTATTTTTTACTTTATTAGAAAAAATGTCCAAAGAAATACATTCTAATTGTAAATGAGATAAATGAATTTAACGCCCCTATTTTCGATCGTCGTCGTATTTAGAATATTCCAGGCGTGTGATTAATTAATTTCGCATAGTTCTAACTTTTAAATTATTATTGAGATACATTACCTAATAACTCGTATACCTTTCTGACAGGAGTACAAATTATGAGATTATAATTACTTATTCTAGGCACTAGGGTTCGGAGCGTCGTCGATCGAGCTCACATTGTTCGTGAGAGACAGAACCGGATAGAACATTGTTTTGTACCATCTAGATAGTGGTTATTAATTGTAATATTATCATAATAAATGTTAATTGTTTTTGAATATTGATTTATTTTTTACTTGGTAGGTACCTATTTGTATTTTAACTACACCCAGTGGAAATTCATTCAGTCGAGTATAGTACGTCGATGTAACGATAGTCCGCTTAGCATTAGTTTCCGTCGAGAGATTCCAGTCCAGCCCGTCGTACAAGCTAACCTAACTCGAAAGCTTTCATATCGTTTAGGACTTCATCTCGCTCGCTCGCTTCGCGGCGCCTTTCTCGAGGGAGTGAGACGGAGGTCATAAACGATTGCTTACGAGTTAAGGCGGTTCGTCACCTTTTTTGTAATTTTTTTTCTCTGTGACCATACTAAATTTCTCTCTTTCATTCGTTTGATTGTTTGGTACCTACCTAATTATATTGGTTTATACTCTTTGTAATTGTATCAAATTAACCGTGAAATGGTTTTCTATAACTTAAATATATAAAATAAAGCAGATAAAGAAAAAATAAATACACTAATTCCCGCTAGATGGCGCAGTTTTGTGATTTTATTATTATTCATTTTCATTGCTTTGTTTTAAATTATTAACATGTAGAAATGTGTGCTTGCGCTTTCTAATTTTTTTAAGTCTTTACGCCGGCTGCGCCCAGTAATCAATCTGGATTGTAAGAGCTAATATACCAAATATACCGAACTGAGCTGACTAGGCTCGCGCAGTCCTTGAATTATGTTGCGTTTATTTGCGATTTTAATGAAATGTTACAAGATTATAACTGTTCCGTGTATTTTTCATATACCTAACCTGTGTGTGTAGCTATCGTAAGTCAAACAATAAGCAGAACGATCTACGACAAGAAAGTAAAGTAATAATGGACTAGGCAGTATGGATAGAATACCTTAGCCTGCTCAAACTTATGTAGCATTAAAAAAATTGTTTTCTTCGTGTTGTTTCGTGGTGTTGTTTGCCTGTGGTTGTTTGTCATTAATTGTTGTTTTGGGTCTAGTTTTCTTGTTCAGTTTACGTTACGAAGATAAGATTCTCTTCTCTTCTCAACTTCTCACTTAAACCATTCTTTCATACCATAAATTTCCCAGGTATTTTTGTAAATACTTGTTACTTACTGTATTGAAATGTAAATGGTTTCAAGAATATTATTTATGTAATAGTGTCAGATAGACATAATATATTTAGGTATGTAGCAAGTGAAACAAATCACGTTCAATATGAGCTTTTGCTCTGTTCAAATATGCAAAAACTACCGGAAAAAAAGTGATCTAAATGATTCTGCGACTGCAATCAGCTATCATCGGTAATTGAATATTATTAGTACTTTCTAATTTTGGAAATAGTTCTCGTTTCTTCTCCCACACAAATAGGAAACATTCAATTATTCTGATCTTTTATTAATCCGACGCCTACAAGCACCCTACAAGGATCTTTTGGCACTAACGCGGCTAACGCCACAAACTATGAAACAGTGTGACCAGATTTAAATTAGACATTATGCTAGCGGCTTGACTAAAATCTGCTATAACCTTTATTAAATAAAATGCTAAAATTCTGCTGCTGGAGATTTATAAAATAATACGCTTTGACTGGTTGTATTTATTTTTTATTTAATAAAGTTATTAACTAAAAATCTGTGACCACTCTGTCATGTAAAAATTTTTATATTGAGTTGTTGGGCTATCTTAACCAAATTTTTTTAAGGCGTAAAATTTACGCACCTAATCTTCTCTTTTACTGCTTTTTTTACGTGTAGGATTGCAGAAACATGTTCATTTTTAAATCTGTACCGTTGATCCGTTTTTATATAATTTACCTGAGAAAATATTCGATCACAAGCATTATTGGACATAGGTAAAATTATCATGGCCTTTGCAAAATCAACCAAGTGTGAATACTTTTAAATTCCATCTGCTTTGGCCATTTTTGCAATGTGGCCCCAAAATCTTTTCGTGTTCATAGGCGTGGAATCAGAACTTCCTCCCGATTCGAGCAGATCGCTCACTGCTTTGTCCAATTTTAGCTCTCTATATTCGGTAAAAAGATTTTGCTAAAAACTGCCAACTTTTTCTAATCTGCGACATAATATGCTAAGACCTAAATGAGGGGTCATATTATGCTAAAATCGCAGAATTCTGCTAAATTTGGTCACACTGCTATGAAATCTTGTAAAGCGTCAGTTTTGACAGACAGCTAGAGTCGGTGTTTGACAACCGTGCTCTATTGACAGTTAAGTGATTGATAATTGACAGGCAACTACTGCTTTTGCGGGAATAGCAAGCTTGGTGGAGGAAACCTGCAAGAGGACAATGTGTAACAACAATCATGATCCATCTGGTTTGGTTCCCTTGTTAACAGGGTCACGGAGGTCAGATTGCAGTAGTTCTACTTCTTAACGGGTCGATGACAAATATTCGCTCTACTGCAATTAACTGATCTTCGAAATTCTGGATCATGGTCATGGCGCAACCCAGGCTCTCGCGCGCGAGATAGGTTCATATCTCGCTTATTTTAAAGTTATTTAAAACCAAATGTTTTGCTATTGGTTATGCACAAATCCTTGAATTACATCAATAAAAAAATTATGATACAGCATTCTATTATCCTCTTTAAGCCTCTTTATAAGATGATTTACAAACATTTGTCTATTTGAAGCAAAACACCTACGGGGCTATTGGCTATCTCAGTGGACAACTGAATTTGACATGTAATAATATTACACTACTCTAATGTTTCAAACGCTTTATCCGTGGCCAACGTAGATGTTGTAATGTATTTAATGTTAAATTCATTTAGCAACTGAGTTAGACATAAACCCCGCTGATGGAAAGCGATAACAGTCGCTCATAACATTAATGATTCATACCATTAGCTAAAATGCAAAATCGCAGGTCCGTTGTCACTATGAGGACGATGAAAGATTATCCTTTAAACCGTACGGTACGACAATACAAGTATTGTTGCTTCACGGCAGAACTAGGCAATGATACTAGGTGGACAAATACTATTGTATTTATTCTGACCTATTTAATTACTTGCAAATACAAAAAACAACATGATCGCGCTTAATAAACCATTAAAAGGAACACTAATTTAGACAAGTATTTTTGTATAAAGGTAATGTACCTATTTAGTCAGGTATTCCATACATTACTTAAACTTTTATTACTTTTTAGATTTCCAAAAGACCGAGAAATTGTGAAGCAATGGATTGCAGCAACTGGCCAAAAAGATAACTGGCATCCTTCACCTCGTGTAGCTATTTGCTCCGAACACTTTGAAAAGACCTGTTTTATAGAAAATGGCGGACGGAGATTTCTCAAACAAGGCTCAGTTCCAACTTTAAAGGTAGATATTACTTGAAATCCTTCTAGTCTTCAAACCTTTGCTTATTAATATATTTGAACTTTGGGTGGAGTGATTATCAACTCGATGTCATAGAATTAAATAATCTTGGGTGTCTGGGAAGTAAGCTACAACGCTGCAAAATTTTATAAAATTATTAAAATAATTTAAACTTTCACATTTATTATTATTAAGTAGTAGGTAATTTTTCAGATTCAGTCTATTCACGCAAACCAGCCAGCAGCGGCCAGCGTCAGCCACAATCTGTGCGAAAAGTTTATAAAAGAGGACGAAGAAGTGAACGACCAGTTAATAAATAAGTTACAGCGGGAGAAAGATTATTACAAATATTTGGCCATAAAACGACAGAAGAAAATAAAGATTGCAGCACAAAAAATACGGAGATTGACGAAAAAATCTATGGTAATGGAGAATATATTAGAAATGCTTATTTCAAAGGATAACATAAAATAATGTAGGTACATAATAAATAATGTATCCGTGGAAAAAAAGTTTTTTGCCGTTTTTTTTTCTCTTCTGTGAATGTATCATATCACATTCATTTCGGTAATAGGCTACATGCTATTTTACATTCGATCGATTAAGTCTCGAAAGAAGCTTACGGTCCACTTAATTGCAAGCAGTTACCAGTTTACTTGTAAGCAATTTTGTATATTGATATTTTCAGTTATCAGTTTTTTGTCTGTTGTTTTGTATTTAAGTTTAATCAGAGTTTAGGCCGTCGACTAAATCGATCTATAAGAAAAAGAACGTGAGATAACGTATATTTCAATATTGTATGTTTGATTGTCCTAATTACGTCTAGCTAGTGACACCATCACACTTCAACAACCGATAACAGTAAAAATATTATCTATTGAGTCGTTAGGGCTGCTGCAGTCCGTGCCATAAAAATAGACATACACATCTATATACATACGCTTGAAAAATATAAACCTTTTCTGTCGCGGTCGGCTAAAAAGGCAAAATATAAATATTATAATAAACGTGTCGCCAATAGGTAAACTGATACCTTCATCACTGTCATTATTATCCTTTGGTCCTTTTGTTGAAACATTTACTCACCCATAGCCTCCTTCAGTCAGATACAAAGGAGTCTAGCCATTGCTCACTCTTCTCAATGTTTAGAAGACTAGTTGTTATAGGTATTGCTTGCTAGACCCGCTGTAGCTAGTTTCAATCATAGCTTAGCATTTAGAATGAGTTATAACCACAGAACAACTTGTTATAACACCATGTGGGAGATTTTCCGAGAGCCGATTAAAAAGAAAAAATAGTTAAAATAATTGTAATAGATGGCGTTGATTAGACACGATTCTCAAAAATAAAACAAAACTAGACTGTCAGATGTATAAAAATGTAGACATTTTACGCTTTCTTCTCAGAAAAGATACAAGAACTATTAATTTAAGTACCTTCTCATGAAACAATTCAATACTTGAGAATCCTGCCTAACCAGCGCCATCTAGTGAGCTGTCTGAAAATCCTTCATTGCATCGAAATAATAATAAACTTACCGAAATACTGCAAACAAAAACAGATCTATCACGTAAGTATAAGACTTTTATTTGAAGAAAAATCCGATAGAGACGTCAAGCACAGAGTCAACTTACTGAAACATGACTTGAAAAGATTCCATGAAATACAAATAAGTTTATTGAAAAAATCTAGTTACACGTTTCCAGTACATCAAACAGTCTTTCAGATAAGTAAATGTAAGTTACTTTTTACTACGAATTTTTTAACGTAACGTACTAAATCCGACCCTGCTTACATCGAAATATTTCCGTATCTATTTAGACACCGAAATATAACTCAATTTGCCAATAAATTTAAACCTGTCTTTAATGGCATGTTGTTTTTAGGTAAAGATTTAAATAATTGCAAATTCACACTATTACGATGCATATTTTTGTCATCGAGCCATCTCTTAACAGTTCTCATACCAATCTCCATCTTCCATGACTTCTCTCCAGGAGGGTACGTGAAACACAATTGCTGTATCATCCGCGTTACAGATCAGCCTCATATCTTGTGAATACAGGTCGTGAATAAAAATAATAAACAGTGTTGGAACGAGTACATTTTCCTGGGGAACACCAAAATCAATTGGGAGATCAGCACTAGTTTGGTCACTAACCCTCCCGCGCCACTCCTCTTATATCAATGGCCTCAAGTTTCAGGAGAAGTTTCACGTCCATTTATAATACGATACAAGACTGGAGTTTATACTGCCACAATGGAAGGTCGCACAAATAAAAATGCTACTTGAACCAGGCAATCTACCTGAGGACCCAAAGTCATATAGACCAATCATTCTCCTGCCCACCTTTTCGAAAATATACGAATCTCTGCTGCTACGCCGAATTTTATCTTTTATTGAACAGCACATGCTCGTTCCTGATCATCAGTTCGGTTTTCGATGCAAACATGCCACCGCGGATCAGATACATAGGTTGCCCAACGAGATAAACAAAACCTTTGAGGCTAAAAAGTACTGCGCGAGTGCATTTCTCGACATATCTCAAGCATTCGATCGTGTATAGCATGAAGGATTATTATTCAAAATTACATCTTTTTTTTTTTTTTTTTTACTTTCCTGTTTTTCCTGCAATCTGTGAATTCCATAAACATTTAGCGAGGATGTTATGTATGTGTCAAGGTGGCCTGAATGGTATGAGCCCCCTGACTCATCCACTTAATCACTTCTTGTAAGCAAGTCCTGTGGAGTCCTTCTCTTCAATCTTTTGAAGGTCGGATTTTGCATTAGTTTTGACGCCAATTTATTTGGATGATTCTTTATTCGTTTCCTGTACCCCTCCAGGCAGCGACTGATTTCTTCTTGTACCGTTGGTACATTCAGTTCTTTGTGTAGTCAGTCATTCGTCACATACCATGGCGCATTTGCAATTAGGCGTAATGTTTTGGACTGAAATCTTTGCAGAATATTTAGGTTGGAGTTCGATGCAGTTCCCCACAGCTGAATTCCATAGGTCCACATAGGTTTAATTATAGACTTATATACAAGTAATTTGTTTTCTAGTGACAGTTTCGACTTTCGATTTATCAGCCAGTACATCGATCTAAGGTGCTGCCCGAGTGCTTTTCGTTTTGTAAAGATGTGTTTCAACCAAGTAAGGCGACGGTCCAAGTGGAGTCCCAGGTATCGTACGTTGTCCGTTTGTGGAATTTCTATCGTGTTCAGGAACACCGGTGGGCAAGTCTGAGTTCTTGTTGGAAATGTGATATGCGCAGACTTAGTTTCATTTGCTTTGATGCGCCAGTCTTTCAGCCACGTCGATATTTTATAGAGACCTGCTTGGAGCAAGGCGGAGGCGGTTAGCGGATCTTCATGGGACGCCAGAATCGCCGTGTCATCGGCAAATGTTCCTACTAGTGTTTCTCCAGAGGAAGGTAGGTCTGAGGTATATATCAAGTAAAGGGTTGGACCCAATACACTGCCCTGAGGCACACCGGCCCTAATTTTCCTAAGCTCGCTTCGGTTATCTCCTACCTTAACATAGATTTGTCTGTTGCTGAGGTACGACTCAATAAAAAGATAATAATTTATTGGGAGTGTTTCTTTTATCTTACAAAGAAGCCCTTCATGCCACACTCGATCTGAGGCCTGAGTAATATCCAAAAATGCCGCGGAGCAGTATTCTTTATTGTCGTATGTTGTGTTTATTTTTTCCACTAAACGGTGGACTTGTTCAATAGTCCCATGGCCTTTTCTAAATCCGAATTGGTGTTCGGGTAAGATTGCGGATTTGGTGACAGGTTTCATCAGTCTTTTCAGAAACAAAAGCTCCAATACTTTTGATGCAATTGGGAGGAGACTTATTGGACGATATGATGTCACATCCTCTGGGCTTTTGCCTGGCTTAGGTATCATAATAATTTCTGCCACCTTCCATTGTGGCGGGACAAAATTTTGCAAAAGTATCGCGTTGTAGATTTGGGTAAGGTAGATTATTCCCACGTCCGGCAATTCTCTCAAAACCTTAGCTGTAACAAGGTCATAGCCGGGTGCCTTATTTACGTCCAGTTTTTTTAAAACAGCTTTTACCTCATCTTTGGTAAATCCCGTCATTGGAAGATCAAGTTGGTGAACCTGTCCTAAGACTTTAGCAACATAATCCATCTTGGATGAGCCCATATCAGGATTTGGAGTAAAGACTTCCTCCAAGTGTTGGGCAAACAGTTTCGCTTTTTCCGAGTCGTCTTTGGCCCATTCATTGTGGTTTCAAAATTACATCTTTATTACCGAATTATGCCAATTTTTTTTTATTTAAGCCACTTCTGGCTCTCTATCCATCTTCCACGACTTACGGTCGAATGCTTTCCTTAGCCAATCCTTACAAAAGGCATCCAACTCGTCCCGCCATCTCCGTCTGGGCCTACCGTGCTTCCTTGTTACGTTTTGTGGGGTCCAGTCTGTGGATATTTTAGCCCACAATTCGTTTGGCATACGGCATATATGTCCAGCCCAGTCCCACTTCAGGTTAGCAGCTTTTTGACCCACATCCGCGATTTGAGTGATGGAGCGCAGTACACTGTATTTTATACGGTCCGTCAATTTGACTCTGTACTTTGTCGGTGAGGATGGGGAGAATACATGAGTCCATCAATTTTATTTTTAGCAATAGAGGAATATTACCTTTTATGAGATATTTCATGGACCAATAGCTTCTCCAGGCGTTTTAGATGCGGCGTGCAATGTCTAAATCCTGCCTCGCCCAGATAAAGGTACTCATTGACGTACTCAATCTCCGCGCCATCCACTTCTAACCTACGTTTCTTGCTGTTTGTTATTAGCTTGGTCTTTGACTTATTCATTTTCAGTCCGACCTCGAGGCTTACCTTGTTTAATTGGGCGATCATTGCTCCAAGACCCTCTGCTGAGGAGGAGAAGAGAATAATATCATCAGCGAATCTGAGATTGGTTAACTTCTTTTCGCCAAAAACAATGCCCATTTTCTCCCAGCTAGCTGCTAGCTTTCTAAAGACCTCTTCCAAGGTGTCAGTAAAGAGTTTGGGAGACAGCGGGTCTTCCTAACTACTTTAGATATGGCGAAGGTTTGGCCAGGAATATTTAGTTTTATGGATGCGGTGCTGTTTGTGTACCCTTCTTGAAGTTTTATGTAGGTGTCCTCAATCTTTTGGTTCTCTAGGGCTTGAAATATTGCGGAATGTGTCTGACTATCAAAAGCCTTGGAGTAATCTGTAAAAGCTTGGTATAGAGGGAGTTTAAACTCATTATACTTTTCTATAATTTGTTCGAGGATATGTAACTGGTCGGTAGTAGAGAGGCCTCTGCAGAATCCTGCCTGTTCTGCTGGTTGGTGTTTATCTAATTTGGGAGAAATTCTAATACTTATAACTTTTATAAAAATGATGTAAATGTGCGAAACAAGGCTGATTGGTCTATGATTAGCTAAATCTGATTGATCACCTTTCTTATGGAGAAGAATGATATTTGAATGGCAGAAATTATCTGGGAATTTTCCAGTTCCTAAAATGAATAATTTAGTTAATTCGGGTAATAGAATCTCTTCTCCTATTTTGAGGGCTTCTGTAGTAATGCCATCTTCACCAGGACTTCGGTTGTATTTCATATCCGTTAGTGCTCGATGGATTTCACAATCCGTGATTGACGGAACGCTTGTGGGACACGAGTATACCTCTTTTGCTGGTTGAGAAGTCAGAAGGTTATCGCTATATAAAGATTTGTAATAATCTGTACATATTTGAAGAATTTTATGTCGATCGCTCTGCTTTACGCCCTTGTTATCCTTCAAATTTCCGATTTCATGGCTATTCTTAAGGATTGATTCCTTTCTAATGCTGATCTAACCTTGTTCATGTTATACATAGTTTCGAACGTCTTTGCGGATGTTTCTTTCCTTTCGAATTTCGAATTATGCCTATAAAATTTTAAAATCGTTTGCAAAGAATAGGCACTTCTTTGTCCAGAGCGGAGAGGCAATATCGGGCCTTCGCCCGATTAATGCAGGCGTTCCACAAGGGAGCGTACTGGCACCGATACTGTACCTTCTATACACGTCGGATCTGCCAACTTCACACCACATTATTACTGGTATCTTTGCTGATAACACAGCGATCCTAGCTTCCCATCAGGACCCACTAGAAGCCGCAATAAGCCTTCAGAGAGGATTAGACGAAATATCTCTTTGGATGAAAAAATGGAGGATTAAGGCCAATGAATCAAAATCCGTGAATGTCACTTTCACCTTGAGGAAAGGCATCTGCTCACCTGTAAAACTCAACAACCAAGAAATCCCACAAGAAGAACATGTGAAATACCTAGGATCATACCTGGATAAGCTTACCTGGCAAAAGCACATTTTTACGAAACGTAAACAACTGGGACTACAAATGCGAAAACTTTACTGGCTGATTGAGCGGCAGTCTCAATTATCGCTCAGCAGCAAACTCCTTTTATATAAGGCGATACTGATTCCAATCTGGAGCTATAGTATGCAGCTTTGGGGTACAGCCTCCCACTCTATTATTGAAATCATATAGAGATTCAAGAATAAAATGTTGAGGACAATAGGAGGAAATAACTGACGCCCCATTGTTTGTCATACGAACAGCTTCACCACGACCTAAAAATAAATACCGTTTGACAGGAAATTGTCCGCCACACCATATCATACAAATGAAGAATCGCGGACCATCCCAACAATTTGGCAAGAGATTTAATGGAGGAACACCATGTAGCCGGAAGACTAAAACGGAATATACCCCAAGACATAGTAAAATTAATTAAGATGTGACACAGGTCGCATACCGAGCATGCCTTCCGAAAATTCCGCCAAACTTAAGCGTACTCCACATGTCTTTGTGTGTGTGAAACTTTTACCGGGACTTTGGTCGACCCTTTACATTTTCGCCTATTAGGGATGTAGTGAGTGTCAAAACGCGTCGACATTATATCGATTCATCGGTGTAATATCGCTAATCTGCTGTAAACAGGGTCACAGAGGTGATGGCAGCTGCGCTACTATAATTACTTGATCTAGTAATATCCTGGATCATGGTCAAGTGTACCCCGAACCTGTTACGGGAAAAAGCGCTAGGAATATAAATATAAAATCGATCGAATCGAGACGACAACACACTATCTCTACTTCGTCTATGACATAGGCGAGACATGCCAAACATGCACGGGACTACACGAATATAGGCGAATACTCCCTTTACATTCTCGTGTTCCCGCGGAACTGTCCACATGTGGAATGCGCATTACTGTTTAATGCCCTGCAAGAGAGACAGATTGCAGCACAAATATATAAAAAAAATGTCTTAGCTAGGTCTACAAAGACACCTATACAGCTATGTCCCTTGTCGAGATAGTCAGATAGGTACCGATCCGGAAAGGAGACTTATAACGTAATTGGTGGAACGGTTACGTCTGAAATCGAATTGGTCGTCAGCGAACAGTTTGAATTAATTTTAATTAAATATAGAAACAAAAAATATATATAAACATCGGCAACTTAATGTTGGATATTAATAATGCACTATGATCGAAAAGGCCACTTTTTTACGTTGTGTAAATAACGTATTAACGTTATAACGCTTCATTGAAACGACTTGATTGATTGAAATGATCCGTCTGCCTTAGTAGGTATACTATAGTCTGTGGGCTCTGTGGGCGAAACTGTGTTTCTATACTCTTTGTAGGCGAACTTTTCATCGACCGTCGCGTCGCGGGTGGTGGTGGACGATTCGTTCGTTCGGTCGGTTTTATTTGATGGTGCGCGCTTCCATAACAAAGGATTTCACAAAATAATGGTATTTTTGACTGAAAATATAATTGTTTAGGTTCAGTAGTTTTGTGGATCAATACAAATATATAGATCGTTTAAGGCAAATCATTTGCTGTGAAAACCTAGCTGAATTATCGACCTCTTTGTCGTGTTTATGTTTAGCGAGCGAGGTATCTTTTTGTGTTTATTTTGCAAACAGATAGTTACCTTGCCATCGAAAATAAATAGTGGATGTAATGTTCGAGTGAAGTGGGCCCTTGCGGAATATCGGGCGGCGAGTTAAGTTGTAATGTGGTGAGTGCGGTGCAGTGCGAGGCAGTGCAGTCGGGCTGCGGCATCCCGACACGATGGCGAGCTGGCGCTGGGCGGTGTGGTGGTGCGCGGGCTGGGCGGCGCTGGCGGCGCCGGCGGCCGGCGAGTCCTTCCTGAACGACATCGGCCGCAACCTGCGCGCCGAGATGGCGGGCGTGCTGGAGATGGCGGTGGTCAATTACTCGGAGCCCGTGCTCAACGTCACCTACGTGGCCAGCGTGGAGTTCGATATGCGCGCCATGGGTGCCATTTACAACGCCACTCCAGTAATCATCGATGCCATCGCTCACAAACAGGCCTATCCTGAAGGTAGGTGTAATTTTTTCTAGTACCTGTCTTAATATTCTATCGGCGTCAAACATCCGTATTGCGATAGGTAGGCATGGGTTGGAGTGTAGCAAAGGGGGCAATGAGGCAAAATTCTGCCCCTGGTGAACTTTCTCCATTTTTGTAACTTTATAGTTTCCCTCTTTCGTATCTGACCCAACAACGGCAACCATGATAGATAGGTTTTATCAGGATGACCTCCTGTACTTTGTGACAACTTAAGACTAGAAACCTGTGGACATCCAAATTATATTATAGTTGAATATCCAGTGGCACTCAAATCCCGGATTTCGAGAGACCTTATGATAATCCATATGAATCAGACCATCCCAACTTGGTTGAGCGACTTTGCTGTCTGTTGGTCCCCAGGAAGCACAAGCGAGTCCACAGTCACTAATTGATCGAAGAAGAGTCTGTGCGAACTGTTTCTCATTTTAACTCTCCTTTGGTAAAAGCACACATCCAACTTAATAAATACTGTGAGGTACCAGACTGCGTACTGTTTGCCGATTCTCTAGTGAATATTCATAAAATAATTGTATTAATAAGTGGTTTGTATAGTAGCTGTAATTTATTACAAAGTTTGTGCTAGACATTAGTTTTTAACTGTAATGTTGTACAATATGAAATAAAATGAAAAAAACAAATGACAATATGGAGTAAGGTCAGCTAATTAGTTCTATTAGTATATTTACATAAAATAATCGATTTACTTTAAAAATCAGTTATTCATATAAAATATAATGTATAACTTGTACATCATTCTAATTTATTAAGGTACACTTAAATTATTTACAGTTATAATAAAAAAATACTTGTACATTATATTTTGTATCTATCTGATGTACGTCTATAAAACTTAAGACATGAAGAGCACATGCATTAGTTTTCAATACACTGTGTGCTGTGGTGCAGCATACATCTTTGCTACAGAAGAGTCCTATATTTGCATACAATTGAGTGCAAACAATGGCTGCGATGCCGGTTAGGCCCACCGGCTGCTGCACAATGCATTGCCACTCAATACCCCATTACTACATATATTATACAAAAGATTGTGTTGAAATTCTTACCCCTAAAATAATTTTTCTAATAGGGTAGCGGTAGAGTGGGTGTAGAAGTAGGACGAGAGTTCATTGAATTGAAACCACACTTACAAAGTCGTGCCAGACAGCTAGTTGGTAATAACAAAAGGAGAGTCCTTAAATTACTTTCAATTCCTTGTACTGATGCAGAGTAATTTTGCTAGTAATTGCTGTGGTAGTTAAAATCAGATAACATTGTACATTTGAATCACACAATTTCATGTGTGTGAGTCATATTTGAGAAGATTTATTGTGCTCTTGCTACCTATGTGTTAGAGAAAACGTTTGCAAAAATGTCTTCAAATTTCAAATAGTAATTTTATAATAGGCAAACAAACCATTACATACATACATACATTACATAGAAAATTACATTATTAGCAGCGGGTAAAGTCTCTCCCCTAATTGGTAAGGATAAAGGCGAGACAGCTTGGTTCGCTGCGCATGCGCGGCGGATGTATAAAAATATACATTTTAGGTTCCTACTGCACTGCGCCCGCAAGGAAAAAAAGGATAGCCGTCATCTTAGTCACTGTAGAAAGCTTAATACCTAAACGTGAATCATATCGCATTGTAAAGTAAATATTTGTTGGGATATTCTTGTGCCACTTAGGTTGAAAGAGTCGAAAACAACCGCAATTCTACTTGGAAACTTAGGGGCTTATAAACCAACACCTATTAGTATCATACTGGGATTTCGTGTGTTATACAAAACTAAGACGCCACTCATACTTTTATCCGCTCGACATTCGTTTCGAAACATGTTTATACGGTTTTTGTCAATAGGAAGCGGCACTGGTCTTGTGGCAGCGTGTTTGCGAGACCGATAACTAAGTTTAACATTGCTTCCAATGTCCGGGAACTGGATGGGTGACCGTTTCTTACTGTGAGTCTAGTCGAACGTCAGCACCGCAACGAGCGAGGCGAGGTTGCCCAAGGTCTTCCCATGGGGAGCATGTTGAACAGTTCAGGAACAGGGATGTTTTATATTATTAATAGAACGAACTCTTCTTTCTACTTTAGCTATAAATATTTCACTTTCGACCCTAACAATTTACCGGGGAGGTAATTAATCCTCAGGGAAGCTGAGCAAAAACATTTCAGGAGTTGTTCTCTTCCGTTCCAATTGGACGTGTACCTCCGTGAAACGCCCCGCTATAAAGGGTTGATCGATATCGTAGTGGAACAAATTAGTAGAGCACGCTGAGATTACATTGCGTACTTTATGGCTGCTCGATCGATATCCGCCATTAATACCAAATGAATAACCAATGTACTTGTTAATGTATTCCATCCCATATCGGCATCTGCATGAATCCTGTCGAACTCATTGTTAGGTAACAGTCGTGAAAAAATTAGAAGTTTAACATAACGTAATCAGTGTACTGCTTTGCCGCCATGCAGATGCGTAACATGGTGCTAGGATATCCACCTCCGTCACCCTTTGTAATATCAGAAGGGATAACATGTAAACGTATGATGATTCAAATTATACAAATCAAACGTGCATGAGGTGTTTACCCTGAAGAAATAACGATGGCTTTCCTTTTATGCATATTTTGCTTAATGTCTTAGGGTAGCGTGCGTGATTTACCAGAGCGAGCTTCTCTCGCATCATAACACGAAGCCAGTTGGTTTGCGCAAGGAACTCGGCTTTCATCACGTGGCTTCACCATGAAGGAAATAAACCGAATGAGAAAACGTGTCTTGTTCGGTTTCGATATAAACTGTGTGGACAATAAAGCTGCCCCGGGTGGTCCCGTAGTGTAAACACAGGGGCAGGACTCGCTTTGTTTACAGTTTACACTGCCACAGTTCACTTTTTCAAGTCAAAACTCATGAGTTACTTTATGGAGTCTAATATATTAACAATCTCTCTCAAACATCAAACAGTGCAGCGATAGCAAAGAAGACGAGAAACACTAAGTGGCAAATTTGTCCCCTAGAGCAGGAGACCACCCGCTTTACATTCTGACAAGCAACAAACATAGCTGAAAATATTGCTTTTCTAAAAATCCGGCCAATCCAAAATCGAGTCTCAAACCAAGACAGTGTGTGCAACAGACACTTCTCACCACTCTGTGAGGTGCAAAAACGTTTATCATTATAAAAGCCACAACAGTGTCTGCTCACGTATCACATATGACTGTACTACACATATATCGGCACATACCTATATCGGATTTGTCACCCCGATTTAAGGGTAACTGGTTTATGTGAAGTAAGTACCACGAAAGTAAAACTACCTATTTACTCATGCGATGGCGTTCTCTCGCTATGTTCTTATCCTGCCAACCATCTATGATGTTTCTGTTGATCAGAGCGCGGCGCCGCCGCCGGCCGGCACGGCGCATCCATTGTTGGCCCTCGGCAGCCGTTGACGGCGACATCCTTCCGTCTGTTATTTCAAGTATCTTGATTGAAACACCGATAAACGAGTGCACCGGAGAATGGGCTTCGCTGTCTCCATGTTGTTAGAGCGGTATTTTCAACTCCTACTGTGTAGTCCATGACTGTAATTGATATTACAATGTTTTGAAAAAATGAAACGTTTTTCACTAATTTGACATGGTGAAACTTGACTTCGACGACATGACGTGTAGCCTACAATTCCTAATATTATAAAGCGAAAGTGTGTTGGTTTGTTGTCCTTCTTTCACATAGCCATACCTATATGGAAGTGACTTAATGCGTAGATTTTACTTTAATAGCACGGCGAGAACTTTATGTCGAGTTCCGCGAGAAGTCGCGGGCTAAATCAACACAAGTGCAGGTTTAACCCGCGACAATGCATGCTGTGCACATAATCAGATTTTAGCGTCGAGGCCAATATTAACTATTGAGCCATGCAATGATTGTTGCAAACAATACCTACTGGACTGGATTCAGCTACGGGCTGTGTTGCAAGCGAAACAGCACAATTCAGCTGCTGTGTGGTTTTAAGCCCGCATAACTTTATTAATTCCTGAAAAGGTTGGAACCTACTGTTTGTGCGCTAAACGAGCCGAGTTTGTAAGCGATTCATGTCAAATCGTCCACGTCATATTCAGTGGAATCGATATTTTCCCTAACTTACATATTAACAACAAGCGTAGTCTTCTAGTGACTTACCAAATTATTATATTAAGATAAAGATTATTTATTATGATTTTTGGGTGTGTTATTAAACCAAATAAGGTTACGTCTATCTATAATACTCTTCTTGGACAACACAATCGGTACAGTCGCAGGGAGTCCTCTTTCATTATCATTAGTGCTTCCTTCACAATCAAACGATGATCCAACTAAAAGCGTTAAGCAGGCGGCTGATTGAGAAACGTCCAGTCATAATGTGATGATAGGCGTTGTGCAAGCCCGGTGACCCGGTTGAGTCACCGCGTCTCCTCGGCAGTCGGCTGCTGCGCCGGCTGCGGTACCCACACCCACCACCACTTTCTACTGCGCGCCACTGTGCCACTCTGAAGTCTGCGCCAAGGTTATCATTCGCAGTTAGAAATCATGTGACGTTGAAAGGTCATTGTCATAATTAGGTATAACATGTACCAAAGTTATTGACTACTTTATTTCCAATGCCAACTTATTGATGATCCTTCTTTGGAGGCTGACGCCACCGGTGAGTCAGCTGTGACAGGCCGATGCAGCAATCCCAAACAAATAAGTGCCTGAATTTTTTTAGTTACAACATAATATATTACTTATATTCTGTAATAACTCGAAGCCAAGGTTTTATAAAAATATCGCAAATAATTTGACACTTCAACACTTCAATCGTTTTCACTTCAAAGGTCGTTAGAATCATACCCACATGTTTAAATACTTGTTTACCTTCACTGTCTACCCGGTATTTAAATATAGGTCTACGTGTCGTATCAATATGTTTAGTATTCTACTGGCGTACGGAATTGGTGTTTAGAATTCCATTTCATGTCTCTTCCTGAAGTTGAACGTTTCAGATTGCGAAATTACTGTGTGTTGGGACTGGTCCATTTCGGTTGGAGGTCTCGTCGCGTTTATATGGCGTACCGCGACCAAACCAGTTTGTCTACGAGAAAAATGTGCGCCTAGATACCTACTTTCAATTCAACGGTGCCCCATGTTACGTACAACGGTTTCCCGCAAACAGTCGCTGATACAATATCTCTTTCCTCTGTGGGGTTTTTAGATATCGAGAGATAAAAGGATATAGTGTGACTCACGCTGTGCGACAAGGAAGAGCAGGAAATAAATTATAATTATAACTGATTATTTACCTTATTAAATGTCTCAGCATTTTTCCCCTTCTGTCCTCAATAACTTTCAGTAAATTTCGTTTCTCCTTCACTAACTTCAACATTTCTTCGTTTGTCTTTTTTCCGTCCAGCTAATCCTTCTCCAGCACCACATTTCAAATGCATCCAATCTCTTCTTATCCTCCGCAGCTTCCATCTCACTCCCGTACAGTGCAATACTCCAGATATAAACTTTAATTAATTGTTTTTTAGAGGATTACGCTTTTTTTTATTTTAATGTGCTTTTTTTTGTAGAATTCTGTCTTTGCTATTGCTATTCTATGCTGGGCCATTAATAAGACATGACCACTTTTTGAGAGTGATAATGGAAGGCGATTGCTCCACCGACAAGAGTCATACTCTTAAATATATGATGATGATGATGATGTTTACCTTATGTATCTACAATTTCTACATCAAGTTGGGCAAAATTTTGTAGACATTCTTATAACATAACGAGAGTTTAGTATAATTCTTCGAAGTTTACGCACTTGCATTAAATTCCCGTATTATTTTTATTGCATACTTAAAATTTTATTATTTTTCGTTTTTTCTTCTAATTGATAATCAGGTATTTGACACTGCTGTCAAATACACAACGTCACGTCTTTTTCCCGTAGGGGTAGGCGGAGACCACATTGAGCCCATTGCTGTCACACCTGATGAAAAAAAACCAGGTTGCTCTCGCCATTTGACACGTACCGTAATAAAACTCTGATCTCGAATAACTGCAAGTGTCCGATAGCCCAGTTCCGTGACCAGTCCCATGTAGGTGTGTGGCCTGGTAACGAAGCTAAGTGCGCAGGCGCATGCCGCAGCCGGGGATTGGCCCACATCCTGCGACCAAGGAGGATGTCTAGTAATTGCTCCTAAAATTCTGCGAACTTCAACGCTCACATTGCAATAGTATAATCTTGGTGATAATGATAATGCTTACATATTACGGCGATAGCGGAGAATTGTGAAATCTGTATTTTAAAGTAACAAGAATGTTTACACATTAACCTTGATACTCACTTTTATTAGACCGAATCCTACTGAAAGGTAATTGCTTTATCACGTTAAGGCAGTGATTTTATGGTTGTTGTTTTTTGTATTGAGATCATTTCTATTTATGGACGTGTCGGCCTCACCAACCGCCCGGTGTCCGTTAGCGCCAACTCGCCGAGTGAGAGGCCGAGTGCCCGACTTGTGCGAGCTTGGCGGCTCGTTGCGGCCAATCACCGCCTGCGAGCCAAAGCCCAAAGGTCCTCAGCGCCAAACTGACCACGCATGACCGGCATTGTCTGTTCCTTCGTGTGGGTACTACCTCGTTTTCTTTATGCCTAGAGAAAACATGTAATATGATTCAAGGGTGTCGAGATGGGCAATTGGTAAATTGCGGACCTGTTAGGAATATTTGATTCCTTGGCATTAATCTGTTTCTCTTGAGCTTTAATTGTTGTCTTTTCAGTGTTTAAGCCTTTGTGTTCTGCAATGCCTCTTTTAGAAGCCTTCCCGGTCGCGCGATTGAGTGTACGCTAAACACACCAATGTTTCGTCGCACTCAAATGAAATATTTTTGTAGATTTGTTCAGAATGTTATAGTTGGTTGGCATATTTCAATTAGCTTCCGGCGTAACTAAGCTCGGCTCCCACTATGTAGATACCTAAGTTATCTTCTCGTGTTGTGGGTACGTTGTTAGTTGTTACGAGTTGTAATTGCGGTGCAGCGCATGACGGGGCGAGGTCGCTGCCCGCACGCGCCTTATCGCCCGGCCTGCGAGCTCGAAGCTCTAAGGCACAACGCATCTTGCTCCCGGCCTCGACGTCACGCAAAGGGCTATAAATTTTATACCTATGCTCTCCGTGCTATTTTGCTTCCGTAATAATAATTATCGAATACAATTATACAACTTGCGTATTATGTTTGACCAATTTCATTGATCGAACATTGATCTTCGTCGACTAGCTAGCCAGAATACATCGTGGAGAAGGATATCTTCTTTTATTGTCTTTTATCAGGTTTCTTTATTTTAATATATATTTGTTTTTTAATTCAATTCCTAACATTGAACCGTCTGCCTACACAATTCGTTGTAGATTGGTAAATGCATTGGGCACATCAATTCGTCAATCGAATATTATCTAGGGCCAAGATGTCAAAGTGCGACCGACTAGCCTTTATCCGTTCATCTCCTTGTTTCTCTTGCTATGCAATCAATACATACTATTTATATAAGAATAATGAATATACATAACTGAAACTGAAATTTGATTGTTGTTAAAAACTCTTGATACAATTCTAATAATGTTATGCTTGAGGGATGTACTTACGTGATGTCAGAAGGAAGGTGATGGATATGAATGTGATGATTGATTTGACGAATATTTCATTCATATATTTGTATTTGGTACAGTCTGTTCGGATAAAATAAGCTACTGATGTTTTTTTTGTGAAAACTATGTATATTTTGTAAAGATTGGCGCACGTTACCAGGCTACCATATGCTCGACAGAGCTCGACTCCAACGCGCGGCACTAGCGGGTAGCGCTGCGCTGATAAGATATCATCGCTTGTCGCGGCCGCGGACCGCGGTTAGCTAACCGGCGCAGCTGCGCGGCGTCACGAAGGCCGCGCCGCCCGCCCGCCGCCGCCTCCGCCCCGCTGTCGCCTGCATTGATAACAATGACTGCTCTATCGGCTTATGCTTGCCTAGTACTTTTTCAGGAGAGCCGCTGTGGAAAGCGATTTTCTTTACCGCGTCATCCTGAAACACACACTAAACAGACGACACTCAGCCATGGAGCTTGTATACCTTATTTTGACCTGAATATTTTCATAGGTACTTTTCTAAAGTGTATGCACGGCTGTTATTTTCGTCTTCCTTACCCTAAATTCGCGGGTCTTGGAACCTTGCCAACAAAGCTCCAATGTTTTTATTTGCTTTTTAAGCAAACGTTTTGTAATATGAAATTTTTAGCAGTGACGAGCATAACAGTTCTTCGTTACATTGCACAATTATAAACGTTTTTGTAAACACAAAAACGAGGCTCACGGTAACAACAGGGGCTGACACGTGTTGAACAAAAACGGCACATCCTGTCGAATGAACACTAACGCTACTAACGGTAACGCTTTTACATCACAACTAAATATCTGTTACTGATTTATGTATTTCTTTGAAGAAGCGCATTGTTTTCGCCAACAGAGCTGTACTGTGCGGTAGATTATGGCTATTGTCTGGTTGATGCGGTTCCGGCCAGGCCGTGGTTCGGAGTAGCCAACGCTGCTGGCGCCCCGGCCATATCTGGGTCGCACCTGCATTGCGACGCCCTCCGTCTCGACCTCTTTTGTGAGCGGTGCACTGCGCTGTACACCATGCTTCCTTTACGCCAGTGAGACAGTTACACTGACCAATCTTCAGCGTCCAATTACTTTTAAGTCTTCTTTTGGAGTCGCATGTTGATTCCATTGAGATCATGAGATGTCAGGGACTCTATATGGCGTCATACGGCCGGCCCATATAAATATTGTAGTTTTTGTGGACATCAGATTTAACTTTTTCTTTTGACGTGAGACTACGAACACGTACTGAATATTCAACGCGAAGTCCAAATTCACATCTCTCGGGCCAAACAAAAAGTTAGGAGTTGTCTCTCCCGCGTACGATTCGCACTGGTTGTGTCTATAAATAGTCGGAGTGCGCTACGAGTGCGGCGTTCGGGAGCGCGAGGTCGAATCAATTGCACTCATCAGCCACCAGCCCCGCTCCGGGCTTGCTCTATTTGCACACACCCGCTCTCCGCCCGCTGTTTATTTACCATCCGCTGACACACGACCGTCTGTATTGCACACGTACATTGCTACCACACCCCAATAAACTAAAGTACTAAATAGTGGTCGTCGGTCATTGGTCTGCTCCGATTCGAATAGATGTGGCTCTCATGCGGATCGTTTTTATGCGTCGCTGTATTAATTTGTGACACAAGATAAGATACACAGGGTGGTGCCGTTTAGTCATCAAAGATTACATTGTTGTTTTTTATTATGTTTGAAGTGGCAGATATCCTGAATTATTTCGTAGATAATGATGTGTGTAATTATGGTGATGCTAATGACAATATAATTAACAAATCCTGTCGTAATTTCGAAAGCCGTAATGACGAACCTTGCCGGTTATAATTAGTCATTATTTAATTTCCTAGAATAACAAATCTCACCACACCATGCAGCAGGAATTTGATTTTTTTCCTCAATGTGAATAGGGAAAATGTTGTTTAATTCCTGCTAGTCTACCAGTCTGCTGTTATTATACCAACTATTCGTCATCAGTAATTCGTATAATTGAATCTAAAAATATGTGGCATTTCCCGGATCATTACCGTTGTTCCCCGAATGCTATCACAACGTCCCCCATTTTTAAATATAATTTTTTTATCATCACGTAAAATTTTGTCATCACGAACTTGAGTTATAATAATATTTAATTTGCATTAATTACGTATAGAAATTCCCGTTGTCCCCCATTTTTGAATTCGGGGGACAACAAAACTAAAATTCCCGTTGTGGAACGATGTGGTGTCTGTCTACCCCTACGGGAAAAAGGCGTGACGTTATGTATGTCATGTATTTATACCTGGATGGTTAAGCTTAGGACAGGCAAGATTTACAATATGGTACTAACGCTACAGCCGCAACGGTAATGCTAGTGACAAATAAGCGGATGGCGGTCCTCATAAGGTTTAATCGAGTACCCATTCATGCGAGAGCCGTTTAAGATAATCGGGGTCACTCGCCGAGGCGCGCGTGCGACTTGTTACTTCTTCTTTGCTTTTTTGTTTCATCCGGCTTCACTGAAACGAGGGCAAACAGGATAATGGTGTATTGGGTACTAACACCGTGTATGAACTAGGTATATCCTGCCATTGATTTGTATTCAAATAAATGAATGAATTGATTTGAAATAGAATTTATTCAATTAATCAACGTCTCCACTAATATTTACCTACTTATTCTTTATTCTGTTGACTAACGGTCCTCTTTGCGCAGTTCGGGTCCCGCGAGATAAAATGCACCTTACGGCTGTCCACCTTACATATGGGAACCATAGCTTCCTATTTGTAAAACCTAACCTGCTTACTTGTTTGCTTCCCTCTTATATATATGTATATAAAAAAAACAAAATTCGTTCCCTAGTGGCGGAGATTATCTCAACATACAGACGTAAAACATATTTTTCCTTTATTCAATACTAGCATCCCGCCCCGGCTTCACCAGGGTAGTTCACAAATTATAAACCTAAACCTTTCTCATAAATCACTCTGTCTATTGGTGAAAACCGCATGAAAATCAGTAGCTTTTGAGTTTACCGCGTACAGACAGACGCGGCATGGGACTTTTTTTTTATAATATGTAGTGATCAATGGACCCTATACGTTTTAACATAATATTATTCCCCACATTATAAAGACGATTGAATAATGGTCCACCATCTAGCCCAGTCCAGACGCATAAACTCCGTGGTAATAATAATAGTTGCCCACGACGCGATTAATGGGCTCCTAGAGGAGCGAAGACAATTGGGACAGTTGCGCCACTCGCGGCGGTACCAGCTGCGGCCGCGCAGGCGCATCTGTTTGGTGTAAAGTGCACCAACTAGTTCATTGGGTTAGCTCTGCAGCGCGCGGAATACAGTTACGTTAGCGGCGGCGGCGGCGCGCGCGCAGCCACGACTCGTGACTCACCGCGGCGCCCGCGACCTGTCTTGCGGCACAGAGGACTATAAAGTCGTACTTGCGGTGCGCGGGCGCATGGCCGGTTTACAGATTTACAAATTACATTGCTCGATTCTTGCCGTATGGCGAGTCACTAACCTAATCTTATTTTACGTGGGAAAAAAACATTAACAGATATCTAAACTAAGAAAATTATGTGGGACTTGCCTATCATCATTAAAAACCACCAAATTGCCCCTCATATTCTCTTTCTCAACGAGATCACGGGACCGGTTAGCACACTGCAATCTCGATGATGAGTAAGTTGCTGATATGGCAAGCACCTCTCAATTCCCCTTCTCTCTTCTTTCTTACGGGCTTACGTTAAGCTTTCATTGGCTTGTCGCCTGGCCGCTCCCACTTCCGCTCTTCGGTCTCCTGTAACATAAAATAATAATAAACGTTCGTCAACTGTGTCTGCTTGGCACAGCCGGGCTGTTTTGGCACTCCCTGTTAACTCTTCTCAGGGCTCTGACCGCTAACGCAGCAAACTGCGCCAAAGCAAATTTCACCTTCAGCAGCATGGCCACCAGCTTTGTGACTACAAAGTGACCGAGTGCTTTTTTGGAACCATTGGCATTGGCTTGGCACAGATTTTTAATATTATTTTTTATTTAAGCCACGATATATTCTTCTTCCACTTCTTCCCTGGATCTTTCATATAGTGTAGTTTCAATCTATTGCTTATTTTGAAAAAGTAAAGCCTAGAATAAACCTTGTTTTTTATTGTGTCAATAACATATTTACATTTAGAGATGGGAAAACGTTTACTCTTTTGGTATGGGCGAGTGCGCGCTATAACATTCCTTCTTAACAGTAATAGGACTTCTTTGGACTTCTTACCGAGATTCTCATTAACAGAACACGCTGGACAATTAAAAATTTGTATATTTTTTTATAAATAAATTGCCTCAAGCACATTACCGGTTAGCCTATTTACACAGCTGACTGAAACTTTTAGGCGACTATGTAATTTACTTCAGAAATATTGAGCAAAACAGCTGTTCGATGATCACCTGCGTCAGCCTGCGTGTGTGTATTTTCACGGTCGAGGTTAGTCACCCGCCTTACGCGGACTGCCGCCGTACGACAAACATTAGTAGACGAAATAATAAATAGTAGGTACTAGCTTTCGCTCGCGACTTCATCTGCGTTAAATGCGGTTAAAATAACGTTGCGAACCCGTTCCTGCGGGAAACACATCGGATTTCGTGATTAATTGATATGATGTGTTATTCAGGTACGTTACTGCCAAATTTCGTTAAAATGCGTTCAGTAGTTTTTGCGTAAAGGAGTAAGAACATCAAACATCCATCCATCCTTACAAACTTTTGTATTTATAATATTAATTAGCAGAATACGCTATTGTCGTCTGTGAGTTTAGTCACCTAGTTGATTTGCCAATTACGTACATGGTCTTTTCTTCGTCATACAGCCTAGTCGTGCAGTGGAAACCTGCCCGTCTAAATTCCGTATAACCATATTTGAGACGATCGACCCGGAAATTAACAGTAACTGTTGAAGGTCGTTTAAAATACAACGGTAATTTGCGAATGCAACATTATTTTAATATCTAGCTAGCTTGTCAGCCCATATCGTTTGCGATGGCTTCATTTTTGAAATGGCTTCCTTTTGTTTTCCAATGTAGCTTTTCGGTAGATACTGCAAGAGTATGGGAGAGTAATATTCATTATTGCTATCTCAACATTGTCCCGCGTACAACAGGTAACATTATCTTTTATGGAAGATGGAAGGCGTTACAGTGACTCATATACTCTGGCCCGCATCCCGCATTATCTCAACTGCGAGGCTTACACCACTCACGGCTCACCGGGCGAACGGGCCCTCCCCACACCCAAGTAAAAGTCACGCGGCGCACACTCATTGCGAAGGAATTGAAGGTCTTCTAGTTTCACGTTGTTGGGTTGTGAAATCATTGCTCTCTTCGTATTGACGCGATTTGGGGAAGTTAAAAATGTTTCACACGAGCGTGATAATTTTGTTATTGTCGGTTCGATGAACGCTACGATAACAGCGTAGTAACTGTTAAGTATGTCGGTGAAATTCCACGGTCACCGAAGTTATGAAATACGGTGAAAGTAAACAAAATATCACCCATATTAATTAATATGACCTTTGTTCAAGCGTAAAAAATCTTTAATTTGCCACAGGTAGCATGCTGGTGGCTTTTCTTTTACGTACCTACCTTTCATTATACGATTAGTGTAGGTGATTATTCATAGTCGCATAATAAACACAAATACGAATTATTTATGCAACAGTAAGTCCAAAATACAAACATGTTAATGGGCGTTACACACACTCGGCTAAAGCCTGTATCACGGTAACAAAATAAACACTTAATATGGGACATTTACCAGTTCACATGTTAAGTCATGATGAATCATAGAAGTTAGGGATTACAGTTACCGCTTTTTATCAGGTGGACTGCCCGCTACAAAAATACACTAACGATTTCCCAAATAAAACACTTTCAAAGATTTGAATTCAACTCGTCCATCAACTATTCAATATGTGACGTCTGTCCGTAGTAGGTACACCGATTTACCAAACCCTTATTTTTAGAGGCTAGTCAGTCTGGCGTGCAAGACTGACGAGGCGTGATTAAACGTCCACATATCGCCGAAGTCTCCAAGCCGACCCCTGACTATCGGTGGCGATTCCGCGTCGCGCGCCCCACTGCGCCACTGCCTGCGCTGTTCCGGCGCGGATAGCCTCTTAGTACCGTTAATTGGCGGTGGCTCGTCAACGAGATCTTCAAACGATACCCACACAAACGAGGTTGGAGGAGATGGTCGTGGATTGGCGGATTGATAAGAGGTCTGATGAAATTATTGTGCTCAAAATGGGACTGTGTCGTACTGAACCCTCGTTTTAATTTAGATATTTCATACATTGATTTCCGATGCGTTCTAATCCAAATGTAAATGCACCGTCTCTGCAGGAGCTTGACCAAGACTTTCCGCTGGGAACCTTGAGAGTGCCTGAGGCTGGTTGAACGCAACAGTCTCAGGAGCTGTTTGGCATCCCGCAACGGTATTATATTATTATATTGTATTCTCCAAAAGCTCTCGACTACTTTTGTGTGTCTACTTCCAGTTAGCATTAAACAATACCTATTGCGAAGTTGATAAGTCAGATCCTGCAGAACTACTCATAGCTTGCAGGCATAGAATGTGTTGCGACGTTGCTACTTTTATCGTGTGTAGGTAAAATAAAATTGGAATACAGCGGTATTGAGGTTTAGTGTGTAATTTGCCCCGCACGAGCGCTCAATCGTAGAAAGCGGCGGTTCGGCAGTTTTCACCCATTGTGCTCTTCCCGCATCGTACCGCGGTCCGCGGCCGCGCTGGGAACGCGCTGCGTTTGCCTCCGCCAATATGTGGAACGAACGCCGCTGTTGCATTCTGTGCGCGCTTTGCTCTATCAGCGCAAAAAATACATCGGAACAATGTCCGGTCGCGTGAACCGCTGACGACTCGATCGCCGCCGCCGTCCGTTGACCTCCGCCCGCCGATAACGTCTTATGTAACCGTAACCACGCACCCATTGTTACCCACTCTACGGGCATTGTCTTTATTATTGCCTTCGTAAATAGCTGGTAAATAGCATCAGGCAGTTATTCCAGCGAAGGCTGCTTTCGCGGGCCCGGATGGAAAGTGGCGTAGCCAACCGGCCAACAATTTCTAATTGACCGTAAACTCGACAGGCCCCATCTAGTTGTGGTTTCTAGGCTTTTGGACATTCACGCTACACGTACGAATTGGAAACATGTATGCAGTAACTTAGACTCACATTACAGGTGCTTACAGTATCTGTGGATATTGGGGCCAATACCTGGACGACCTCGTTTCGCTTGGCGTCTATCAAGTATGATAGACGCCAAGCTCAAAGTATGATAAATCGACTTATTGACCCGTTTCCGAGACTAGTATAAATTATAAAATATACGAAAGTATGAAATATCGTAAATTTGTTCGTTTCGATGTTTTGTCCATCGTATTTTCCTTGTAGTATCGCAATGGCTGAATTTGTTTCTCTGATTTATGAAGAGGCTGTAAATGGCCGCGTGACCGGCGTAACTGCGCAGTTGGAAGTCCCAGAAATACGTAGGTACCGCAGGCCGGGGGCGGCGGGCGTTCACGGGCCGCCGCCGCCGGTCCGGCACCCTCCAGTTTGTTTTGCCCACATCACGGCCCGGTGCCTTTCCCGCCCTGACCTGAGCCCTACGGGTAAACAATAACGGCAAACGGCCTGCAAACCCTGCTCCCTATCCACCATGTAAACAAACTTGCGGTAATAAATTTATGTTCAACCAGTTACACGCTTTTTGTTGACTCAGAATTGTCGAATGATGGAAAGCGTGAAAATTCCTTCATTTCATCGTTCCTATAAAACATGAGATTCTTTTTTCATTTAATGTAAGGGACTTATTGGCATCTAACACACTCTATTTTCGCAATATATGTATATATATTATGTACAATTCAAAATATTTGAGTAAATATATACTACCTAAAATCGAAACCTCATACGCAGATAGGTATGAAGTGGCGGAAAAAGTTGATCCTAAACAAATATGCTGCTATCTATAGTAAATGTCCATATTAATCGTTGTTATATAAATAATAGTAAAGAGAAATTTAGAAATACCTATGTGTAATAAATAACATAATGTTTTTCTTCTTTTCAGGTAAGTCAGCAAGAAGCAGTTCGTGTGTTTTGGTTTGATTTTTACTCAGCGCTCAACCACGAATAGGGAATGCAATCCTGCAAGATAATTTCAATCCAGGTATTTGCGGGACTGAACCATCTTAGGATCCAGGTATTTGCGGGATCCAGCAGGGTGGACCCCTTAAAATCAATCGCATAAAGACCTTATTGATCTCGTTTCCATTGTTTAAGTTTTAACCCAAATTAAACAAGCTTTTTGGTATATATATTTCATAATTGTGTATTAGTACGTTTAGTGTAAGAACTTTAAAGATTAAGACCTACATTGACATATTCACGTCAACACCAACATAAATTGAAATAATCACGAATACACCACAAATATACTTAATTCTAAGAATATTAAACACAATTTTGAAAATGCACTGGCGAGCATAACTATCGAACCACCCCATATTTTTTATACGCTAATACATTTCTGGCGTTACAAATCACTAGTTATTTCACATTAACTTCATAAATACTTAATCAATTTTAATTAGGTTTTCGTAGTTTGATAGACAATAAAACAATGATTATTTCTGTATTTAAATAATTTCTTCGACCGTGATCGCTTTACTCGAGACAATATTTTTACAGAAGACGCATATCGACCTACTCAAACCGACAGATGTAATCAGAGGTGATAATTGTCTCATTAATTTTAACAGTATGTTCCGGGTTTCCTACCGCGTACCTTTATTGACGAGTAGCCCGCTTACAATGTGTGATAGTAATCGCGATAGTTTAAAACATTATGTAATTGTCTCATTGGCTATCAAACCGCGAAAACCGAATTAAAACTCTATTGGATATCTATGAAGTATTTGTAACGCCAGAAATGTATGAACGTATATGGAAAAGTATGAGGTGATTTCGTAGTTAAGCTCGCAAATGTAGCTAAACATCCTGCCAGCCAGCCAGTCGCAGAATAAACCGTAGGAACGACGCTTCTCTGTAACGCCGCCAGTCCAGCGGGATCCCGCAAAATTATCGACCGAGATTAGTCCCGCAAAGTGTGTGCGGGATCCCGGTATTGCGTTCCCTAACCACGGACAGAGTACAAATACTGGCGTAAAACTGAACATCGATTTGAAACGAAGCCAAGGACTCAAAATTGAGTAGCAAGGTGAATGCATCAAAGAAACGCGATGAATCAAATATTTATCATTTTTACCTAAACATAATGAGAATTCATTACCTACCTATACATGAATAGGCAGTTTCACAATAATACTCGTAAGCTCATATTATAGTCAAGTGGACTCGCTTGTCGATAAGGAGTCGACGCTGCCAACCATTGCGATTTCCGCGAACGGTCCCGCTGCGCCCGCGCCGCCATTGTCCCCTCCAACGGAACTCATTCGCGATCATTACACCGTCAATAGTCGTCTGACGGTCACCCATTATGGTTTATAAGTATAATAGCGTGTTATATGGACGACAGGTTTTTTATTGACTCGGTAATTCCACGAACATGAATGAACTTCTACCAAGTTTGTTGTTCAATAATTAGGAATTAACTCATACTCGTGACGCTATCTTACTTAGTCATACTTTGTGCGTAATGCGTAGGAATAAATAACACTTTATTACACATTCAAAAGAATACAATTTTAAAATTTTAGCGATGAAACCATAAATGTCTTCAATAGCGCGGGAAAGCCAAAAGTTACATTTTTTACAAAAAAATGCGTAATTAATCAAAAAGTAAAAAATTATAATATAATTACGTAAAGTTCGGCTGTAGTTAGGTTTGTGAAGTTGTTGTCTCGTCGTCGATGATGATGTGTGACGTCTGAGGGTGCATGGCCGGAACTACACTAGGAAACTTTTGTCATCGAGGACGGGACAACAACGAACATAATGACTTAATACATATGTACAAGTAGTATGCTCGACTTTAGGTAGACCACACTGTCGGTCGCTTATCATCCGGTGAGATGGCAAAGCCCTGACCAAATATAAACATTTTCTTTACAACACATCTATTTATTATACTTTAACCGTTAACTAACGTGCACGGTGTCGCCCATAACGCATTCCGGTTCCAATCACGTCTGTCACCGGAGCGCCACAGCGCACCTGCAGCGTAATGTGAACGCACATTGTGTTTTTTTTCGTAACACTAATCGTGCAAGTAATATAAAAACATTTTTTTCCGCCAACGTGGGAACTCAAATCTTATCTGTTGCGATCTAGACCTTGAGGCGTGCAAAGATAGGGCTCACCTAGAGATTTGAGATCGATGCAGCAATGCTGGCAGAGTGCAGGCGCCCTGCATCCCCGGGCTATTGATCGCGTGCCCCCCGCACCCGCGCACCGCCCCGCTCGGCGCACAGCAACAGGCTGGAAGTAGTCAGTGAGGGCTTACTCTCTAGTCTGTATTCCAATATTACCGACCGATCATGTAGCACTGTTCACTCTTGAGAATACATAGTATGAGCAAGCGAGACGGCCTAATCCATAGGTACGGTTACAGACGTGCAGAGTAGCCCCTACTAATTCGTTTGCGCAACTAATGATCCATAGCTGGTTTTTAAGCCGATTGATTATGCACTGTGCTCGGACAATACGACTACAAAGAGTAAAGTCTTTGTGTAGCTTGGCTCGTTGAATAACGCAATAAGTAATTGTTTACGCGCCCAGTGATATAACAGTCACAATACGGAACAGATGTTTAATCGTAAACTTTAAACACACGTGAATGAAGAGCTTGGTTGGTACGACACTGATTAAGACTAACATTTATAATCCGTGATAAGACGGGGATTTTCGCTTGAGCTCGCTATCTCCCGTATGGTCTAGTGGCTAGGATACCTGGCTTTCACCCAGGAGGCTCGGGTTCGATTCCCGGTACGGGAATATTTTTTCAATTTTTTTTCTGCGATTGTTTACGGCAAAAGGCAAGCTACCAAAATAAATTCTTATTTAGGTCGTCTGAGGTGTGTAACTAGCTGATAGATAGTATTGTACAGGCGGCCGGGCGCGGTCGTGTCTCGTGACAATAACAATAACTTAGTGGGACCCCAATATATTTTGCGGGCGATAGCTGACCGGAACAAATGGCTGTAATATATAAATTCATTGCATTGATAGTCCGTATTGCTCCAAGCCACCTGTAGAATTGTAACCTAACTTTAGGCTCGTTCGCTTCAACACGAGCATCTTGAATTGGAAGTGTAGTCTGAGTGGGCTGGCTCGGTCGAGTGCCGAGGGCCGCCTCTCGATATAACGAACACTTCACCCTCTCTTTGTTCGTCTTTCTTTACAGGCGAGAATATACGGCCAGACTCCCGCCCAGAAAATGTAAATAGAAATCCAACCAAAAATTAAATATTTGCATAGTTGTAAATACTTCGTCATATACATGTACCGTTACAATCTAATCGTGTCGTAAATGACCTAGTTATCATCCATAATCATTATGGCACTGTTATTAGAGACATATCATAACTGAGAAGCATCGGAATTAAGTGATTGTAATGATAACTATATGAATCAGTCTATATTGTAACCGTGTGATAGCTTTATTCTTCCCATCTTCGTTTGTTCTGCACTTGTTCATCATCGAATAATCGGCCGCTAATCGGTTGTTCAACGTACGTATTCAGATTAAGTGGGTCAAGGTGATTCGGAAATGAAGAAGTCCGACAAGCATAATTATAATTACACACTAATTGCGAGTTTGCTTTATTGGGTCACACGGTAGCTGTACAATGAAATCCAAACACGATATTTCTGTGTGTAAAATGGATTATCTGATACCCAGTTAGTCATTGTTAAAATAATATTCGACGTACATATCTAAACAATTATTTTCTTATTGTTGCCCAGCGATTACGACAAGAAGACAGTTAGATAATGTCACACAACTGTGACTGTAACAACATTATGTTATCTTATCACACGCATCAGCAGTTGTATATAAATGCGCGTCGTTTGTGTGTTCATCGACGGGAACAAATAACATGACGAACTCTACAACGGAAAGGAAGCACAGAATACTAGCCTAAAACTAATATTAGTTCCTTACCTATGAAATTGGCGTAATTTGGCAATTACACTTTTGCAATTACACCTTGTCTGTTTAGAACCACAAAGTTTTATCGTAATCGATTGGTAATTTCTAAGAAATTGAAAAATTTCCGCTATATTCGCCATACAAAACGTTAATTTCATAAGTAAAGGTCGAATACACACAGACAAACAGGGCGCTTGTTAAGGGAGCCATATACGGTTCGGTATCGAATATAGGTACCTAATGCATGTGGATAAATATTAGGGGAAAGACCCGCTTGACTTACTGAAACGACTTTGTCGATCGATGTTAATTACTGATAATAGCTTCCATTTATTGTTTGTTAATTATTAATTCCTTATCACTGATTACATACCCATTAATTACTGTCTTGTTCGCTTTTACTGATTATATGTTGATGTTATGGGCGACAGTTACCGCTTACCATGAGGTAAGCTGTCTGCTCGTTTGTCACTTACTATAAAAAAAAAAATAAAAAAACAATCAGCTAATTTTCAGGTTTTTAGCTTTAGACTTTTGTATTTCATTGTACTTTAAGATACTACCGTCAATTAAACCTTTCAATTACCGTCATTACTTGAGCCAGAATCTCCTGATTCTACGTGCTATAATGCTAACCGCCTTTGTATTGTAGTAGAGCATCTCTTACAACGCCTCGACCGCAACAGCGAGTCGCTCTAGCCGTCGAGGCCGCAGAGGCTGGCGCTGGCTGGACTTCGGCCCGCATGGCTTTATTATCGTAACGGCCAAGAAATCGTCTCTGACTAACTGTAGATCGATCGTACTCAACACTTAATTGTGGGTGATTGTGAGTTGTGACCAGCTTCTGTCGGGAACTCGATGTCGGTTCGCCCTTGATTCTTATTGGAAGCTATAAATCTCCATATAATAATAAAGCAAATATAAAATTTGGGAGTTTCGTTAATAGGTGTGATAATTCCGGATAAAGAATTTGAGTTACTGAAGCCTAAATCGTTAGTGGTATAGTCAAGCAAACTAAATAATGTTAGGAAGGTACCGGGAGGATATTTCGGAAAGTACGAGTTTGGCTTTTCAAACAACTTATGTTGTTTCAATGCCTTACATCCTTGCTGATATAAGCCGTTCATAAATTATATCCAGCTATAAGTGCGTCATCATCGTATATTTAAGAGACTCTTGTCAGTGGAGCAATCGCCACTCTTCTCTCCTGTCCGCCGACCTCTTCAACTCCTTATAATCCCCGGCGAGCACTTTTTTCTTCATGTCCTTCCAGTATTCAAAGTGCGTACTTAAATAATAAATAGCCGTATTTAATGCTCAATACTAGGTAAATGATGTAGGCTCCACACGAGGCGGGGTTCCGGTGCCGCATCACCGCGGGCGGCGGAGCGCGGCGCACGGCCAAGGCTCAGCATTGTTTGTTTATGTAACTTCCTATCTATTTACTGGCCAGGTTAATCAGCTTCACCCACTCCCGCGCACGCAACGCAATACGTGTCAAGGTGCCAGAGTAACTGTAGTACGGCGGGTTCTCGTAATGTTTACTATTATTATTAAGGTATAAACGAGCAACTTTATCAATCGACCGCAGTGACGAGTATGTTATACGTAATTAAACGTCTACTAGAGTGCGTGTGCGCCGCACAATCGGCGATTCGTCACCGAGGTACTTGGATTCGGTCATGAAGTTGTACCTGTATATTCTAATATCACTAGAAGTTACGAATACAACTTTTCCTCGAGTTCCTTTTATGTTTAAACTAGGATAATCGGGAATAGTGTAGCCTGTTCTCTCGAATTAGTAATAAAATGTCGTTACTTCCAAAAGTTGGAAATTAACTTTATTATTTAGGCACTTTTACAAAAATCTATCGGTTAGTATGTATATATGATAAAAGACTGTTTATAGTCTCTCAACCTTGGGATATTGATCTTGGGAAATCCATCTTATATCACAGAATATATGAGTGTTCTTATATCGTGCTAATATAATCAAAAAGTCAAGATTGAACTTTGAGATTGTTTGTTTGCGTATAATGATACTCGAGATGAAGGTTCATCAGGGGAGGAAGGGATTCTTTAACTTATTAAAATTAAAAAATAAATTCAAAATACTCTATATTCAGAGCTGTACAGTGCAGCGACCATTATTACCGTGAGCATAACGCATTAAAGATTCACAGCGCGTTCACAATGAGTTCGTTGACACACCTTACATGTCAATGCCTAGCATGTCATGGCTGTGCTCATGGTGGTGACGTGAGCTTAGCTATTGCCATTATCGCACCTGTACAGGTCCTTAAGTCCGCATTGGATCGCAGTCGCAACTCAATGGCAGTTTGACACGTTTTTGGTATTCTTCCTGTTACTAATGGCTCGATTGAATTGTAATTGGGTCGCATTCGTAGCTCAACGGCAGTTTTACATCTTTTTGGTATTCTGCTACTGTTACTAATGCTCGATTAAATTGTAATTGAATCGCAATCGCAGCTCAACGGCAGTTGCACGCGTTTTTGGTATTCTGCTACCTGTTACTAATGGCTCGATTAAATTGTAATATGTAGCTGCTATTGCGATCCGATCCGATCCAATTCAATCGTATTCAAAGCCAAGTAAATTAGCGGACTCGAGGCCCAGTAAAGTTGCGATGCTCCACTGGTGCGGTTCTTGTGTACCTACTGCCAGGTGCGTTGACATTGGGTGCTCATTAGTTCGGCCTAAAGTCTCCGCCTAGGGTCTCCGCCCTCGTCGATTACCAGCCGCAGCCACCTCCGACGGCATTGATAAAATTTAGCGTGGTTACTATGCAACGGTCATGCATATCGAATGGATTATAGATATGATTATGATTCAATGGAATGATAATTAGGACGAGAACATAAAATAAGATTATGCTAATAAAGCTTAAGCTATGCCTATAAGCTGTTTATAATTAGAATATAAATAAAATATTGTTGTATCTAAATCGTGGACATGTGAAAAATACCTATTTAATTCACCTTATTTTATTGTTTATGCGTACGATATTTCAATAAACTATACCAGGATTATTCATTACAAAACAACGTCGCTTTGTCCCTCTGTATCTTTATATTTACGCTTATATCTTTTAACCTACGCAAATGATTTTAGTGCGGTTTTCAACAATGTGATTCAAGAGAAAGGTTTATATGGTAGAACACGCGCACGAAGTCGCGGCGGACCAGCTAATACATAATAATATTATATATTTTTTTTTTATATATTATGTCGAGCATTCGTCTGTTATAATATTGCTATAAACATGCATTACAAAAAAAAACAAAAATTGGGTTGGGCTCGTCCGGGATTTGAACCCGGGACCTCTCGCACCCTAAGCGAAAATCATACCCCTAGACCAACGAGCCAGTGTCTGTTCTGTTGAAATTACGTAACGTAAGCGCGGCGCGCGCCGGCGACGGTCCGCTCGATAGTGTGACGTCACACGTCACCGATATGATTGGGGACATCCATGTTGTTTACAAAGTTAATTTTGTTTCAGTTATTATTTTTGCATTTTTTTCAGTTAATAATGGCTCGGAAGCTGATAGATTAAGCAATTAGTTAGGTACCCATTTTTTACTAATACGTTTCAGTCGGGTATTCAAGTTTACAGGATAATATAATACAAATACCTACAAAAAAAAAACCATTTATTTCACACAAAATGTAGCATAACAGTAAGTTTTTAGGTAGTTGTACATAATTTATACCTAGATTTTAACACCTGCACTGTGGTGGAATTTGTATACTCCGACAATGTCCACTCAACGGGGAGTAGGTTAGATACCGAATACCTAACAAGGTAGTATAAACGCGGCGTGTAAAAGTACCTACTATCCTGTATAATTAAGCCTGATGAAGGGTCTTTAGGTTCCAACTGTAGGTACTGTATCGGGTATACCTGGCGTGGTGATAAGTTAAAACAAAGCTACAGTTTTCTCATTCTTTTCAAGTCTTATTAGTGATGTGGAGTGGGCCCCGTTTCTCTTGCGCAGGTCAAACAGACTACTAGTCTGTTTGACCTGCTCTTTCTCCTCCATTTCGCCAGGTCTTCGGCATTCTCACGTCATAAGCCATTGGCTCTCGCATCCGACTCGATGATGTCAATCGCTTTTTGTGTCCCCTGATGGACTTTTTTCTTGATCATTGGCGCTACGTAGCACGGGAGCAAACTAGCACAGACGAGACAATTCAATCTTATCCGCAATGTCCCTACTCGTTACGGACTCGGCCAAGCCGGGTAACTCCGCATATCCACCGTTGCATTTTCATTTCGTTGGCTTGAAGTTCGCGGACGTGCTTCTGCTTGCTTTCGCAGCCATAGAGCGTCACAGCTGCATTTAAAAATGTAGAAATAGATCCACGCGGACGAAGCCGCGGGCAAAAGCTAACTAAAATAAAACAGTTAAATACAAAAAACCACAATTCGCCGATGATGGCGTTGTTTTGTGATTTTATTATTTTTATTTTTCATTGCTTTGTTTTATATTATTAACATGCAGAAATCCATTTCACGGTGAATTGGATACATTTACTAAGAGTAAACCATAATGGCCGTGTGGTGGCCCGCAGAGTAGAATAGCACCAACCCTGTTACACTCGTGTACAAGGTGACCAATGTTTTCGATACAATAGATCTAGAGTCTCCGTAGGCTGGAAAATTGACAGCAGCGTTTTCCATTGTTATATTTGTAACACTGCGATCTCCAACCCACCTGCCAGTAAAGATTATGGCGAGACCCTCCACTGACGCGGAGTACTATCCATCAGAGGACTGTTGATGTAATCTTACCCGCGATAGATATATGATGTGCTCATTGAGTTCCCCGTTCCCCGCAGGCATGGTGACGGTGGTGGACGGTCACGTGGAGCTGCCGGAGGGCGGGCTGCGCACGCACTGGCGGCCGCTGCTGTCGCACTACGCCGGCCCCACCGCCGTGCTCGCCGTCGCGCTGCTGCTGGTCGCCGCGCTGCCGCTCGCCGGGTAGATAGATAGATAAACACTTACAATACTATAACAATACCAATCACTTACAGCAACAAGGAACACATATTAGCAAAGGCGGCCTTATCGCGCGATGGGTAGGTTACGTAGCTGCACACACTTTTTTAGCTGCTCACAGATATTACAGGCATGAGGCATTTTATCTTAGTCGTCACAGTGACAACGCACCTGCGGTTTTGCATTTTTGTTACCTGCAACGTAAATGTATGAATTTAGATGCTATGGGCGACAATTACCACTTACCATCAGGTGGGCTATCTGCTCGTTTGTCACTGAGTAACATAAAAAAACACGCTGTATTGGATTAGGCACATAATGACACATTCTCAAAATGCCACATCATATCTACCGACTAGCTTCTTTTTGGTAACGTGTAAGATGTGACATTTCGAGAATGTGGCATTTTGCTACTGTGGTATTTAGCGATATGACGTTTTAAGCATATACAATTTTGAGAAATTCCAATGTGTGTTTTTGCCAACGTGGCATTGTTAGCCTAATCCTACGTGGATTTCGTAACATAGCTCCACGCTATGTTTACACACATGGAGTTGCCAGAGGTCGTACTCTCCGCGCTCTCCGTCGCGCTGTTAATGGTTGCGTTGCCGCTCGCCGGGATGCTACATGCTACTGTAGCATGTAGCATACTACAAGCATTGCTACAAGCTGCACACGTGCCGCCGCGTTACATGACACACTGATATATTATAAAAAACTGATATGTATAAAAAACCATATGTTTAACTACGCTATATAGGCGCCTCGTTGCAAGACTCATCGCCACACTACGTTACAATCGAAACAATAGAGACCTTCTACCTGCACGGGTACAGCCTCCTTAGACATCAACCTTAGGACATCGAACCTAAAGCAATACAGCCAAGAAATAAAGGCGAAATATCACGAATGTGTAATAACTACTATTCGGATGTGGATTGAGGATATTAGAGATCTGATTAGTGGTGGACAACGAATTAGTGTCGTCCCTAGTGTTGCTTGTATCCATAGGCGGCGGTGACCACTTCCCATTATGGCCACCAGCCTGTTTGTCAGCCGAATAAGATTATCAATATTTAGCTGTGCCTTTTCTTTCCTAACATGAATACACCCAAAAATGACCGAATTAGAATCGCCCCATAGAAAGTATTAGAGACAATGCTGCTCCTCGCCTCAATCCTGTCGTGCGTTTTTTTACAGACATACACACATGCATATAACGTCACACCTTTTCATGGGACTCGAGTCCCCTAATTTACTTAGTTCGATTTTATTGTATTCGAATAGTAACTGGATCGCAGTAGCAGTTCAACTGCAATTTTAATTGTAGCAGAATACCAATGACGCGTAACACTGCCGTTGAGCTGTAATTGCGTTGGAATCATAATTAGATCGAGTCATTAGTAAATTAGCAGGGTGGAGGCCCTGTACAGGAGTAGGAAGACCACATGGTCATCTACAAGCATGCCTGCAATAAATACTCACAAACCGCAGCAAAACGTGTTAACCACCATATGTACAACTGTAACCGCATATGACAGCATCTATGATCGGTGTCAGGTTATTCTGGTGCTGCTGCTACTGGTGCCGCGGCGGGCAGCGGCGGCGGCCGTTCGACCGCAAGTACGACGCCTGCCTCAAGGCCATGCTCGCGATACTGCTCATCGGGTTCCTGACGCTCTTCCTGTGAGTACAAGTACTATCCGTGATGAGTTACGCTCTGGTGTAAGGTTATTGTTGGGACTGATAGCTTTAATTCTAATTTGGAATTGCATTGTAATAGTCTGTAAGACAAAATAAAAGATAAAGAACGGCCGTGACCTCACACATCTTTACGGCTAGCATATGTTGCTCTCGCGTGCGATGAGCGAGAAAAGGCTCGACATAGATACTGTTATCTCTTTCATCTTACTTTTGAGAGAAGGAAACAAACGCGCTCTCGCGGCGCGAGCTGTGTCGCGGACACACTTGTGATAGCCATGCAGGGGTACGAAAAACATATCAATACTGTCAAGCTGCCACGTTTTAGTCTTTTGTCAACAGTCCATGGCAAGACAAAAAAAAACAATATTAGAAAACGTTTTCACGCACAAGCTGCGCAGAAGGTTTAGGGATTCGCTTTCCGCGTCTGTCTGTCTTATGTATCCGCTAACTTCCCCTAGACCACGTAACGGATTTTAATGCGGATTCACTATAATTTAGTTAGATAATTTCTTCTGGAAGATTTGTTTTATAATAACACATATTATAATACAGAAAACCCGAGAACACCCGAAGCTGGTCACTTTGGCGTAGATATTAGGGATAGTGACGCGAAAGGGGAAGAACACGTGGCACATTTGAAATGATTATAGCAATATTAAGGAACGGGCAGATGCGGGCGGTCTCGTGCGTTGCTGAACATGTCACAACTACTTTTTAGCTTTATCCTTTTCTGATCTCGCCATCCTCGGGCGGATCAATAATCAATTCAATCCCGGCTTCTGCCAGGGTCCACTTTCCTGCATCTGCGCTATCACGCCGTTGGCCCTCGCTTCTGACGCAGCGATGTCAATCTATCGCTTCTTGGGTCTCCCACGTTACCTGAATTTGACGTCAATGGAGTTACCCATGAAAAAAGGTTGTAATATTGATATTTGATGCCGGCCTATCTGTGAGTGCGGGCTGTGGTCGCACGTTACACGTGGTCCTCTTATCTGTTCTCACTTTGTTTAATGTGATTGTTATGATAGCTACCTATTATACTGGTGTAGGTACTACCGTTCACAGGTGGGCTGACTGCTCGTTTGTTGGTGGCCTAATGGCCCTAAATGGGTAACTTAATTATTTGTAACAAAGCAGTAAAATCCAAAAAACTACAAATCACCGCTAAATGTCGTGGTTTTGTGATTTCATTATTTTTCTTATTCATTGCTTTGTTATTATTAACAGTCATTCCATTTGGATACATTTACTAACGGCCAATTGCACAAACATACAATAAAAACGTCAATCCTTATTCTCCAATGGAAATAAAAGGTTACATGAAATTTGTACGATAAACGTACCATCTTCAATATATAATGTGAACCCGCAGGTTCGGCATAGTGTGCGCGTTCGCGACGGACTCGCAGGCGGAGGAGGGCCTGGCGGGCGCGGGCGGCGCCACGCGCGCGGCGCTGCAGGACGCCAAGGCCTTCGTCGACGCCTCGCAAAGACATGCCGACCATCTGCTGGTCAAGAACTACCAGGAGCTGGAGAAGAAGGTAACGATTTGTGAATTGTCATCATCGTTTGTGCTATAGGACGTCTGCCAGACATAGGTTTCCTCTGAAGCCTTTTACACGAACTTTGCAACGGATTTACGACTTTGCAAAAAATATCCATTTAGATTTTAGCTCATCGGTATCCAGCTGCGATATATCTATAATGTAATTGATATTATTTTGTTAAATGTCCATTGACATAAAAATGAGTAGTAGTAGTAGCTCTGATAAGCATTATCGGATATTGTCTGTCTCTACTTATGGTTTTTTTATTTGTTACACAAGCTTTAGAAATTAATCAATTATAATGGTTCTAACATAAACAAAGCGTTAGTGAGAACCTGGAGTTAGGTTATAGGAATACTATAGGTACAGGTTCCAAGAAACACACACGTGTTTCAACACGTACTATTTAAATCATACAGCTTGCTCAGAACTTGTGTTCAAAAACATAAAAAAAAAACCCACGCTCACGTCTCCCCCCCAGCTGAACGCGATCCTGACGTCCTGCGGGCTGACGATCTCGGTGCAGCTGGGCGAGTTCTCGCGCGCGGTGTCCGTCACCGCGCTCACGGGCATGGTGCGGCGGCTCGACGTCGTGCGGACCGACCTCCGGACCGTGCAGGCGCTCACGGTGTCGCTGCGGTCCAATGCGGAACAGCTCAACGCGGGTGAGTGCTGTGGGGAGTCTATGGCTTCATTATCACAGCCCATAACAGTCCATTGCAAGACTTAGGGCCTCGCCTGCGAAAGCGGAAGTTACTGCCATAATTGCCACGCTTGGCAGGCGGGTTGGAGATCGCAGTGTCATCTGATGCTCATTTTCCAGCTTACAGAAACTCTAGATATTTTGCTTCGAAAACATTAGTCGCCTTGTACGACACCCACGAGTGTAAGGGTTGGTGCTAATTCTACTCTGCTGTTACGCCGTTACAACCTTAACTGGTCGTTACCACATTGTCGCGGGCGAGACGGCAGCTGGATGCCTAACAATTGCCTTTTAGAAAGTGAAAAGTTTTCATCAGCTATAATATATATCTCGCAATTATTCATTGTTCAAGTTGACATTCCTCCGTAATCAGATACAGCTAAACGAGCAAAATTGTTATAGAATATGTGACTGCAATGTTCGTCGCCATGAGCAATTCGTGTGGCAAAAGTCGCGAATGCCACAACAAGAGTGCGGCTGATACTACAGTATAAAAGTGGTTAGCAACGGTTGCCTGCAAGGCCGACCATTGTGATGCAACCACATAGTGCAGTTAAAATATTAACCCGTTTAGGAGTACCTTTAGTGGAGGGATTTGTTATAATCCCTTCACCTCATAGAATAAATAATAGCATAGTATAGACAAAATCAACATAGTACCCCCCCACTCTACAAGCATAACCAAACAGCCACCATTTCATCATAAGCGGCCTCTAAGTATATGCTAAAGCAATGTGTCCCATGTTTTTGGAGGTGGGTAACGCATTGGAGATGGTAATATCCATAGGCAGTGGTAACTACTATACATCAAGTTGCCTGCTGGCCTATTTATCTACCAATCAACATAAAAAACCACCACAATGACAGATAGAATTGACATAGGCTTACATGAGCGTGTAATAATGTCGAGTTGATACCTTCCAGCGCTCCGCCGCGTCCGCGCCCAACTGCTGGAAACCCTGGCGCGGTGCTCGCAGCCGCAGTGCATACAGCTGCAGGAGAAACACAAGATCGGACAGCTCGACACCGAGATACACTACAGCCAGGTAAGAAGAGAATACAAATTGTCGGCCTAGACGTCTCTAGCTGAAGAGCTGGCTCTGCTAGCATCAGCGGCCCCAGCCAATATACATACAACGACGGATATCGCTTGTAGAATCGATGGGAATTGAAAAAAACTTACATTTACAATTAGACAACAAAAAGTCATTGACAAAGACACTCATGATGATTGATTGTCATTGACAGAATATTTACTGTCAATTCTGTACATTTTTTAATATAATAGGCCTGCTGGAGCCAATTTACAGTTATATATTTTACAACACATCATATCCTTTGCTCTCAAGTCGATTATAACGTTTGCAGCGATCGACATAAGAATATAAATGTCTAAAGTCGATCTAAAATATAAACAATAAACCTTTTCATCAGATGTTTCTGCACGTCAACTGTTTTGCAGATTTGCGTCATAACTCTATTTAAAAATTTTTATTAAATCTTAAGGTGAAATATCGCCAAACATACACAGTTTATCCCTAAACGCACACTACATGCATTTAACATACATAATAATAAGTCATATTGTAATAAGACAAATTAAAACAGTACTAGCATTTATACTTTGATCGCAGCGTCATGATGTGTATCTTATTAAATGCTGCGCTATACGTCGTGTACGTTCTCGAGTCGTGTAACTCGCAAATTGAAATCGATATTGTGTCATTTCACGCTTCTCTGGATCAGATGCTCGACAAATATTTCCCGACCGTGAGTATGCCTTGTATTAAATAAACGCCATACCTTGCGCGTAACATTTATATGGTAAATTACTTTGTAAGATTGTGTTGCGTTTTCAAAATACATCAGATGTCTTAATGGTTAATGGGCCCGACTCGCGAGCTACCGGGTTCGAACCCCAGTGCCGCTATGTACCAATGACTCTTTTCTGAGTTATGTACACTAGCCGATGCTCTTATGGTTAGCGAAAACATCGTGATGAGACCTGCACATTCAGGCGACTGAATGTGTAACCATGATCCAATCTGGTGAATTACCCCTGGTAGGAGGGTCACGGAGGTCAGATAGTAGTCGCTCCACTGTAATTACCTGATCTGCCAAATTCTTTATGGTCACGGGGGACCCCGGGCCCTCGTACGCGAGAGCACAACCGGGACATTAACGCCAAGATTATGAATTTTATTTTGTTTTAAATTGATGTCATTTTTACGTAAATCGTTTTATAATTATGATCTAGTTATCCATTAAGATATTTATTATGCCTTTTATTATTTTTAAATTAAGTATGTTTTGTGGCACGTGGTGTAGGTACTCTTAGATACCTGTAGTGTCACGAAGGTGTAGTATTAAAACCCGTCTGCCCAATATGGAGATCATTCATAGTGGTTATATTATCTTTGATCATTCCAAAACTCGTCCCAAATATCTCGAAAGGGGCTAAAGTTTGACAGGCGACTGTTAGAAGTTGCTGATTACGGTTCTTTCTTTCTACCACCATACATATTTGATTTCGTTATTATGGTTCTAGTCTAAACTGTAATCAATGAAAGCCCTGTGGTTATTGTTGCCATGGCGACAACTGGTCGATCGACAGCTAGGTAATACTTAACTAAAAGTTAAGCATACCGAACAGCCTACGAGACAATTTCAAATTTTAACTAAAATATACCTACATTCCCATAGCATTTTGTGGGGTTAAGGTCTAACTGATTAGTACTATAGTACTCTCTAAGGCGTACAAGATCGGTTTGCGAGGCACACAGCATCAGCTATGGAGGTTATAGTGGCGTATATTTTCATGTCATCAGCAAAACATAATAGACTGGCTATTGAGAAGCATAAATTAATGTCGTTTATAATAGAGGTCCGAGCAAAGCGTCTTTAGGTACTGCTCTAGGAATAGTAACCAGCTAGATACGTAATTGCTGACAATAACCGCCCGAGATCTATTGTTTATATAAGAGATGAACCACCTAAGCAGATCGCCGCTTATCCCTACACCGTCTAGCTTACTTATCAGAAGCTTGTTGTTGATTCGATCGAAGGCCTATTATTATATACCTATGATGCCAGAAACAGCGACTACCCGCAACGGATCGCGCGATCATATTCTACAAACAGGTGAATTCTAATTATAATGTGAATTCTTTTTGGACACATTCGTCGACAATTTTATGTATCAAAACCGCTGATGGACGCCGGGATTGAACGCTAGGATTATGATGACTTTACTGATGACCTGTAACCTGATGATGATGACCATTAGATGCCGGACGTGTCGGAGCTGCTGGGCAACGTGACGGAGCTGCTGGAGAGCAACATCAAGGCCGAGGTGGAGGAGGGACAGAACGTCTTCCGGAACATACAGCGGGAGGTAACACAATTTTTTTACTTATGCGGGACGGAAATGGAGAGGTGACCACGCATCATCAGATTGCCCGCGTCTGTTTGTTTACCTATTAATATAAAAAACTTGTTCGTGCCTAGCATATTTATTCGTCCTCTTATATATTATGTGTAAAACTAGTGAACCCGGCGCGACTTCGTTCGATTGGTGTCCTACCCCTACACTAACCCTACGCTATACATGACGCAAACCTACCCTATACATACCCTACACCGACCTTATATCTACCCTACACCTATGTACAATACATACATATTATAAGTAAAGAGAAGCCGACAAAACTCGTACAAAACTAGGGTCGCTATGCAGTCCCATAAATAAATAAAATCCCAATAATCTGTGTAATCTGTATATCTGTATGACTCGTATCCAGGTGCAACGCTCAGTGGACGAGCACATCCCCAGCGTGCAGGACGCGGTGGCGGAGGCGGGCCGCAAGCTGGCGCAGGCCGCCGCAGACTTGAAACGCGTCGCCGACGAGACCTCGGGAGCTTTGGACGAGCAACACGTGTTCGCCGACTCCATGGACGACCTCTACCGGCGGTACGGCCCCTACAGGCGGTACGTCGGCATCGGCGCCGCCACCGCCTTGCTCACGGTGAGTGCGCAGCGTACTTGGGGACGTATGCGTCGCGGGACTAGACGACTTTTTGGGGGTATAGTCGCCTTTGCTAATTACGTTACCTTGAAAAAACACCCCCCCCCTCCTCATCAGCTTAGACCATATAAGGTCGGAAAATAAAATTTATTACATTATTTGATAATGGTCGCCTCAATCTCGAATTGTCTATTCGAAGCACCGCGTCAGACTCGTTTATTTGCGGGAGCAGCTGAATATAGTTCGATATACGATTTAATTTATATCATTAACATTTGTGTCTGTTATTTTGTGTAGGTGATGGCGCTAGTGTCGTGGGGGCTGCTGTGCGGCGTGTGCGGGAAGCGGCCCGACGTGTACGGCGCCAGCGACTGCTGCAACAAGGGCGCCGGCTCCAAGGCGCTGCTGTGGTAAGACCGCGCGGCCGGTGGCGCTGGTGGCGCTGGTGGCGGGGGCTGCTGTGCGGTCTCAAGATCCTGCCTAAGCTTGCTCACTAGTACGATGTCATCAGCGTATTGCATAAGCCAAGGAGGCGCGTCCTCAATTTCCGCTAAGAGGACATTTAGCACAATGCAAAACAAGTAAGGGCTCAGCTCTGAACCTTGGTGAATACCAACGGTAATCTGAAAGGGATTTGTATGGCCTACGACGGCCTCAGTTTTAGCGTACATGTCCTGAATAATCTTAATGTACGCCTCGGGCACAGACTTTGATCTCAGAGCCCACCAGATTATCTCACGTGGGACACGGTCAAAGGCCCTCTGCAGGTCGAGGAATGCGAAATGCAACGGTTGATTCCTAATGCAGTGCGACTCCTGGAGGACTCTGAGGGAAAATATTGGTACTTGTTTCGTTATCTACACAACTATAAATAGCAGGATAAACAGGAAAAATAACAGAAATCGGAACACGTATTGTTAACCAGAACGTTTAATGTGTAAAACAATAAATTGTTATGGGTTCAATGTGTCCCATGTTCCAATGAATGAATTGTTTAGCACAAGATTACACGAGCGTGGTAATTATCTTTGTTTAAAAATTGAAGTCAAAACATGAATGCAATCGATTAAAGTACGCGTTCAATAATAAACTAATTTGCGAGTATTTCCGTACGTCAAATTAAGTTTGATAAACACGATATTGAACACACGAGTAAAAATGCGCGTGTGGAAATAGTGATTTAGTGTTGGTGATTAATGCGTATGAATAATACAAGTAGTTTGACTATCGGGGCTTGACATGGTAATGTGAAATCGAAATTATTTCAATATTTGATTTAATTTAATACTTACTTTGTGTCAATAATAGATTGTGTTGTTCGGAAACCACATGGTAGGCAAAGCGTTTCATATCCTTAGTCGTACGCATTAGAAAAGTCGAACCAAAGCAGTTCGTGAGGATAGCTGGTATGTCTACTACATATGGGTGGAACGCCCGTCCGCTTCTCGAACCCCGGAGGAAAGGGGCCGGCGGGATTAGATCGAAAAGTTTCTTTGCACACTCCCCGAAGTGCAGCCTATAAAAGACTGACTAACGCGCAACCCTAGGCCGATGTCCGAGACTACAGCTTCGCGTCAATTTATTGTGGGTATAGCTACATATATTAGCTTCTCCTCGGGTGTGCCTGAGTGACAAAACTCAGGTCATCTGGGTGGTCGCCGCTTTAGATCCTGGCTACGCAGGAGTTGTGTTGTGTGTAGTGGTGGAGCAAAGCCCGTTTGCCTCAATCAGCTCTGGATCACGAATCAAAGTGTGTGGAGTGTAGGCCTACTTGTTGTGTCCCTATGGCAGTGCGATGGCGGTATCTCGGTCCTTTTTTTAATGGCTAGGGAGGCACGGACTGTAGGTCTACCTAATGGAAAGCGTCCACAGCGTCCAGGATATCTGCAACCTAAGGCTCCCTTTAGGTTGCGGATGGATGGATGGATGGGGAGCCGGCCTTTGAGGTACCAGTACACATGGCTTTTGTTGAACCCCATGTTATAGTGCAGAGGGAGGACGTAGTTGTTACTCTAAAACGTATGTGTTGCGTTGCAGCGGCACGGGCCTGATGTTCGCGGTGGGCGGCGCGGCGGCGCTGGTGCTGGCCGCCTACTTCGCGGTCGGGGTCGCCGCGCAGCGGTTCGTCTGCGACCCGCTCACGTGAGTGTCACAATATGCCCACTGACGCACGAGTGGCGAGCCACTCCCCAACACATACGACACACTCTCGATTACCCAATTCACACAATGGATGCCCCACTCAATAAACCACACAACACATGCCCCACTCCCCCAATCCACACAACAAACTCCCCACTCCACTGAATGCACTCCCCAATCTACATAAAGCACACACTACGCACTTCATATTCTCCAATCCACAAGACATTAAAATCTAAATTGTATTAGTTATCTTTCCAGGTTTTCTAGATTAAATATGTTTAAACCCAGATATGTCCGACTATGGAGTATTGGCATGCCTTTTTAACTTTATACTTATTAAGAGAGTAACTTCATACGAAGTGTATCTGCGTGTCTTTGGCATCGATAGTTCCCAAACGGATGGTCCGAACTCTATGCGGACTCTTTTATTTGAAAACCAGTATAATGGAGACCGCTACTCGGCAAGCGTAGTGCGGCCGGCTGCGGTTGGAGGCCTGTCCAGCAGTGCACTAGTCTAGGTTGATGAAAATGATGATAATAGGTCGCTCAAGTTGTATTAATACGATATAATATAATATAATATAAATCTCACCGAACATGAAATTATCACAATCCCATTGTTGGCTTATTTACTCACGCTCCCACCGAAACCTAAACAGACGTATCGAGACGTCACAGTATCTAAATGATACAATCGCACTAGAGACACATTGTGATCGACAGATTGGGCCATTGTTACGGCGGGGGCATGTTGTGTAAACTATTGACGAAGGCTATGTTCGCTCGTAACAGCGTAATGTTATCGCGACTGATTTGACTATCTCTGAGACATGGAACGATAAACTGGCAGGAAGGTCATGTGCCATTTTTAGAGGGCCACAAATTTATCTGACTCCGTGGCCAAAGTTGGAACTAAGTGTCGTCGTTTTGAAATGTCATGTCGATACCAAAAACAGCGACAGCGTCGCTTGGTCATATAAGTTTGTTTCAATATACAGGGAATACACGATTACAGATGACACAACAGGCGCTACTTATTTCTAATAATTCTCTTCAAGCCGACCTAAAGAAGAGATATGTAATCTATAATACATCCCTCATCTACTCCTAACTTTGATTAATAAGCTGTAATTTGTTTTGTATGCTTATTAAATAAATAAATAGATGTGATAAATAGACGGACACAAGAGATGCACAATTCCATTGGAATATTTTAAATTAATCTTTAAAATACATTGAATTTGTACCAACAACTGTTCGGGCCGATAAATACAGTTTAATATCTTTAGTAATGCCGATCACGTCTCTCGTATTAAAAAAAAATTCAACTAAATTCTCTTCTCAAAAATTCCCATTTTTCTCAAATTTAATTCATTTTAAAACAAATTCTCAAAATCGTTGTGATAACGGGCTTCCAGGAAAAGTTTAACTCCTTTAAACCTCCTTATTGCTGTAGTAGCGACGAATTCCACTAATATTATAAATGAGAAAGTTGTTAGGGTGGGTATACATTACATTCTTATTTCTGTTCTTGTCTCATGTTTGTGTTCGTTGAATGCTTTTCTTGTAAGGAATATTTTAAATCGACTCAGGTGTTACTTAAAGCTTAGTGCAATCGGGTTTTACTAATATTATAAATGTGAAAGTGTGTTATGTGTGCATGTGCATATATGTTTGTTACCTCTTCACGTCTAAACGGATTTGGATGATATTTCGTAGGTGGCTAGAATAAGGCCTGGAGTAAGAGATAGGCTACTTTCACCCCCTGAAACTCGCGCGATATGGAGTCCGTGCGGACGCAGAGCTACCTTCGGAAATAAATGTAATTTTTCACGTTTCCCCAGCGAGCCTCGCGGCAGCCGCGTGTTCCGCGACCTGGAGAAGTTCGTGCAGCTGGACGCCGCGCTGTTCGGGCGCGGCGACCGCAAGCCCGACCAGCCCGAGCTCAACCTCACCTACGTGCTGCTCAACTGCCATCAGAACCACACCATCTATCAGGTACGTGACACGAGCAGCAGAGAGCGGGTTTCCAGAATGTGCTTTCGTACCGGTGTTCAGATGCATTTGGATACATTTTGCAACATTTAGTTTAGACCTTATAGGTGTGGCAGCAGTAAAAACATAGTTTCAGAAGGTTTCAGATAGAAAATGATTTTCTTTTCTTTTCTATGTTTAAAACTGCAATTTGTCAGACGTGGAGATTATGGCCTTCCACTAATATGGGTAAGGCTCAATTCCAGCAGTGGACTGGCACGGGCTGTTGATGATGATATGCGAAGGGGTTGAAACGTAAGTTAGAGTTATCCTACGCAGTCAACCGCGCGTAATGGCATTTAGCGACACTTACAAGAGGGGGGGTAGATTCCTGCAAATTATCATCATCATCATCTTGGCATGCGAGGGCTCAGGGTTCATTTTCCTGCTACTCTTGGCATTTCATTTCATTTCATTTATTGCGTATCACAGTTTTTAAAAGATTTCACAATATATTTTATAGTACTTACATGTGACACCCTGTTAGGGCATTGCAAACAAAGTGAGAGAGGGCATGCATTATCTAAATTATGTCATATCTTAAGTTAAATAATTTAGAGTACAAATTAATTCCCTAAATCAAAATTTAATCAATTAGTTGCATATTAAAATATAAATTAAATAATAATAATAATAATGTCAATAATGGCTTACCTCGCTCGGTCTTCGGCGTCCTTAGTGGCACGCATGTTACTTTTAACGACGTCCAGCCATCGCTTCCTGGGCCGGCCCGCCTTCCCGTGCCAGGCGGGATGGAGGCCGACTCACTCTCTCGTTACTCACCATTGTTCTCCCCCCGCAGACGTTCCAGCTGCACAGGCGCTACGACCTGGCGGCGCTGCAGGCGGCCGTGGCGGGCGAGGTGTCGCGGCGCGCGCGGCTGCTGGGCCCGCCCAAGCGGCGCCGCGAGCCGCTCGTCATACTCAAGACCTCGGCCAAGGACAAGCTGCGCCGGCTGGCCGCTACGGGGTTGTCGGAGTTCGATTTCGACCGGATATTGCATGCGGTGAGTTGGGGCTGGTTAAGATGTTACATTTTTATTAGATCTACTAAACTAGGTGTTACACGAGATGAAAGACTTAATTAACAAAACATTTTAAGGTTATTTTTTTTATGTTGGCCGTAAGCGACAATTATTGTATCAGTTGTGTACGTAAATGGGCAACTTGTGTAAATATGAGCATAAGGCACGCAAACTTAGCCGCCTTGATGGTCATAAGTAAAATATCCTTTTTTTTTTTTTGAAAATTACGTGAAAAAATATATATGTATTTTTATATGATATTTGTACACATTGCCAATTTTGTTCTTTTTTCCTTTACTTGGGCTGCAAGACCTTACTTTTTGCTTAATTTCATGATTATAGGTCATCGGTAATTGCCCCAAAAGTAACGATAAAGTTACTTTGCGAGTATCAAAGTTGTCATACAATTTGATTTACATAAAGCAAGTTTTTACGTAACTTAAATGGCACCTACTCATGACACATAAATGTAAAATTTGGCAAGAAGCAAAACCTTCCAACACAAGGTAAAGAAAAAAGAAGAACATTGATAATTTGCGACCGGGGCGCACTGGTCTCGGCTGTCAGCTGCAACAGTAGGTTAAATACACCGTCCCCCCAGCTGGAAACCAACATGACGTCGCTGGCGCTGGACGGGCTGGCCGCGCAGCTGGAGGCGGCGGCGCGCGCGCTGGCCCCGCGCCCCGCCTTCGCCGCCGTCGCAGACTCGCTGGCCTCGGCGGCCGCCAAGCTGAGGCAGCACCACCGGGACATACTGATACCCATGATCAATGATACGGACCGGCTTAATGTATGTATTTAAATAATCAATTATCATTTATTTCAGAATTTAAACAATTCCATAGTTCAACAGTTCCATGTTAGTAAATAAGGTAGATAAGTACATTTATTCAATTTAAACAATAGTTATAATAACAATGTTAAATAATTCAATTCAATACTTATGTCAATTAATCAAAAACAATTATGTCAAATAATTTCATTCCATACAATATTACCAAGAGGGGCACCCTTTTTTTGTTACCCATGGAGGCACACGGACAGACGGTCCACCTGATGGAAAGCGGCCACCGTAGTTCAATACACACTATGCACTTTCATTTGACTACATGCAGTAGCCTAAATTTAGGAGGTTCACATTCCTCTTTGATTTGCTTTATCCCATCATATAACAGGAGGTGTTGTCCAGTCGAGGAAATCAAATGTTTAGCAAGTTGACATAGGTCTGAAATTAACCATGTTACTATAGTATGATTTGAATTGTCATTATGAGAGGTCTCGAAATAGTACGAATAAATTAAAAAGATAATTAAACATCTAAACTGGTGCTGCTATTGCTAGGAAACCATTAGCCTGATGGTGTCCAGCAGAATAGAATTTAAACTTACCATCACAGTTGTCATCCAAAGCGACTGAAGACTTATAGGAAAACCAGCTCAGATCTCCGTGAAGCTTATACCCCTACAAGCTCGATTACCACTCACTGACTGATTCACTGACATATTTGTTCTCCCAGAAGGAGGGTAAAACCAATGTATGGGGGATAGTGTCACACGTGACTCTAGCGAGACCTAGCGAAATGATGAAATTTAGTGGTACGTGGTGGTCAGGATACTTTGCTAAATGAAGGCTATAACTGATTGTTATTCCCCCGCCCCCAGCAAACGGCGCTGAAGCTGCGCGAGTCGCTGCGGTTCAACCAGTCGTCCCTGAAGGAGGCCATCGCGTACCTCATGCACGAGACGCAGCAGGCCGAGGCCTTCCTCAACACGCGCGGGCCCGACCTCGTGCAGAACATGACCATGGAGTTCGCCGAGGTACTACGCCCACACACTTTATATACCTGCTTAAGTCTGAGTTGTGAGTGCCCGACAACTCGGAGCGGACCGAAACTTTATCGTACCGAATTCAAATTTGATTTTACTAGAAAAGCAAGAATAGTTTCTAAGACTATTTCGTCTATCTTCTATAGATTCAGATTTCTGTCCTCGTAGTCAAGTCTGAGATGTAGGGAGTGCCCAACAACTGAGATTTGGCCAAAAACTTGACCGTACCAAATTAAAACTTATTTTTATTCAAAAAGAATTAATCGTTTCTGAGACCATTTCCCATGTCTCAGATGTATGTCCTGTCTGACTCTACTGTTGAAAAGATACGTAAGAGGGCGTTCGGTGAGAAAATTGCCGCATGAGAATCCTTTTAGTCCTACACTCTATAGTTTAGAGCCTATACTAATATTATGAAGAGAAAATAGATAGATAAACTCAAAAACTACATAAACGATATAAAAAAAAATTTCACTCATAGAAAGCTACGTTGTTAGCGAGTTTTCCAGAAATCGAATGGGTTCCTACGGGAACGGCTCCGGAACGTAGTAACCGAATGTTTAACAGATGAAGTCACGGCTAAAAAAGTTTGTCACAAATAAAACTTCTCCCCACGTGGCCGGCCAAGCACTGACCGAGATCAATTTTTCACTACGAGTCTAGGACAAAAGTGGGAGCAGCTATTAAAAAGTATATACATATCACGTAAATAGTTTACAATAAGGGTTTACGTTTAAGGTCTATTGTCAAAATACTGCCTTGCTACTGGACAGAAACAACCGCTGTAAAGTGACGAATCTATTTCAGTCAATGAAAGGGCTTTATTTCGACAGCAGGCCTTGCGCCACAGTAGACCATCCCGTGGATTTTGGGATCGCAAAAACCCTCATTATCGAGGTTTTTTTGCGAAGGGCGGAAAATATAATAGTGGCCACTCTATGGTTAAAGATCTATGAATAACCATCCGTCCATTGCCTCCCCAGGTGGTGGCCGCACTGATGACGCAGTACATGGAGCGCGTGTCGGGCGCGGCGCTGCACGACGTGGGCCGCTGCGGGCCGCTGTCCAACGCCTTCAACGCCACGCGCGACGCGCATTGCCGCAAGATACTCATGCCAGTCGTGAGTGCCTATGACGAGGATTTAATGTTCAGTCGATGATCTTTCTACGAGCTGGTTATAAATATTTAGCGAATTTTTAGGGGTTTAAACCCCTAAAAATTCGCTAAATTCGCATGTCTAAACATGAGGAGTGGTGTCTTTATGATGATAACATGATAAGCCAAATATATGAATGTTGTTTGTTTTTTGTCATAAGGATAGTATAGTAGCGTATCGGGGCCTTTACATGGCCCGCAACTTCAAAATTGATTGAAATTTTGAAAGATTGAGAGAGAGAGAGAGAGAGAGAGAGAGAGAGTACGAGATATAATGGAAGAGAGACCAATACCGTCTGGAATTCTTCAAGGCCAGAGCGAATAGATTGTTTCTACTCAGCGTCAGGCATGTTCCATCCCCGATCGCCGCGTCACTTACTATTCAATGTAAAGAGAGATATAGACAGCAAACCGCATAGGTAGGAATGATTGGTGCAGCCTCACTCCCGGCCTCCCCTCCCCCCTCCAGAACGGATACTGGGTGTCGCTGGCGTGGTGCCTGGTGCTGTCGGTGGGCGTGATGGCGCTGTCGGCGCGGCTGGCGCGGCTCTACCGGAACCTCGACCCCTACCCCGGACCGCTCGTGGAGGCGTGAGTACACACCGCACAGATCGATATTCGACATTCGCGAGGGCCTCTTTGTATTGGACGGCTCCGGCGCAGGGCCCCGAACAGAGATAGAGATATGCAAGTTTATGTGAGATGGGAAAGACGGAGAGGGCGGCGTCGCCGCTGCCGTTATGATTCGTTTCTTTCGAAGTCAAGTCAAATAATCAATAAGTCAAGTCCAACTCACGTAAACTCGCACCAGAGCGGCCCCGTCGCCTGTTATAAATCGGGCTATAATATACGTAAAGTCGCATACAGAGAAATCGGACTGCATTTATCTACAAGGGACCACATTCATAGTAAATGGGATACATAAATTCTAGGACAATTGCAAAGAATAAAGTTGCAGGTGGGATAAGAAATTTAACCGTATTTTTAATTTTACGTCAACGGGGATAACGTTCGTGATTCGTAATATGATATTTGAAACCATAGTCGTGACTGAAAAATTCTGGTTGAAAAAATGTACTATTTTCCAATTATTCGATAGTTTGCAGTTGTCCTAGGAGTTTCGCAATTAACCAATATTTCGGATTATCTTATAACTTATCCAGTTCAAAGTCAAATATCTTATTTGTCCCGTGCTCGATTAAAATATTACAGCAATTAAAATGGTTTGCCACAACTCGTCACGCGGTCGCAACATGTGTCATTCGCAGCTCGTCACAATCTCAACTGTATTCGCGAGCTGACTGTCAAATCAACAACTCTTTATGATCTTTCAAAAGGAATAACTTCTAAGAAATTTGTGTGAGTCGACTTTGATGTCACTGTACAAGTGCGTCCAATATGTGCCTTTTTATTATTTTATTGGACTTATAAGTTATAAATTGTACGATTTAAAGGTTCTAAATTATAATTTGGTTTTACATGATTTAATTAAAACTAGTAATTTCCCGAATTAGTGACACTCTGGGGATGTTAGTCCCGCCTGTGGGTTTGGCTCTAGCTTACGAGTGTCACGAGTTGCGAATGTGTTGTTTTTTTTATACGACAGGGAGGCAAACGACACGACGCATTGGCAGTTTGACACGTTTTTGGTATCCTGGTACAATTCAAACCGCTGAGCTGCTATTGCGATCCAATTACAATTCAATCAAGTCATATAATTAGCGGACACATGTTGGGATTGTAAATGTGTGGTACGAATTGCGAGTATAATAGAGTTGCGTCGAATTGAATTTAAGTCTTTTAGAACATTCTGTTGCAACAAGTTTTCTTGGATTATTTCCATGTTGACGTATGATGGGGTATAGATTACGCAACATATGTGGTTGATTTATCTTCTTGAGCTTTGACTTTGAAATGGATAATGTACACGCATACGCACGCAAGCCACTATGAAATGAATGCGTATGTAAATATATGGAGTTATATCATCATAATTACCACTTAATGTGTCAAAACTTGTAATCATAAATAAAGACAACTCCAAATATTTGAAAATTTATGTGTTGAATTTAATAAGTACAAAGTTTATGCATATACTACTGAACAGGAATACCTTATTCGATTATGTCTAATGTCGTACAAGAATGATTGAAACTGAACCCATGTATCGAGATCATTTCACCGATGTCCCAAAGGTTACTCTCGCACGCACTTATGATTTCAGCTTCAATGATTTTTATATGGCACTGTGATTACTCGACTATGTCCATTAATGATCTGCCGAGTCTGCGGTGACTCTGCATTGCGGCGGTGGGGCCGCAGGGGCCGCGGGTGGGACTAGCGCCCCCGCGGTGGTGCTAGTGCCCTCGTGGTTGCAACAGTTCGCATAATATTGCTTCACATTGTGACATTAAGAAGGCTGGAACCATCTAACCTAATGAAGGTTTTCACGATTCCAGATGACGTCACTGAGACGGGAGGTCTGATGTCAAAACAAAGTCCTGTCCTGCGCTGTGTTTAAAATAGATCCGTCATTTTACATTAGTTGTTTCTGTGCACAGCAGTATTTTGACAGAGGACCTTACTTTTTACTAGCGCCATCTGGTTGGATTTCGAAACCGCGGAAGCCCTCAGCGAATTCGAAGAAGCGATATTGTACGAACGGTCGCGGCCCCCCGCCCCCCGCCCCGCCGCCGGCGCCCCCGATATCTCATTCATCTCCATCGTTCTCATTGCGTTGGGGCGCGCCCCGTTCACTTGGTTTTATTTCGTTTCTGTTGTTTACTAATTTCCCCTGAGTTGTTTCGTATGAGTTGAGCGCTGTGTTAACAATCAGTTGTCTGTTTTGGGTTTGTTTCGCACCCCTCATCCCCTGTATGTAGCGGCGGGGAGTCGGACCCCGCCCCCGCCCCCCGCCCGCGCCCGCGCCCGCGCCCCGCGCCCCGCGCACGCCGCCCGTTGGTCGAAGAGCATCCCCCGCGCCGCCGGCGCACCGTAGCTTGAGATTCTGAAACGAAACTCGGCCTTCCAAGTGTCAAAAATCCCCAAAGGAATGAGGATCACCACGCGACTGGAATCCTGACGGTGGCGCTATTGAGATGGCTTTTAAATGTAACCGAGTTGGCTAGAACGTATCTGTCAACTATGAGAAGATATCGGAAGCATATTGAGACAAACCCACAAAACTTCCTAAGTCATCTTGCGGATGTCGGTCGCGGGAATCCTCATTTCTTCCACCAACGCGAACCGTCGGCATTTTTGGCACCTGGAAGACCGGATTACCAGCGTTCCGTTCCCGAACCTCGGCCATACACGCTGCACCACCTTGTTGGCACCCACCCGTTCCACAGTATGAGTGTTTGGAATCTGTGCAGCAGTCGGGACACGAGTGAACCACCTGTTTTCGATACCATCGCTCTTATATCGAACAGGATATATAAATCCTTGCGTACTTAAAATAAACTACCTTTAACACAGGGCGACTACACCGTTTTAGATTAAAGTGTTTGGTTTTGTTTTGAGTTGTCATGTTTGTTTGTTTCTCATCGCCATCAACGCGGGTAGCGCCCGCGCACACGGACAGTGTTCGGAAATTAACTATGAAACTCAGGAGAATAGGCGAGCTTCCTACTAAAATTATATTTCAAATTGTTTAGTTTATAAAGATTTCTGTGTTCATTTTGTTTTATGTTAGACACACTTATCAATATAAAATTGTGGCAACCAAACTATGTTAGTGACGTCCACCCTTTAAACTTTGGCATGTCTACACGTTCACCTACAAATACTCCAATATCGGCACATATATTTCACTCTTTTTTAATGAAACCATCCCACAATTCAATAAAAATTTCCTTCGAAATATTCTTATTAGAACACAAGCAATGTAGTAGTTAATTAAAAATAAAAAGACCAACAGCTTCCAAAATTAATTGTGTAGAAACGTTAAAAAGATTCAAAGACTGCCAAGCTCATATTTCATATTATAGTTCTCGTTCGTCTCTGATATTTTCTGAAGCATTAGTGGCCACATGACTTAGACACTGTCTTTTCTATACTTAAAGTTGTAAGGCAAACTTTTTTTTAAGAAGTTATATTTGGTTCACTTTATTTATGTCTTCACAGGATACTCGCCTATTACTAATAAATACATTTTGACAATGGACTGACAACATAACCCCGTAGGCATAGACATAGACAAATCTTTATTTGGCCCAAAGACATATCGAAAATAGAGCAGGACAACACGATACGTGGACAGAGCCGGTGCGAGTGAGGTGGTTGTGTTCTAGCGAGTACGAGCCCATGCGGCGTCCGCGCGGCTGGTGGCGGTGACCGCGAGCGCCCCCCGGTATGACCCCCATGACCCCCCTCGCCGCGTGACCCACCACTACCGCCCGACGGTTCACTACTACAACATATACCCCTCGAAAATGAGCTGATCTTATTCATCATTCAACCAAAGATTTACTTAGGTTAAATGATGAAAATGACCACCAAATTTCGTTAGTTGTATCTGAAAAAACTTACCTCACAAACGCCATACAAAATGGCAGTTACATCGTTAAAGACCTAATCTTTTGAAGTTGTCAAGTTTTCTAAAGAATCGCCTGTAGTAGTGAATCGCAGACGGCCAATCACGATCTTGTGTGTATGGTCAATATGGTTGAAAACTCAATGCGAGGCCGCATCGGGCGGTGGTGGGCGGCGATCGCGGTCGCTCTTCGACCCGGCTGCCCGGGCAATGTAGCCTTTGGTCTATGGATAATATATAAACACATCGCGTTAATATGCCCGCTAAACTGTACCGGACGTTTAGTTTTGCGTTTAATCTCAAGATCAAGAAAAATCTAGAACTCGTTGAACTATTAGCGGATAATTCTACTCGACGATAAAGGAATGACTTTCTCGTCGAAAGATAAATATAGCAAAATGGATTATTTTTTCGTTTTTGATTGGCAAGAAAATTGAAAGTAGTGTTATCCAATGACCAACAGGCTAATAGCTCACGTTGCGTGTGATTGGCGCGCCGTAGTGTCGATGTTGTATGCCGAATGCCCGCCTAGATGCATCTCGACTGTATCATTTAATTTAGTTCCTATTCCGTTTCTTATTTTTTCAACAACATCCGCCCATCATTCACTGAAGTAAGCGCCACGAAACAATGTAGTACAACGACATTAACAACCACGTATAATAAGCAACATTAAAGTTAGACTAGATTAGCGATATCGTTTCGATTTTGATATAAATAACTACACCCTAGCTGAGAACCAAAGTCCGATATCATATTCGAAGGAGCTTGTGCGCTATTAGTTTTTGTTTTGAATTGACCCATATTGAAGTTATCCTGTGTTGTGGTGCCTCCGTGCCGCGCCCGCACTGACCGACTGTTGTCTGTTGCAGCGAGTATTTGTATGACGCGTACGCGGACCGCGATAACGTACCCCTTGCCAAGTAAGTGCAGCCGTAGCCCCCTCCCGCTCCCGCCTCCCCTCCCGCGCAGCATGCCCCCCGCTTCACTTGCATGGTTTTCTAATTTCTTAGCCAATTATAATTTTAGTTCTTTCTCCTACTCCCGGTCGTGGTCGGGGACCCTTTTGTAATGATTTCCTCTGAGGCGTCGCCGACGTGCGCCCGCGCCGCGACTAACACCGCCGTAGCGCGTGGCCGCCCGGCGGCGCGCGACGGGAGCATGCCGGAGTGGGGACGACAGAAGCATGAGACCGCATGCGGGACCTGGGCGTAGGTTGATTTAAGTTCAGTTCAGTTCATTTCGTTCACTTTTACGTTGGTCGATATTAAGTTGAGACGATAGGGTGCGCGATGTCATGATGTGCGATGGATACGGGATCGGGCGGCGTTGACCGCTCATGGTTTGTGACAGCGGCTCGAAGCGGAGCACGTTGGACATCGAGGGGAAGATTGCCGAGTGGCGGCGCGCGCTGCCCTCCGCGCCGCCTGCGGACGACCCCGCCGCCGAGGGGCCGGGGTCCGTGGTGGCGGGGGCGGTGGGCCCGGTGGTGCCCGCGGCGGTGGGGGAGGCGGCGCGCACGGCGCTGGTGCTGGAGGGCGCCGGCGTGGTGTGCGCGCTGCTGCCGCCGCCGGAGCAGCGACAGCTGATCGACGAATTCAAGACCCGACTCCCGATTAAAGATGAGGACAACGAGTCCGGGATACATGACGCCGAGTAAAATTTCTGGTTCTGGCTCATGCGAACCTGGTCTTCCCAGGCAGTGCTGCGAGAACGATGGAACTTTTTAGTTTAGTTGATCTGGCTATGGCAGGTATTATTTTTGTACAATCAGGCAGCTAGGTTTTTATTTACGAAACTACTGAAGATAAGAATTTACACTGAATATTTGAGTTATGTAACCCTTGACATTATACACTTACCTTTTCACCTAAGATGTTCTTAACATCTGTCAGATCAAATTTCAGCTCTTCCATTTTTATATAAATGACATATACTTTCAATGAACGGTCAAATCGTTGTGGTATCAACGACGTGGTAGATTACATATTATTAATATTTTTACGCTCTGAAAAAGGTCTACCAAAATATAACATAAGTAAAATACATATCTAATTTAAAATCATCTGCTTAAAGCTTGGCATTGTCCGCAACCTTGCCATTGTACGTCAGTGTTGCCATAGAGTGACGAATCTCACTGAAATAGCTTTCGCTTCACATCTGATACTCAAAACGTCCACAAGCCTACGCCTCGCCGTTATTCCTACATACACAATAGGTCAAATTATATTGCACAAAATATTTACACTATTATAATCACTGCTTACAGTTCCAAGATGAATATTTTCAGCGTTTTTAATTGCTACGGGTACAATTAATTAAGCATATCGTCTCTACATACATTATATGGTTAGGGTAAATTAAAAATAAATTAAAAAGGTTTGTTTGTGAAGTACTTTTTGAATACCTACTGAAAGTAGTTCAAGTTGTAGGTACAAATGTGTGTCTGCAATGTTGCTCCGTCTAAGAGTTATATCCATACCGTAGGTGGGCGCGTCGACTAGCGCCGCATATTTTGATACGGGCTTTCTGTAAGTTAGCGCTGGCTCAGAGTCGGCACAATTTGTACGGATTTACACTTGTTGGTATCGGAACGTGTCCAAAATTGTGATTTTAGTAGAAATATTATAACGGAACGTAGGTAGACGCCCGCGGGCGCGGCGGCCGCCAGCGACGCCCGCGGACTGTTGTTGCATAATTTATCGATTTAACTTTCATATCGAAACGTTTTCCAAATCCAATTCTAGATAATAAGTAACATTTTAACTTTTTGAAACATGTTTTTAATATCTAACCACATGAGCAACGCATTGTAATCGTGTATCGTATTTTTTGTATGTAACCGTAAGAGAGCATTCATGTAATGGAGCACTGCAGTGAATTGATCTGTTTTTGTATCAGGATTAGCTACAATAACTAGTTGTAAGTTTTAGCTAGGGTTGTTTACATTTTATACGTAATTTGTCTAAATATTAATACTCAATTGTCTCTCAATATAAATAATTTTGTGGGCCTACCACGGGGCGATTCTGCGTAATCACACAAATCAATTATGTTTGGACGCTTTAACATATTTACAGGATGTAGCTGGTGATTTTAAACGGTAACGTAGATAAAATAAAGCAGGAAATCGTTCGGCAGCCGTCGAGTCGCCCCGTGGAAGCCGACTCCACTCGATGTCGTGCGGTGTACGGTTGTATGTTAGGCTAAGGTTTACATTTTTTACATTTATATACCTAGTCAGTTAAATAAATAAACTAGTATAAAGAATAATGTCGATAGAAATGCAACTTACTCCTCTCTGTATTAAATGTAACATCCAGAGAGGCTTCCTAAACACTTATTTTGTAAGTTAGTTTTGCTGTCTGAAAGGATGTAAAGTAGGAGGCGCTGTCGGCGCGACGCGGCGGCCGGCGTCGGTAAAGATCACATTACTCTTATTTCGCACATGTTCTGTTTTCTCTCCTGCGCTTGTCATCAGCTCTTCCGTTTTGTTGGCTATCTCCGTTCTTTCTTTTAACCCGGTGCTACTAACTTGGAGATTTCATGACTGGGTAACAATCGGTGGGCGTTCCCTTTCTATCATTTATTTCTTTATTGTGTGTCAATTGCATGGACCTACGTTTGAATCATGTATGTTGCTCAAATAACCGCTAACTTCTGCATAAATCGAGTGTTAATACTCTCTAACTTCACACCCTTAAATCACTGATTTTGAAAAAATTTGAATATGTAAATTCAACTAACATTTTTGTTCAGAAAGTCCACTGTGTATAAATACAAGTAGTGCTAAAGAGTCCCGACACTTGCTACTTATCCTTCAGCTTATTTTTTTACGAGTATATCACCATTTAGATGTAAAACGGCGCATGCGTGAACGGCACCGTTCGAGCACTGGTGATAATCTGTGAGGCCATTATCCATGTTGGTTGTTTTCATTTTATAATGGAACTGTTTCATGATGACAGAAACTACAAGAAATAACCTTATGATTATTTGAATTTGAAATACATAAAGTAACACAACCAAATGAAAACGACCGAAACAAGACAGTCGCGCATCTGATGGACACTAGATGGCGCTACTAAGATTCAAGATCTTTTGTCAAAATACGGCCGACTCGGTAGTGCCATCTAGTGTGATTTCGGTGGCTCGATCTCTTCTGATAATCGCCTTATTATTCGGAAGAAGAGTTCAAATCTTATCAGTGGAATAATCGCCACTTCTGATAACAACACTTGAAATCTGAGAATTTGAAGAATAAGGGCTTTTCGGATGTATAAATCCATGAGATGACGCAGCTGCGGCGTAAAGTCGCTGTGAAAATCAAGCTGTGTAATTTACTAGAACGGATTCGCAATTTTACAACTTCTGTCTTCAATAGCACAGCAGCTTTTGACATATTTTGACAGCAGACCTCCCTCCAGCAGCGCAATCTAGTAGATTTTTGAAAATCTGAAAGCCCTCATCGATTCCGAAGAACGACCCAATCGTGTGCTCGTGGTGTCCAACGCTGTGCCGTCGTCGAGCTGTGTATTGACCTCGTGTTTCCACACAGCGCCTACAAGGCTGAGAAGCGAGCCGGGCGCGACGGGCGCCGCGGGGGCGGGGCCGGGGGCGGCGGGGGCGGGGGCGGGGGGCCCGCGGGGGGCGGCGGGGGCGCGGGCGCGGCGCGCGGCGAGGGGGCGCGCGGGGGCGACGCGGCCGTGGCGCCGCCTGTCGACGCACACCACGCGCGCAGATATAATGATATGGCGCCAAAGTGAGTACCTACGCTAACATTATAGCTCCCGCCACGTAAAAAGAGAGCCCGCCCTTTTTTGAAGTATGCGAGAAATATGTAAGAAATATAGAATAGGAGCTTAATATGTTTCTCTCCATCGTATCGATCAGCGTTCTTTTCACGTGGCGGGAGCTATATTGTATACAGTATCACATCAAGAAATTCCACAATGGAAAGGGTTTTGCGGTGGTTGTTTGCATCTAGATCTATACAACAGCTATGTTCAAGTCACTTCAAGTAGAACTAACCTATGTAACTTTACCCTTGCTGTAACGTGTATCAGAGTGTAGAGTGTAACGAGTAGAAGAGTGGTGTACCCATGGTTTACCGTGGAAGTAATTATACCCGTGGTTCAAAATATGTCACTGCTTGCTCTGGTCGAGACTCGTCCCATTGATAAAAATTACTGCAGCTAACCCCTTGAAAATGTCAAAATTTTAACTTAGTATTTGTATGGTAAAAGTAAAGGAAGGATTACGGAAAGGATGCGACCGGGGTAGGCGTTAAAATGAGGAACGTGCACTCAACAATACCTGGAAGGAATACATAACTCTGCACTCTCTGCCATTTCGACATATCCGTCATGTAATAATCTCAACCACCGCATACCTTTCATACATGGAGTAATTTAGCCAGTGGAGTATGGTAGCGAGGGGATCGCACACACTGAACAAAGGCAATTTTTTTTGTGTATGCCATGGTTTATTAGCCATTCAGAATCATAGGTGGTAGGAATCTGCCAAGCCTGGCGAGTCCACCTGGGTGAGTATCACCGCCTCATCTATTTCTGCCGCAACAATGCCTGGATTGTTGTGTTCCGGTTTAAAGGATAAGGTGACCAGCGCAATACAAGCAGAGGCATTTCATCTTAATCCTCACAGTGACAAGCTATGGTTTAGTATTTTTGTCGCCTGTAACCTAAATTCATGAATCGTAGATGTTATGGGCGACGGTTACCGCTTACCATCAGGTGGGCTGTCTGCTCGTTTATCAAAGCGCAGAATAAAAAAAATCCTAAGCAGACTTCTGTGCCAACCGCGGGTCTTACCTCTAATCATGCCCTAAATCGGTGACAAATGTTCTAGCACAATAACATGCTGATTCGCTCTTGTTTGAATAAATTGCTCCATATCTAATCTATCTCATAAAACATTGAAAATTGGCACTGTACCGACCCTCGGTGGCTGTTGCAGGCACTGGGAAGAAGGCCCCCCTCGCTACCACGGCCCTACTGAGTACGAGCGGCCCCCGCCATACTACTATCCCGGACCAGCGTGAGTATTGTCCCATCTATGATACTTACATGTTTAGAACTGCCTCTTCAAAGTGTCTAAAGGGGGGTGTTCGCGATTCCGAAATCTAACAGATGGCGCTAATGAGATGTAAGGTGTGCTGTCAAAATAAAGCTGTGCTATTGGCTAGAATGGACCCGTCATTTTACAGCTGTTTGTGTCTGCCCAATAGCGCGGCAGTATTTTGACAACTGACCTTACTTCTCAGTATTGCCATCTAGTGGATTTTAGAATTGCGAAAGCCCTCATTGCGTTGAGTTGTGTCTCGGCGTGCACAAGTAGTTCATACCACCTTTCTGTAGTGCAATGGGCCAAATATATATCTTACTTTTTCTAAATACTAAAGTAGTGAAGCAATAATTAATGCTTACTTTAGCACCTGACGACATCTGTCCAATAATTAAGGAACTTTTATTTACCACAGATGGCGCCGTCCTTGACAATTTAAGTTTAAGGCTCCGTTGCGCCGTAGGTTTGGTTAGTGTTGTAGTTCCTTTCCTGCTGCAACCCAGCCTTTGGTAGTTTGTTTTTGTTGAGGTACTTGCAAATTTATTTTAATTATGAAACGTGTACGGGATTAGGAAATAGAGTGGGGATTTTTGTCTGTGGAGGAACTCGGGATACAATAAAACTACTGAATGGACAAAAATTATATTGGTGCAACAATTAATATTTACTCGTATACACAAAAAAAATAATTCAATAAGTGCATAATCAAACAATGTTCAATACCGTTATAACCCAAAACAACCATTTTAAAACGTTTCTATTTTCTATTTGACAGTGATAGACAGTAAATTGGCGCTCACTGACTTGGATGACGACCTGCTGAAGTACTGAGGCCCCGCGCACTCGGAGGACCGCCGGGCCTAGCCATCGAGAAGAAACATAATTCCCTTCAAATATTCGATCTAACACCAATGTGCAACGAATATTTGACGCGGGCGGTCAAACATCTAACGAACCATTCATTCGTTCATTCTCCACTACTCTTTTCAGTCACAAACTAATCGGAGTTTAGTTTAACGCAATATATATGTGTCTAGATTTACTTATCGGAATGTACGAATGCAGTGGCTGATGTTTTCGAGTATTTTATTTCGATAAAAATACTTTTATATATGTATTGTAATAATAGCGATTATCGTATGGTTATTCGATGATGCGTCGGGGAACCCCCGGCGCCGGCCATATATCGACTGCCGCTCACTGTATTCAGTAGTCGGTCTGTTTTCGGCTCAATGTTAATTATACTGTCTTTTCTATTCTATTGTCTAAGTGGTACTAGTCCGCAGTAGGCGGAGCATTTCCAAAACTTTATTAGTTTGTTAACGTTGCGGACGAGACTGCCGCACAAATAGGTGTACTTCGCTCCTAAATCTGAGAGATTCTTTTATGTTAGCGTATCATTATATATGTATTAGTAATGGCCGTTGCCGCCCGCGGTCGCGGCTCGGGCTTGCGCTCGCGAGCGGCGGCGGCCATCTTAGTTCTGTAAGTAGGTAATACCACTCGTTCACATCACGAGATTGTAATGCATTTATATTTAACTACGTATATGAATAAATAGTAAGTATTAGGAAGGTTTACTCGTAGCGTAAGGACGGGCGACGGAGTGATGTGGGCGCCATGCCAAACTCAATGTAATTGATATCGTTTTGTGTTAGCGGCAGCGGCCGCGGCGCGGGACGAACTTGCAGACTGGTTATTTTGAAGTTCGGTAAATTAACCTTTTAACAGCTGAACGTTTTTTCTTTAAACGTGCCCTCATCGCCACATCGAGAATGACAGACCATATGACAACTATGAGTCTTATTTTTCAGACAAGGGCGGTGATTTTAGACCAGACCATAGCGGTTAAAAGGTTAAGGATAGTTTTTAGCCCATTGCGGCTAAAAGTATAGTGAATGATGTAGTCGCCAGCGCCGCGGCCGCTCCCATCCCCTAGACCACTTTATTTCGGCTAGCGAGCACTAGCCTCAATGTCATATCCCATTTAGTTAAATTTGTGATTATCAAATGATTAGGTTAATTATTGAATTAATGTAAATTAGTGATTTTTAAATTGTTGACGCAGAGTGTGAACAAGTGCAAATGTTTATTTGATCAACGCTATAACCGAAGTGTCATAGTATTGTTTAGTGAGGCCAGCCGCCCGGGCGCCCGGGCGCGGCGGCGGCGCGTTGTACTGGGCTTTAATATGTTATTATTTTGTACTTTACTTCGGTAGTCCAATGGAGGTTTGGTGCTGTATTTGGGCGTCGCGAGGCGGGGGCGCCACCGTGCCTAGTCATCGTGACCGAATAATCCGGGAAGACACAAAGATAGTGATACAAGTGGCGCGTGTTAGCGTGTCCTTGTGCTTTGTTTCTACCGGATTATTCGTCCAGTGGCGCCCCCGGGCGGCCGCCGCACGTCTTCCCTTCCTGCTCACTTTACCAGCGTTCGCTATTGAACACCCTCAACTCCCAACGTATGAATTTATCCTGCTCAATACGTAGGCGGCTCTTGCCACCCTACCCCTTACTGCCACTCGGGTTCTGCCAATGTCTAGTAGTTCCACCCTACGTGAGATCTGTCTAACGAAGAGTTACATGTGACCTGAATGCGATTTTCGTCTGTTATTAGATGACGGTGTATCCGCTAATGTAAGTTTTCGAAATCTCTGTGTTGCTGTTTACATTTAGGATTCCAGGAACTAAGTAATTGTAACGATAACGAAGCGTCGGGTATGTCCGACTAGTCTACGAAATATTCCATAGTTTTAAGGTGGAAGTGTTATTGGGGTTGTGAGTGCGCGCGCCGGTTGGGAGCCTCTAGGAAGACCCTTCGAGTACATCAAGCTACCCTGTTTAGACTTCAGACCTTATGCCGATGGCTGCAAGGTCTAAAATTGAATGACGTATGGGTTATTTAAAGGGTAATGGGCGGTTCTCAGCGGGCGCGCGGACGGTTGGGTCGCGAGCGGCCACCGCCGCTGGTTTCGTAAAGGAAATACATGTCTTTATCTCCAAACACTGGCTTTCATTTATAACTTCCTGGCCCAGACTTTGCCCCATTTCTTCACATATTATTCCTTGGCAAAATGATATAAAATTGGTCCAAAAGAAAAACACTGCAAGTTTGTATGAAGTAGTATAGATATTCTGTGATCAAGCGAGCGGTCAAGAAAGTGGACGCCTAAAGAAATAAATGAGATAAAACATGTTTTATCTAAGTTTTAAACAAAAATTGGAACGTAGACCGATGATTCCGGAGGGATATAATTGTACATTAGTAAATAAATGTACAAAGAAAAACCAAACCGAATATAATCAACTCGATTTATTTTTAAATTTGTCAAAAACTCGCATTCACACAACCTTGAGGTAAGCCTAACTACGCTAGCTAAAATTAACTATAATTATCAATTATCATATATTACCTAGCTATGGTACACGACATAAATACACAATATACAATACATAAGTGGTACTATGCGTGGTGTCAGATTCAGCTAATAAATACTGTGTGCCGAGATCGGGGGCGCGCCGCCGCGGTCGCAGTCGCAGTCGCCTGCCGTGCTCTGTGGACAAGGTTCGTACGTCAAGGGTTATGTATATAATTAAGTGGGTATCACACCTGATTTAGTCTGACGGGGTCCCCGGTCCGCATGACCGAGAATTTTTCTGCATTTCAACGAACTTTCGCCAATTTTACGTATGGGTGGAGTCTTTTATTTTCGGTAACACTGATGTTTCGTTTCTTAAGGAAATTCAAGAGGCCTTTCTAGATACCTAAGGAAGATCGGCGCCACGCCGCTGCATTAAGCCTGACCAGGAATATATGAAGTGCCGCCATATTGCGGTTTTAGAATTCATTTTTTACACTTGCAACAGCAAGAAACAGTAACAGTATTCTGTTAGTCCTTCACTCCACTTTTTACACTCTTGAGAGATCTCGTATATTTCTGCAGCCCCACCGTCTAACTCGGATTGTACGTCGCCATCTTTAAGCAATAGGATCTCTAGCAGCAAAGCAGCAAGGCAGCTCCGCTGCGATTGGTGGATATTGGTTTGCGATCCTATTGTTTAAAAATGTCGACGTTCAATTTGAGTTGGGCGGGCGCACACCTGAACAGGCTTTAAGCAAGACATGAAAAGCTGTTCGTCGTTAAAAATACTGACATGATCGCGCCACGGTGGTGACGGCGGCCTGGGCCGCGCTGCGCCGCCGCGCCGCCAGCAGCAGCCGGTCGAGCTCGGCGCGACACGCGCAGTGCAGGAACTCGCGCGGCCGCACCCCGCGGAACACCTCCGCCAGCGACGGCTTCACGTTGTAGAAGATTATCGTCTGCCCGCGGGCGTGGAAGTCGTCGATCAGCGATTTTATGCCCTGCGGATGGGGAGGGGTTGAATAAACTGCGTCGTGAAGAGTTTTGAATGCAGTTTAGTTGGTGTTACTAGGCTGTGTTGGTAGTTTCCGTGTAATGAACAATAACTGCCGCTCAAATACTAAACATGCTTACTTACCTGCTAGTGAAATGTACAGTGGTCGTAGGTAGGTAGCCTACTACGGTCGTTAGGCCATACTGTTTTAGTTACTAAATAAATCCACTCTAAACTGACTAGCAAAATGTGGAATAAACGAAAGGGGCATATCATACTGTAGCGGTAAATGTAGGTGGATGTAGGTATGTACTTTTGTTGATTAATATCTGAAGCTGAAAAGTGTGTGTAGTTAACGTACCTATTCCAACACCTATGTAAATCTGATGTTAAAATATAAGCTGATTCAAGTTAGCTTACACCGCAAATTGGCGTACACCGCACTTATTGCGCTGCTCCAACTCAATGCATTCGATGTCAAACTATTCATTAGAGTGTGAGGGAACCGTAGATTATCCTGCGTCATCGAGTAAGAGAAAGATTCAAATTTTTAGTGATACCCAGTTTTGTAGTGGACCTACAAACCGTTGGTCTGCCTGGCACAAAAAAACATTTTCTCTTTGTGACCCAAACTTTGGCTTCGAAGCGATAATAATTACATATCCTCTTGTGTGGGTTCTATAAGTAAAAAAACCGGGGTGCCTCACATCTGCTTGGCAGTTTTGCTTTTCAGCTACATTAATGTGGTATTAGTGTGCTAGGATAACCTACGGCGCCCTCACAGTCTACAAGCAGCTGGTGCATCATCATCATATCAGCCAGAAGACTCCCACAAAGGCCGGTCCTGTGCTTGCCGCATCCAGCTGGTACCTGCGATCTTTACCAGGTCGTCGGTCCACCCACGCAGCTGGTGCATACACGGTCTCATACCTTAGCGGCGGTGAAGTCTGCGGCCTGCACGTGCGTGGCGTCGATGACGAGCGGCAGCTGCAGCTGTCGCTCGGCGGCCTTCCGCAGCGCGCGCCGCACGTACTCCGCGGACGGGAACGCCAGCGCGCGGTCCACCGCCGCCACCAGGTGCTCCACGCCGTCCGACGACTGAGGAGACAAAGTTAGGATACTTTTTATTGTAATAGTACGTCGCCCGAGGATCACTAGTGAATAGGGACAGAGTCAAACGATATTTAATTGAAGGCTGCGGTGACTTCTTACCAACAGGCAGCTCGTAAACTTGTTTGCCACCTTTGTGGTGTAAAAAAAAGCTACATTATGCGCGGCTCTACGCCGTCCAGCTACGGGGAGGGTGGACATGGACGGCTTAGAGTCTACTTTTCATTGAAAAGGAGGCGCAGTCCACCACCGCTAAAAAGTGCTTCACGCGGGTGTGTCCACAGCAGTGTCAAAATCACAAGATTTCTCTTTAAAATTTTGGTTAGATAGTCTAGGGAGCCGATTGGCATTCCGTAGCGATATATTATTATTATTATAGGCAGCGGTAACTGCTCACCATCAGCCAGGCCGTAAGCTTTTTAGCCACCTTAGTGGTAGACATAGTCGTATATTAAAAACGCACACAGACTAATACACTATCATCATTTTGGCGTAAATTACGTTTTCTCTCACCACAAGAGCAGCGGTTGGTATTAACTCAGAAAAGAGTCATTGGTTCGCAATGGTATTCGAATCCGGTACTTCTCACTTACGAGTCGAACACCTTAACCACTCGGCCACCAACGCTCCACCACGCATAAATATACGATGGAGGAAAGATAGAACAGGTAACCCACCACAGCCCTTGTGACCCTGACAGCGGGTCTTGCGGACGCGTACAGCAGGAACATGAGGTTGACCGCGATCCCGATCACGATGCCGAGCTCCAGCCGCGTCAGCAGGCACGCGCCGAACGTCACCACCGCCGGGATTATGTCCAACTCTGGAAACGGGGTAAGGGAGCTTTTAGTATTAAGCGTTGGCAAGGTTAAGCAACGCTCCCAGAGTCCGGGAACTAGATGGGTGACCGTTTCGTACTTTGAGGATAGTCAAACTTCGGCAGGTTAGGTGTGCCTCCTCATACCGAAGCCAGGTCGACTAAGGCCTTCCGCTGGGGATAGGGACTCGTTGATGAACAGTCTCGGGGGCGATTGGCACCCCGTAACGGTGTAGCTTTTTATATTATTTTTTAGAGCGGGTCACCGCGGATTTTATTTTTGTGGAATTTATTTAATATTTTTTAAACAATTCATCTTCTGATTCCTAAAAACATAATAGAAACGCCCATTAAGCTCACTTACTCTTAGTGCGCCAGATGGGCTTGAACACGTGCAGCTCCATCATGAAGACCACGGCCGCGATGATCACGGCCGCCAGCGACGCCTTCGGGATGTAGAAGAAGTACGGCGTGAAGTACTGCAACGTAACACGGGCTGTTACAAAATAGTATAATAATAAGTATCTAGGTACCCTTAAGTGAGATGCTTCCTGCGGTACCTGCGCTGGATTTTCTTTCTCTGTGGGGCTGAAAGAGACCAAGGCCAGCCAGTCGCATTTAGGTGCCCTACTCACGCGACGTAAGCTCTACAGCGCCACCAACTTATCTGTTCAGTAGTTAAAATCGGAACTAAGGTATTATTGACTAAAATTACAGATTAAAAAGCCCATTTCTTTAGTAATCATTATCATCATCATCACAGCCCATAACAGTCCACTGCAGGACTTAGGTCTCCCACGATAAGGGAGGTTATTGCCATAATCTCCACGCTCGGCAGGCGGATTGGAGATCGCAGTGTATAAGGATATAACAATGGAAAATGCTGCTGCCCATTTTACAGTCTACGTAGGCGCTTAAACAAAAAAAATTTTGTCCCGAAAACATTAGTCGCCATGTACGACACCCACGAGTGTAAGAGGTTGGTGATATTCTACTCTGCCGGACACCACACGGCCATCTTCAGTAATGGCGACGCAGAAGAAGTAGCGACGCATGTCCACCCATCCCATGCGAACGACGACGACTTTGAAGCTTTCCCTTTAATTTAGAATATGAGCTTTGGGCATATCAGGTATGCCAGTAGCGAGGCCAAATGTTTTACTTATGTTAACAACTACCAAGCTTATAATTTAAACATTTTCTTGTTGCGAAGAACTGGAGTTAGCTGCCAGCTGTTTTCTCCGAACGCTATAAAGAGTCTATAGAGAATACGCACCGTTGCCGTTTCTACACTTACGTTAGACTCAATAAAATTTGTTTGTATGAAGAAGCACATCTTCGCAAGAAGAGGGTGTCAGTATCGTTGCTGGCGACACTGGCAAAGTCTCTTATGAATACGACATGAGTGCCTAACTAGTTAAGTACATGCTTACCTGTAAGCTAAGTAACACCAACGCGCCGGTGTACAGTCCGCCAGCAGTCGTGGCCACCCCCGAGGCGTGGTTGACGGCGCCGCGGGACAGCGCCCCGGACACCGGCATGGAGTCCACGAGCGAGGACAGGATGTTGCACGCGCCCAGCGCCAGCATCTCCTGCGTGGCGTCCACGTATTTACCCTCGGCTGGGGGGTTAAGAAGGCGTTATAGGTTATCGATAGTTGGTCATTTGTCCGGACATTAAAATTATGCAAGTTAACATAACACCCTGCCTTGTAACAGAGTTCACTCTGCTTGTATCGAAAAAACTTTACCTATCAAATGACTCGTTAGACCACACTTTTTAGTTACAACTTTCGTGAGACGCGAGGTCCAACCACTTGATATAAAGTTAACTTGTAACTCTGCCCAAAGCATCTAAGTAGTCGACCGAAATGCAGACCCGCAGCGCAGATATATTTATTTCCAACGTTCAATGAAACTGGGTAGTTCAAATAGATTACCATCCTCGGGGATTTCTCAGACTTGCAGAGGTTTTACTGCCTTACATGTGCAAACTCCCATTTAGCTCTAGCTATGTCGAGTGTATGACTGTCTTAGCACGTTATTTTAGGGGACTAACCAGTAAACATTCTGTTAAACATATTTCCAATTTGTGAAATAACAGCCAGCCGCAGAGTGAATGGACCCAGCTCTAGGATCAAGAATCCCTCTACGACCCCGCTAGCATGCATTAAATGTGTGATCAGTTGTCTCTGCCGTAGAGCTGACAGTACATACAGCACGTCGATGTGTCGAAGTTGATGCGTGGCAGGAAAATTCTGATCCATAGGCAAAACTTATTTTCGCCACTAGACATAACAACAAAAACGCCGTTTATCTATGTAATTTTTATATTTATCTATGTAAGCTTTATAATTTTCTGTACGACGTGATGTAAATAATCAAAGCAGGTATAGGGGAAGGTGGCCTAGAACGGGTAATTTTCGCGTGAGGATGAAAAAAAAACTAGAAATGTGGTGAATATCTTAGATTGATTTAGTTTATAAGATAGGATGTTTATTAAACTTGAAAATAAAACACTATTTTAAAGCATTTTCTATCAAATATTTTATAAATAGAAAAAATAAGAAACCTCTAAAAAAAAATACCGTTTTGCCCGCATATGAGCCTAAAACGAATACAAAGCTTAGCTGCTACGAATTACGAATACAACAACAATTACTCACAGAACACCTTAGCGAGCGCGATGTTCTCCAGTATAGAGAGCAGCGGCACCACGAAGATGGCCGACCCGAGCGTGGACGCCATCTCCATGAAGGAGTAGGTGTGGTTGCCGACCGTCGCCGTGAACGGTGGCAGCGACAGCGCCGGCAGGCCGGGCTTCACTTCGCCTGGGAAACATAACACATTTCATTACAGTCCATTCACTTAAGGCCAGAGGAGGCTGTTTCTGGACAGGCATACTCCGACGATCTTCGGCCGCATCGTCGCTAACCATCAAGTGATATGCCGGTTAAATGCCTGCTCAAGCAGTAAAAAAGCGTAATATCTTCGATTAATAATAAATAGCTACATCAAGTTAATTTCTTCAAATAATGAACCCTTTCAAAAAGTTACGAGCAACATCATGATTGTGATATTTTGCTTATTCATCATCACAGCCCGTAACAGTCCACTGCAGGACGTAGGGCCTCTCCCACGAAAGGGGAGGTTATTGCTATAATCTCCACGCTTGGCAGGCGGGTTGGAGGTCGCTTAAATATAACAATGGAAAATGCTGCTGCCCATTTTCCAGACTACGGAGACTCTTGATCTTTTGCCTCGAAACATTAGTCGCCTTGTACGACACCCATGAGTGTAAGGGGTTGGTGCTATTCTACTCTGCCGGATACCGCACTGCTTGCTTGCTTATTACTTAATTGTAATTGTAAAATGAGTGTTGTCGCCCTATTCACCATTCTTTATATCTGGTTAAATATTCGAGGACGTGCGTGAATATATGACTCTCTTGGTAGTGGGGCGCTACCACCATGGTCGTGGACCCAGGCCAACCTCATCTGTTTGTGGTCCCATTGCTGACAGACCGGTAGATGGTAGCCGCCGCACGTTAAAAGTCAGAACTCCATTTTTTAATGGAAGAAAGCGCTTTCGCTTTAAGTAGATGAGCGGACGGAACGGATAATCGACGACATGATTGTATAAAATGTACCAACATTCTTCTATCGAATCGAGTTACGAAACTCAGTTACCAATGCGGCCGAAAGGCACGTAGGTGCTAAGCTATTGTGAAACAATGCCATTTTCCTCTCATCAAGATTTAGAAGGCATGTGTCTCAACAGGCGGATAACTGTCTTACCAGTAAGTACGAAAGGCATCTGCTGCCGCGTGTCGAAGTAGTAGGCCAACGCCGCGCACACCAACACCACCAGGATATTTCTGGTGGTGGAGAGGAACCAGAGCGCCTGCGAGACGAACGCGCGCACCCTCCCCCCGCGCGTCGCGGCCCCCGGGGCCCCCAACCCGCCACCTGGCTCGCCAGAGGTGGACCCGGAGACGTTTATGTCTTTCACTTTCTGGGGACAAAGAGAAGTGTAAGGTATTATTTTTTATTGTTGCCTCGTTGGTCGCGGTGGGATCCCTGATAGACGCCTTCAAGGCTTAAGTGAATAAGCTCTCAGATAGGCATGCTCCATCTTCAGTCGTATTCTGACTAACCACCAGGTAAGATATCAGCCAAATGTCTGGATAGAGCTTTAAAAAAAATTGCCATAATACAAAATGTCACGCCTTTCTCCCGCAGGGGTAGGCAGAGACAACATTGTTCCACTCGCTACGGTCCTGATAAACTCTAGATTCTTCCACATTAATAAATCCACTCTATTAACGCCTTTTATTAACTTTACGGTGAAGGCATAGCATTCATATAGTAGTAGCTACTAGCGGTCAGCGCCAATTCGGCATGTCGTGAATTTTTTTTAATGTGAATGCCCAATGTCAACGAATAGGACTTTGAAAATTTTCCAGCTGCCGCGTTGCGCGTTATTATATCTATTCTAACTTACCTATACTAGAATGTCATTAAGGTATATAAACATTGTTAGTTTGACTCTATTGCATGACAGTGTCGCTCATTACGATACCTCGAAGCGATACGGTAACAAGCTGCCTGTGATAGCCTGCATAGCGCATTTAACAAAAAACCATTACTAGTAAGTCGGTACTTAATATTTATTAAGAAATGCACTCTCCTGCTTCCGAGAACAGTACAAAGGTAGTCATATCTGACAAGATACGCTAACGAAGTAACGAGTTACCTACGGGAGACGTGACAAAGGACAGCACTGCATTCATAATTTGGGTAGATATGACTCAACGGGAACTAACGATTTGGGAACTCCCTTGAGCAGTCAGTGATAAATAAGCAAAGCAGGACTACTATGACAAAGGCACAACGTCGGCGTGGATTACACACAATAGAATTTGCGGGAATTTGTTATCGCAAAGACCAATGTCACAATATGAGACTAGCGGGTTACTTTACTATCTCGTATGCATCTAGGTTAATTTTAACGTCAATGTTTAACTTTACTGGAGCATGCCTAAAGCCCTGAAGTGTTAAAAGGATAGATTTACAAATAGGTACAGAGACGCGGTGCTTTACTATGCTCCTTATTAGAAAACTTACTTAAAAAGGAAACAAACTTCGTACCTAGTGAATGTTAACATTCCCTACGTTGATTTCCCCAAAAAAGAGCAAGTGAAGGCGAGACTTTTATATCGTATAGAGTTGCAGGTTTTTGTATACGTCCAACTTAAATGTTTGATAATCTCCTATCTCTTGAATAAGTAATACAATGATACATCAATTGTCCCCGTCCCCTCGTGTTTGTAAGTAAACTGACACGCGGTCGCATTGTTCAACCTGCCGGGTGTGCGGCTCGCCGAGGCCTGCTACCCCACTGCTCACCAAAAGACAAGAGCAGACGAGAATACCCAAAATTAAAAAATTTAAAAAGAATTGAAGAAGACAAAAAATTGAAGAATAATTGAAAAATCCCAGAATTAAACATTTGGGAATCCCACAAATAAATTGATAGGTGACTGGATGGCTGATTTACTTGATACAATCACCAATATTTCTTAGGAGTAGAGCGTACAACATCAAGAATATTAAATTGTTTACTATTTTACTCTAGCCAGCGCCTGTTCAGATCAAATGCAAATCCAAGACTGCTTTGCAGTTTCAAGTTAGCCCTTTTAGGTAAGCAATTCGTCTGCTTTATACATAGAGTAGTGGAAAGAGTCTGCAAGAGATGTTTTCCTTTGGAGAGTATATTGGAACTGTTCAAGAAGAGAGTAAAAAGATTTTAACGGAACTGGAAGGATGAGAGCAAAAGCCCCTGGTTTTGCAAATATCCATTGTCTGCCGTAACTTACCATCAGTCGGGCCCTACGATTTCAATTGCCTAGGGAGGCACACAGTCCGACGGTCGTCCTCGATATCCACAAACTAGCGGGAATGGATGAGGTGTCGCCCTGTGAGGCGGCTACCTGACTGCAGATATTATGCATTTTCAAGAACCTCAAGTATTAGTGCAAAACAGTTAGGGAGCTCATTTGGCAGGTTAGTGGTACAAAAAATCCTCGTTGAGAACTTTACCCTGAGCAGCAGCAGCACCACGATGCAAGTGACCCCGAGCACGGAGTCCCACAGCCGGGTCTCGCCTATGTGTTCGTACAGCCCCGTCCACACCTGCGGAAGCGTATACATGGTTAGAATAATAAGAAATTGAGGAACTATTTATTATTTACATTTATAGTAGTTTCAGGTGGTACGAGAATAGGCAGATGTACTAAGCACAAAGCGGTATATAATGCACATCGGTATGATCGGCTTCGTTGAATGTCGGTTGTATCGCAAGCGTGTGAGAAAATAAGAAGTTAAAACTAGTAGATGCGCATTATTACTGTACTGTATATCGGAGTCGATGAAACAAGGCTTAACAACGTTGAGGATTGAACTAGCTTTCGCAAACCCGCATCGATATCTTCATCCCTTCGTAAGGATACGGTGTGATATCTTGCTACAATCAAAGACTACCTAAACAAAACATCACAGAATTACGTCAATTTTAATTTCTTCCGCAATTGTACGTGATTATATTTAAGTAGTTACTTATACTTCAATAAAAAATAACACTTAAATTTTTTATGTTACAGAAATCAGTTTCGATAAGTACACCTTCGTCAAAATAAGGGTTTGCATGCATTAAGTTCGCATTGGGCGACCACTGCAACATTACAATGAAGTTTGCGTCGCGTTTCGGTTTAGACTCGATTATAAGCGACACGGGAAACCTTTTCCCATGGCGCCTGGATTGCATATTAAGGGGCAAGATGACAATAAACTATTGCGCAAAAAATTTACAACAACGTAGAAAAAAGTAACGCTTTACAATCTACATAATTGGCAATTTACGTTCTTTCGATACAGTTATTGTACGATACCTTGACTAGGCCCTATTAAAGAATAAGTGAGTTCTTCGAAGCTGGGGTGATCGTACTACCTATTTACTCGTTAAAGTAACTTAGTTCAAAAGACTGTGAGGGCGCCGTAGGTTATACAACGTCACCGAGTACAAGAAAAAATCAATTTTGTAGCGATAATAGACGTTTACGAGACCCACAAAATGATGGCCGGTGCACAAACATTTTTTTACTTACAATTTACGCTTATTTTACAATGAATAAGCGAGTAACGCCTGTTCGAATTGTTTGAAATTATGACCATCTATGCGTTGCGTAAAAAAGGAACAGTCTTTGTAGCTTACGTAGCACAGCGAGTTAGAATTTCATGGGTTTTGGCTCTTAAGGTTTGATATCTTATGGTGGACCAAGAGGATTCTAAATAGGATGGGCCGGGCTGCCCTTTAACGAACGTTTAGCTTCATCACTCAATTTAGGTACTTGACTATCCGAAGGCCGAGGAAAAGGCAATCTCGAAACGCAAAAACGCAACAGAATTACCGGTGAATAACTATCATTACAATAGATTGGTGTATTTGCGAGGGAGGATAATTTGTTATTGTGATTGCGTGCTATAAAAACTCGTGATGTTGGCAAAAACATTGTCAAGCAAAGTAGCCTTAAACGGGTGTACTATGTTAGTAAATGATACATAATGGCTACCTGGTTGACGGTGATTGACAAATAAGTGACCTCATTGACTTAGATTACAGGTGTTACTTTATAAGTGGACATGCCCACTAGCTGTAGCCACGAAGAGCTTCGCGCCATTGATTAGGTACATCTTGGTGCCAATTCAATTAAATAAACAATGAACGTCGGTGGCAGTAATAGATTCTTTTGTGGGAGAAATTACAGGTGGTATTTAACAGCATCTGGTAAAACATTGATTTTATACGTATTTAGTATACACATGCACCAACGTATAGGTAATACGAGTACATGTGTTCTTCTTCACAGACCACAACAGTCCACTGCAGGACTTAGGGCCTCTTCCACGAAATAGGAGGTTATTGCCATAATCTTCACGCTTGGCAGGCGGGTTGGAGATCGCAGTTTTTAATGAATATAAGAAAGGAAAATGCTGCTTCCCATTTTCCAGCATACGGAGACTTTAGATATTTTGTCTCGAAAACTTTAGTCGCCTTGTACGACACCCACAGGTGTAAGGGGTTGGTGCTATTCTACTCTGCCGGACACCACACGGCTAACATGTGTTTACATCGTGTGTTATTGTACAAACTTGACATTGAAAGTCGTAACGGAAGTTGGTTCTCTAACGGCACAATTTTGCATTTGAAACTGTCGTATTTACTTATGATGATAACATATACATCAAACAAACCTTTTATTCTTAGAACATATCGCTATGATACTAACTATGATTAGCAATGAAGCGTTACTGCCAATTTTTTTTAGGTTACTAGGTAAATACCTACTTAATATAATAGTCAAGGATTTGACCGTTATCGTAAGATACAGTTTCATGTGTTAGGCGTTAGTTACTGCTTACCATCAGATGACTGTCTGCTCGTTTGTCTCTGTGTAGCATAAAAAAACCCGTAATCGTTCACTGTAGTACCTGAGCCTCCTTACCGGTTGTGGTGTTTTAAATTACAGCGTATTCAGAAACGTTACTATGCGTATGCATCGAAAGAGTGTTCACAGACGAGCACAGTGAGAATACTTATTAACGTAAGAAAAGTGGCAGACAAGCTTTCGGTCTGCCTGATGATAAGCAGTTATTGCAGCCTATGTACTCGTTTGTTTGTAATATCAGGGTACCGACCCTGTAAAAATCTTTTGAAGAATTCAATGATGTACTCTCCACAGAAAACCTCTCCAGGGAGCTCATTCCACAACCTTAGTGTGCGTGGGAGATAGTTCTTTTGCAAGCGCACAATTCGCGACCAATTTGGTTCCAAGGTGCGAGATGAATTCCCTGCCGATGGCGGCGGTTCGTGAAAACGGGTGTCATTCTTCTCACCTGCAAGAACTTCCCGCCCGGGAAGCTGAGTCCCAGGATATCCTTGACTTGGGTGGTGGCGATGATGATGGCAGCGGCCGACGTGAAGCCCACTGACACCGGGCCGCTGATGAAGTCGATCAGGAAACCTGGGGATGCATTCGTGGATGTTAATGTGTATATTGTTTGTAACTTCTACAATAGATCGCACTGATGAACTAATACATCGCGCTATCAAACGGGCGAGACTCTGTTCACTCATTCCTATGTGCGCACTCCATCTCTATGGGGTGTCGCATTCGATTAAACAAAAAAAGAGTTCCCGGCTATAGGTCAGGTTAGACAGAATTTAGCTGGTAGTTAGGATATGTCTAAGTATAATCAGTCCGGAGGAGCAAAAAAAAATTGGCTTAACCTTCGTAAATTACCCTTAATTAAACTAAATTACCCCAAAATTACTCAAGTTTTTTTTCATTTGGCAACTCACTCACCTCTAATAAGTATCCTGGCCAAGTGATACTTCACTTATATTCACATCATGAGGATTCTTTGTGATTGTTAGGGACAGGGAGTTCTCCCATGTGCTTCTTGGCAAAGGATAATATCGTTAGATTCGTGTTTCAGTATTTAATCACGAATCTCCCGATATTAAGATACCTCATTAACCTTGACCTACAATTTGACTAATTAAAATGACAATTAGAACTGTCAGTTATGTGAACGAAGTTCACTCATCCTCATTCACTTTTCAGTCGCTGCGCGTAGCTTTCTGTCATTAGTTAGTACAGAACCCAAAACTGCAAGAGTATTTGGGAGAACCGAAAGGAATCCCTGCAAACGCCGCGCGCGCAGTAAACGCTTACGTCTGTACTGTACCGTCATAGCACGTGGCACACGACAAAACAGAGGGTGTAAGAGATGTAATCAAGTTACCCGATTGTTACGCGAAAAATACTACACACTACCTACAATCTTGCTGGAGTAGTTAGTAGCAACACTAGCAATCTGGAGCTGAAATGGCGACAACGTAACGCCACGATACACCCATTTAATTGAAGATGGCTTTGTAACTATTTCCGTGTACCTACACACTGCAGAATAGTTTACCCATATGCAGTTAGATTTTGACTCTTACTGCGATAAGCATAAGCACTTGATGTGCCTTCACACTAGCTCAGGGACACGGTTATCACCAGATCGCATCAGCAGCAATTGTCACTAATGACTGCTGATAACACTGTATTGTGTGCTAATGTCTACTCGTACCGGAAGGGGATGGTAGCTCTAACCACTTATATCCTGTTGTATATATGATTCTTAGAACTGCGAAGTAAATCACGCGACTTACTTTGCACTGGCTAAACGGATTCGCAGTGGACGGTGGTTACTTAATGACTGTTTTCGAGATATCACTCAATTGCTTTATTATGCTATTCAGATTGAGGATGTGATGATTCATGGCGACATGCGAGATGGTCAACTATAGTTTTTTTATTACTTACGGGTTTCAGTATTCGAAGTTTTGCTTTGAAGGTTGCAAGAGTTCAAGTTTTACCTAAATTAAGTATTCAATGTTGAAGTCTTGATTATGTTGGGTCTGGTCGGGCACTGACATAGCTTGTCTGTCTGTTAGGTAATATTAACCTTGCTACTGAAAAACTATCGCTAACATTTGCCGAGTTGTTTTCACCACAATGCGTGGTCGCATTACTAATGAGATGTCTGTGTGGGGTGAAAACAAATACAAAACTTCTGGGAAAGGTAATGTTCTACTTCTCTCTCACTAAATAGTAGGTAGTTAGAGTCGAATATCCTCCGCCAAAAGGACTGAATTCACATCTTCTTTGAAGCTTCGCTTAGCCGAGCAGTTGACGCCCATCAAATACTCAACAGCCACCTAGCCCACTAACGCAACAGTTTGGCTAACCAACCAATCAAGAAGTACATATCACACACACACACCTTCACGTGTGCTGTTATCTACAAAACAACGTGCATAAGTAATGTTCCACCAATACCGCGGCCTTGCCCGTGACCGGCTGCGCGCGGCCCGCAACGCAACCTTCGACCATGACATAAGTTGCCGTGGATTTCATTGTGCTGCGTCTGAACAACAACGATGGATTTGCGGTTATTGGTTTACTTTCAAGCTATTGATCCTACCACGTTATCAGGGTCCGCCTTGACCATGATCCAGATTTGGCAGATCAGTTAATTACAGTGGAGCGTTACCAGGGGACCTAACCAGGTTGGATCATGATTACACATTCAGTCGCCTGAATTTACTGGTTTCCTCACCGTATATAAATCAGAATAGGTTATGGGTACATGGTGGCACTGGGGAGCGAACTCGGCACCTCTCGCATACGATTCGAAGTCACTACCACCGACGCACTCTACAGTACCTACTTAGTAATCTAACATTATACGAGTACAAGGAATGAATACTACGGAGACCTTGGTGGCAGACTTCGTTCAACGAAGCATATTGTTGCTTCAGTATGACAACAACTGTTGATCACAAACTAATAAAAAAAAAAATTACAGTTATTACAATTTTAAATTGGGAACGTTTTTTGCAATTTTCGTCGTTAAAGTATGTAATAGTAGCGGCAGTTCGTGTTATATAGTTGAAAGTGTCGCGAAGAAAAAGGTAATATCTACCTACCTATCTATCTATCGGTATTGCGTTGTTATCGGCGACCGCCACCGCGACGAAGCGGTTCATTGCACCTGTTCTTGACATTTATTGAGAAATACCCAAGTGCAGTTTAGTGCACTTGCAGGAACATTCCGCTTCGTTTCACCACTGTCACCACTGTGCCTTCTCAGAGCAGTTTTTTTTATATCATACGGTAGGCATACAGGCAAGCGAGTCACCTGATGGAAAGTGGTCACTACTGCCTATAGACATTAAGAACACCAAGAGTATCGCCAATGCGTTGCCTACCTCTATAACACGTTGCTCTGGCAGCAAAAAGGCAAATGCCATGCACGCACTCCATGGAGCACTGGAGACCTTATTCACCAGCAGAAACACAATACTATTTAAATGTACAGCTATTGGTACTCCTACAAATAAATAAATAAATAAATAAATAAAAGAGAATTGTTGTGGAGGTACTTTCCCAGTCGAGCAGCTCCAATTCGAACGGAATACTCCGCTATGCCCTACCTCTCTTAGTAGCAATCATTGCGCGTACAATGTCAAAATACAATATTAGGGCAGTGATGACAATGTTTTAATTTGTAACACTGCGTACGGCTAAGCCGATCGGCCACACAATCACAACCGCCCATTGTCCTGGGTTCCTACCTATCTACCTATAGTAAACTGAAACTCTGAATCACTATGTCACCACGTGTTGCATGTAGTTTACCATCCGAGTCTTTCGACTCTGCATTAAGCAGCAATTGAATGTGCCGCAAAGATGGGTATATGACACAGTAGATAACTCGCAGCGCAGTCTGTATCTTTCAGTTTGCGTTTTGGCCACTTATGGCGCAGCAAAATGGAAAGAAATTGCATGATTTTCCTCGAAAAATGAACCCTTGTTGGATTGAATTGAGATACGTTATACGCGATCACTTCGGAGAAGTGAGTTTAGTCATCAGTCACGGGTACTGATTGGGCGGAATTGCCTGGCGTAACTCAGTCCCATGTTTAGATACTTTCTTAAAGTTCAGATACTGCATTAAAGAGATCAATGTTGGTAGGATTTTGCACCGCTGCGGACTGTTGAGCCGGACAATGCTTTTGTTTGGCGCAACACTAGCAAGAAACAGTCCAATAGGTAGGTATTATAATAGGCCATTTAGCATTTGCGGTGCTTTGTACCGCCAATGTTGAATAGCGGTCAACGGAAAACAGATGAGGCGACGAAAGGCGTTCATTTCCTTACTAGTATACACCTAGAGGTGCATATTTCTGCGGTAGCATAATTATGATAAATATGATGTAGGTAACAATAGGTAACGATGTAGTCTCTATAAACGTGACCAGGTGTCGAGGACTGGCCCCAGCGCACCCCTGCATACATCAGGGAACTGTATCATTTAGGGTTGTTGGTATTGAGTGGCTGTGAAAATCCATAATCCGTTGTGGTTTTCGTTTCCCAACTTCTACCTACTTAAAGATCTAAGAATGCCCAAAACAAAACACCCAACACTTACCCAACTGCAGTATGCCCATGAGGAGCTCCACACAACCGGACAGGAACGCCAGCAGCACCGCGAACTCTGGCCCCAGTCCATGCAGGTTCTCCCTCGTCAGTATGGCGGCTATAGCCGTTGGGCCTATAGCGGAGTCCTTCACCGAGCCCAGGGCGGTGTATACGAAGCAGGCCATGAAGGAGGAGTAGAGGCCGTACTGGGGCGGCAGGCCAGCCACGCCGGCGTACGCGATCGCTTGCGGGATCACCGTCAGGCCCACGGTTATTCCTGTAACAAGGGAGGAGTTAGTATGGGCTTTTGGCAACGTGACTTCGTCCGCGTAAATTTTGTTCCCGCACCATTGTGCTTTTCTTTTTTGTTATTATCTTGCATTTAACCTAAACTCACCTGATGGAAAGCGACGAAGTGCTATATTGCTACAAAATTTCACAAACTCCGTTCAGTAGTTTTTGTGTGGAGGAGTGAAAAACATCCAAACATTCGTACAAACTTTCGCATTAATTATATAGTAGGACAGAATATTACTACCTAATGGTACATGTTACAAGCTTTTAATAAATTTCACTTGCCGTTATGCTTTATTTTATATGTTTTTCTCCGGACTCGTGCTTGACTGAACAAATGACTGACCGAATCAGAATCTCACGAAGTCTGAATCTGACTAAATATGAAACTGACCTTCTCAGAATATTTCGTTCTGAGAATAGGACACCCTGAAGGTATTTTTTAGGTTCCGACTGAACAGGAATTGCAACGGTAAGAATGCGAGTTATACCGTTGTTGGTTTTAGGTCAATTATCGTAATATTTTGTAAAGTGACGAGGACAACACTAACAAATAAAGAGATTAAAAGCATTTAACTAAAATATTCGCAAAAGGAAGCAAAGAGTTAGAGAGCGGAAAGAGGACTCTGTCAGAAGCCGGAATTGACCACTATTGTCATAGGATGATCAGAAGTGTACCTACATTAATAATTAATGTTGATAACTTGCAGATTAACATTAATAGCACCTTAAGAACAACTCTGCAATTGTTGTTTGTAATAGTACTCAATCACGACAATTTGTGTAATCAATTACTAAACTAGTTTGCAAGAAAACAATTTCAGTCGTTAAGTAGAACACTTTTATATCAATGATTACGCCCCAATGACACTGAACTATATCATAGAGTTCTCACGATTACCCTGATGAATGATGACAATGATTGCTGGGATTGCAGAGATCATTAACTTAATCATTATAATAAACATTCCTCAACTTGAGTCCTTTGCAGCAAATAAATTCGATCGACACCCAGCATATACTGGGCCAAAAGAAGCATCGAAAACTCAGATCATGTATCATAATGACATGTAATATATAATAAAGATAAGATATTGACCGTGTATCCAAGAAGTTGAAGTTTGTAAGTATATTTTGTCTCATCACATTGTGATCACACATTAGATCTTGTTGTGTGGAACAGTGCACGTCAACGTTGCAATTCAACTTTGGGCCAATATTCCACCAGTTGTCCAAACAATAATGATGCAAATGCCGCGTCGAACGGCATGCAGCGCGCGTCACCGCTTTGTCCGCATGTCACGCAAGACTCGCCGATTAGAACTTAGAAAGTTTGCGCATTTGTCAATAAGGTAAGAATAGGCAGCTGTGTAAATATGACTGAAGTTTCTTGCAGTATATAATCGACCCTGCGATCACTTGTCAAGCGTGGCTCATGTTCAAAAATAAACTGTGTCAGGCTTTGATGATGTGATGATGATTGTCCATAATTTACTTGTGATTGCCATCATTTCTTCTTGAGGACCTCTAGTATACGGGATATTTGTCTTTTTCCTAAAGTATAAGTTAGGGGGTAGTTGTCTACTTCGTTGATTTAAAATTGTTTAATGCATTAAGTACCACAACAAAATAGATTTTTCGTAATTGAGTGTGTCGCTTCAGGTTATGTTTTTGTTGTTATTTATTTTCCGATGAGCTGGACTTTAAAAAAGGGATTTATTGAATTATCGAATGCGAAATCATCGAATGTCATTTGTTCGGTGACAAGTAAACGGAAATTCGATATAATAAACTGCACTTACATGATGTTTCTGAAGAATTGAAGATATTGTTTTTGTAAATAACCGTTTCTATATCTGTGACTTATAATTATGATAATTAGAATGAGATAAAAATAAATAAATTCTCACAATTGTACAAATAGCGCCATGGGAAGTCACAGAACGCAAATTAAATGAGCACGCGATGTTAATTTTATCCCAACCACCTTGGAATGAAGGATACTGACTCTAGCTAGGGTCTCGTTAAAAAAAGTGGATTCCGAATGGTGCAGGATACATTACCAAGACTATTTATACAGTTTTCACCCCTTAAAATAAGAACTCAGCATTGGACTCCCCAAGGAACTCATTTCAATCCGTGTTTCGCAATGTTCGCGACCGATTTGGTTTCAAGATGAATGGAGTCGACAGCGTAGCTCTTGGTGCGAATGACCGCGAATCGGGTACAAAAGTCAACGATAGAAGTGGGAAGTGGGCACTATTTCATGCCAGTACCAAGAGAACCCACGCCACCAGCACCGATGCTTTTACGGCGAGGGAAAACATCGTAATGCACAGGCGGCTGAGTGTGTAATCATGATCTAATTTGGCCAGGTTCCCCTTCAACAGCGTCACGGAGATTAGATGGCAGTCGCTCTACGTAATTACCTGCACTGCCAAATCCAGGATCATGCTCAAGACGGACTTCTGACCGTCGCGCGCGAGAGCAGAACCAGTATATTGACTCCAAGATGACCGACCATGAGACCACGCCATATCCATTTACTTGATCTGACCGACTCCGGCGAGCAGGATTCGTTAGTGATTGCGGAAATGCGCAATCAATATTACGTGCCTTAAATTGATCTAGGACAATGGCGGCCGTGTTACCGCTGATGGTAAACATGCGGCCGATTGTCGGCCACAATGGCCGTCATGCGAATCTCACGCATTCGACACCCGTTGTGGGATATCCTCTTTGTGGAACTTTTTTGAAGACTAGTTTTTGTATGAGAGGAGTGAATGGAATCGTTGGAAGGCGAAGACCGAGACGGATACAACACGATCAAATCGGAGATCTTTTAAAGAAATGTCAGGTCAAGAGCAGCTTAAAGCAACGAGCCGTCTTATTAGGGGTTACGTTTCAGAGTTCTTTGGTCACATCTCCAGAAATGAGAAATCGATTGAGTGATGGGTAATTCAGGGCCAGGTCGAAGGCAAGAGAACACGCGGCCGACCACCAACTCGATGGACTGATCTGATAAAGAAAGCTTCAGAGTCCACCATGGTCCAGTGCACTGGCAATGTCTCTAAACGGCAGAAGTGGAAGCAAATCGCTGAGCAAACAATCCTCAGGAAAGTCTACGCAATCACGACCACTCTGACGAGAGTGTCCGACTAAGAAGAAGAAGATATCTTAAGGAGTATTTATGCTACTCAGTGACAAGCGAGCAGACAGCCCACTTGATGGTAAGTGGTAACTGTCGCCCATAACATCTACGATTTTTACATTTAGGTTGCAGGTAACAATAATGCAAAACGGCAGGTGCGTTGTCACTGAGAGGACTAACATGAAATGCCTCATGTCTGTAATGTAGCTGGCTACCTTATCCTTTAAACCGGAACACAACAAGCATTGTTGCTTGGCGGCAGAAATAGATAAGGCGGTGGTAGGTACTCACCCAATTCTACTCCTCAGGCTTGACAGAGTCCTACCACTTGATAAAACGATACAACCTGAGGATGAAAACGAAACAAAAGATGTAACTAACTGATTCAGTTTTTGATGTAACCGTAAGAATAACAATCCTTTATCAACCACAAATCTTCTGAATCTTACCTAATCCCAGCAGAAATGTAATAATCATCCGAAATTGTAATACCTATAACCCACAGATTCCTCTGAAAAACGCGTCACACTATTTCATAATTCGGAATCCATTGGCAGCGGTACGCTGTTGTTCAATCCACCTAATTGCGCGAGACTATCGCGCAGTTATATCGTAAACTATAACCACGCAGCTTAATTATTCGGTATAAACATCGAGCGGTTATCAATTCCTGTTCCATGGAAAGTTACGAGTAACCTCTGATAATGACAGCTACCGGCGTAGACCCCACAATGTTACCTACAATCAGATTAGAAATGGAATTTCACAAGAAGACTCTAAAGTCTCAGCGATAAGCGCCTAGCGCACCATTTTTGGTGAACTTTTGAACCATGAATATGCCCAGTTTCTTGTACGTCCTATTTGTAAAATCAATTATCGATATACAACCTAACAACGAAGAGTTTCGGGTGCATGTTATAACTAGTTAATTAGTCATCCACCTGGGAGGTGATACTGTATTATCTAATATTTTATCGTCAAGAAGCAATGCTTGCGTTAAACTATTACCCATACATAGCTGTTTAAACACACACCTACAACCAACATACATACACACTCTTGCTCTCTATATCCTAAAGGGGTAGACAGGGACTATCGAGTGCCATAAGCCACGGAGACAGTCAGGGACTCTAATCGCGCCCCTCATTTCCAAACCTATTAGTCTCACGTAATCCTGTTCACAACTTGAATTTTAAAGAAATTGTACACCAAAAAGAAATGTCACAGTTATTTAGACATCGGAAGGACTCATCGGTACGAATCGCGAGCGAGAGTAGCGAGTGCCCCAGCCACCAGGCATGTCAGCTGAGCTCTTACAGTGACAACGCACGCCCTTGTCCATCGTAGATGCTATAGCTGATAGTCATCGCTTTTCATCAGTAGTCAGAGTCACTGGTTGAACTCGTTAATCATATTGTTATTTGAGGAACACCAAGTTTTACTGTTGAATATGTTCACAATAATCATAAATATGCTTGAACAAATTCACACAGCGCCATTTAGGCAAAGCTTGTGTTATGGGTGTTAGATAACTGATAAACTACTTATATACTTTTAGCAAAACAAGCTTACGACCTGCCTGGTTTTGGTTATGAACTCGTTTGTATCTACTAGGTATGTACACTACCTCCCTGTCCCTATTAAATTAAAGTTATTAATGGTTAAATGACTGTCTGGACCTAAGAAAGCGTGTAATATTATAAAGAGAAAAAGTTTGTAAGTCTGTAAGTTGTAAGTTTGTTGGGATGGGTAATTTCCGCAACCAGTGACGGGTAGTCGTATAACAAAGACGTTGAAAATGAGTTAATTACCAGACACTACGTAAATAACAGTTTTAACTGAAGCAGAGGCATTGTTTGCTATCGTGCCTTGGGACTAAATGCATGTAGCAAGGCTGCAGTTTTACTGTCGTTAAGCTTAACTACAGCCTATAACTAACTAATCTAAAGACTTTGTGACGAACAATTAAACCTTGTCTAACGTCAATATTGAACCTTCACGCAACTTAACACTTTTTTCGTGGCTTTTTCTCATTTCAATACAGAAATGAAATTGTTAACAACTTATGTTACGTACGTTTTTTGCTTTTGTTGTGCTAATGTACAATGATCCAGCTTCCACAAAGAAAAAACCTTTTATTCTAAATTTCCATATTTGTTTTTAGTAAAACATTTAAACAATATGTGTATGTTAGTTAGTAAAATGTGTTATAATTATTTAGAAGGGCGTTATTGAAAATATTACACCAATTCAACATCTCAAGGCTCGAGGCAAGGCATCAATTACCAGCCTGATGAAATGTCGAGCCTACGCCTTTCTCAAAATCCGACGACGCATTCTCGAACCCCCAGTGTTGTTATGTCCATGGGCGACAGTGACGACAGGGATCTGGATACTGGTTGTATCCCTCCCCCACCTAAGACAATAGGGTGCAGACAGTTTCTTAATAACCGACGAACATGTATCAAAATATTGATGAATATGGAAGAAGCGAGGGAACAATGTGGTCTCAGCCAAAAAGGCGTGACGTGATGTTTTATATAATTACATAGCCTTACCCGCAATAATATCAGCCAGTCCACTCCGCCAGTTATACTTCGGCAGCCAGTCCAGGATCGGGAGCCGCCGCAGCAAGGTCTTGGTGGAGCAGCAGGAGCGCGCGCGCTTCGCCGCGCCGCGCCGCCAGCCCGCAGCCGCCGCCTTCTCGGGGTTCCCGAGGGGGGCGATGAAGCCGTTGGAAGCTGGGGGAGGAGGGGTAGTGTTAAAGAGAATCTAGAAGTGTAAGTGGGGGTTCAAGTATAAAGAACAGGAATGATGACGTTAACGAAAGTGTCTTGTTGATCGACAAAATATGCAAATACGAGTACGTAGTTTAAATAAATGCGGTCAGCCTTCTGGGCAGCTTTCCTGATACCGTGGACCTGGGACAACTATTTTATCTGTAGGTTTGTGATAGTTTTATTTAGTTTGTTGTAAATTTGTAATTAGTATTATATTAGTTTAGATATTCATTTATGGAATTGTTATTCCTACCATGTTTAATAAAAGTAGAACAAATATTTAAAACTAAATTAAAAGCTATTAAAAACGTGGGAGTTATCCCACCACTTCCACTTGCTTGTTCTACATGTCAAAATCTTTGTCTAGACCGGAGATATCTCTTGCGAAGTAAAGTATAAATCCACTTGTGAAGTGCAAACAAGTTATTTACTCTATGCCACTCAAGACTGATCTACATTGACGTACATATTCCAGATCGAACATTTTGTTTTCACAGTTGATTTTTCATTTCGTGTATGGTATTTGTCGGGCTTTTGCTATTTGTATGGTATTTGTCCAACGCAAATAGAGTCAGACGTGTTCTGACGCGTCTGTTACTCGCAGCTGAGGAGGCAATTAGCTTAGTAACAGAATGCGTTGAACAGCTGATGTTTTGTTTTGTTGAAAGTGGTGCCGTGGTGCATTCAGTATTTGTGATCTAAGAATAATATTGCAATGTTATGTTTAAGTTCTATTTGGACGTTGGGCTCTGTGATATTTTACTGTGCGTAGAGTTTTAATAAATAAATAAATTATAAGGGCCCGCCTACAAACCGGACAAAGAACGCGTAAGTGTCGTGTCCGAATAGTCGCCCTATAGCGACCGGATAGGCTATGCGGCTGCAGCACGACGACTGTGCGGTGTTTGTGGGGCGTCTATGAGGGCGCTGCGAGTTTGTTGGAGCTAGATGGCGCTGTGTGAATTGTCCAAGAATATTTTTTTTATTTTATCAATAATTTGCTCTTTATGAGCTTCGATACATTTCTTAAATAAATAGCATCGCCGTAACTCCTGAATTATAAATTTCGAAGCTAATAGAGTTAAATAATGAATTATAGCATTTTCAGAATACTTAATTCTATTAGACCAGAAAATGGGAGCAGCGTTTTACGTATCTCGAGAATCGAGTCTATTTTGGTAATAACTAGCTTCCTACGTTAGTGCTATATTTGTCGGCAAATATTTAATCAGTAGTTTTATGAACCAGCCGTCAAATTGTAACCTGTTGTAGCGGAAACTGACATTGTTTCAATCCACGAGGACATATACGGAACTAGTAAGAGAGGCATAATCATTTATATTTGGAATAGAATTTAACATTTGGTTGCAACTGCGTGCCTGTTCAATAATGATCATATTCGCTTGGCTTTGGCTCCTGAGGGCCACTAAGTTACCAGTATCAGGATAGCTACTCGGTGGAATAAACCCAAGGTAATAATAATAATAATTAGCATGACTTACTTATTGAACAGTAAGATATATAATGTTAGTGCAATAAAACGAAGACAAACCTTAATAACGTCAGTGATATTTGACGATGAATTGTAATATTTTAACAGCTGAACCGATACATGCAATGTTTTACTGCTGTATTTAAATTGACGAAATCTTGAATCTATTCGATGGTTATAACAATAAACTGTCAAACTTGACATTTGCTATTGGTGTTGCCATTTATAAAGCGCATTCCATTCTGTAGAAAATAAGTGGAATGATCTATTCGGAGGTGCTAAAAATGGCAACACTAAGGATACGCTTATAAAAGCACGGGTAGCGGTGTACCTATCCGGTTCCTTATTATTCTTGTGATCAAAGAGTAAACAACAACAGTTACAGTTCTGTGTTATATTATTATTCTATCCATAAATTTCTGATTCTGATTCAAAGCATAACACCATTCTGAGTTTAATTCGTCTAACAATCAGTTGTTATTATGCTAAGCCTGAAAAGTATCATTCCCTTGAAAACGATCAAGTTGCGTTACGAACATAACCATCTTACAAGTTGTTTTTAGGATACTATGGCTAAAGGGTGACAAAGGTCACTATTACTATAAAAACGTAAGCCTGCCGCCACCGCTGTCTGTCTGTGTGACTTAGGATAAACCCTAGTCACAGATGTGATGTAAAAACCAATAGACTAACCTAACCTAAGCTGAGGGAAGATGTAAAGAAAAATAAATGTATCCCTTCTCATTTGAAAGATTGAAAGGCTCGGGCCTTTTTAAATTATAAATTGCAGTTTTGTAATTGGCATTACAACTTAGTAATGTAACCTTTTTGAATAATAATTTATATGCTGTAAAACTGTGAAATAAATAAATAATTAACTAATACCGTTATATACAATACTTTTAAGTTATAATAAATACAGGATACAAATGACAATTAGCTCGCTTTAGAAATCGAATATGAATTTGATTTGCAAAATATGAAAGCTTAAAAATAAATTCAATTTTTTGTGAAACAAGGTGCCAAGGCCGAGAATTTATACAGCGTGCAAAAAGAACTACGACAAGTAGAGGGATAAGAAACGAGTTTATCGATACATTGAAACATTAATGAAGTAAAAAATAGATTGATTTGAATTTGAATTGTACATTGTTGATTATAAGTATAAGGTATTGGGAACAAAGTATTTAATTGTACCTGTAATTATTATTATCTGATGTAATATTTCCTGAGATTTCACAAAGAAACATGACGTAAGTATTAATATTCAATAATACAACGATCGTGATATGTACGGTAGGTATATCTGTCAGTATCTGCTTGGTGGACAATACAAGGCCTTTTACAAAGTAACTTTAAAACAAACTAGTGAACACGGCGCGACTTCGTTCGCGTACACCTACTTTACCCCTACCTACCCTATTTTGTAGCTTATATACCTTCCTCTTGAATTGAAGTTGCGTAGAGTAAAAGATCTAAGCGTACATAGATACATAGGGACTGACGGCGGGAAGCGACTTTGTTTTATACTATAAAATAGACGAGCCGAAATACTAAAAAGGATATTATTATGCCTGGCCATAATGCTTGCTTATATTTACTTTTTTTTATAAGAAATAGAACGTTTTGTCTGCTAGTGTATTCCCCGAATAGCACAACCCTCATGGTCAGAGTAAATATGCTGTTTTAGGAAAAGCATGTGCTTCACCTTCAGCCGCATTGTCGCTTCCCATCAGTTGTGATGGCGGTCAAATGCCTGCAAATGCCTGGGTATTATAAAAAAATCATAAACTGCATAGCTACCATATTTACAGTTGCGAGTGTTGTTTATAAAAGAATCAACTACACAACCTACTGCAAATCTAGAATGGCGATTGAGTATTAAAAAAATACGAATACAAATGCTTTAATAAAATGGTAAATACGTCCTTGAATTTGTATTTTACCTCTTACCCCATTCATGGAAAGTAGACATTGCGACCTCATTAATCAGCTGTTGGTCCATCTGATGATAAATGGTTTATGCGAAATATGTAAACTTGCTCTTTTGAGATTTATTTCGCTTGCCACGCAATAGTATTGCTTCGATAAGGGGCCATGGCATAGTTGGGGTAGGATTAATTTTATGTTGCTTCATTAGTTATGTAAGTGTGTTATCACGTGGTAGGACTCTATAAAGCCTGAGGAGTTCGCCTGGGTGAGTACCACCGCCTTAACTCTTTCTGCCGCCAACAATGCTTGCATTGGTGTGCCCCAGTTTGAAGGATAAGGTAGCCAGCGCAATTATAGGCATGAGGCATTTCATCTTAGCCCTTACAGTGACAATGCACTTGCCGTTATGGTGGACTGTCTGCTCTGTTGCCACTGGGTAGAATAAAAAAAAAATATAAGTGTGGAGATTATGGCACGCCCTCTGCTACTGTGGAGGAGGTACATGTCCAGCAGTGGACTGTCCAGATGGTCTAATTCTTGATAATCTATTTGGAAATCGGCCGTGCCATCTAATCGAAAATGAAAAAACGTGATCTCCAACCCGCCTGCCAATTGTAGAGATTTAGCAAAATTCGCCACAAATGTGGAGGAGGCTTACCTATGTTCAACAATAGCCAAGTACTGTTTCACTAACAGACTTCGCAAGTGTAAAAATAATCATCTCGGCGTCAATATCCTTTGTATCATCGGGTGCGAGGGCCCGGGGTCCATCTTGACCATGATTTCCGATAGTATCAATATTCCAGAATGCGCAGGTAAGAGCATACATGACTCAGGGTTCGAACTCGTTACCTCACGCTTACGACACCGAGTCCGACCCGCGCTAGCCATTAGGCCACCGACGCTCTCGCACGGGTATTTTATACCATTAAAAAGTTTTATTATAATTATTACGCGATAAACCGAACTACAAACACCACCATAGAAAAATGCATTTAATGACCAAACGCCCCACGCATCAGGTACAAGCCAATATGATACATATTTATTTGCGTTATTAACAAACATTATTTTCCGCGAACGCAATTGAAACATTGTAAACCGAGTGGAAACAATATAGGTGGCCATGTACTTAGCACAGTGCGACCAACTTATCCGTTCAGCTGTTGGCGTCGCCAGTGGTAAAGAAATGCGCGTTTAAAACTATAATTTTAGTATAATAATGACTTAGTTCTGATTTTGTCTACTGACCAGATGTTGGTGGCGCTGTATCCACGTTATCGGCAAGGCTTATAGCATATTCCTGACACGTGTGCCGCGATACACTGATTCGCCATAGCCATCGGATATGTTGTTGGTAATGTCTTCGCCTTCCGAGAAACCATTGTTTTTTACGAATACGAGATTGGTAATTGTATTGTTTTGTATGTGACACCTGTTTATTGGATCTTTTTGATGCTACACGTGGCCAGGCAATCGGGCCACCTGGTGGAAAGTGGTCGCCCCAGGTGATGTCCGGCAGAGAAGAATAGCGCCAACCCTTTACACTCAAATGGGCAGCAGCGTTTTCCTTTGTTATATTTATAACGCTGCGATCTCCAACCCGCTTGCCAAACGTGGAGATTAAAGCTATAACCCCCCCTTTCGTGAGAGAGGCACTTAGTCCTGCAATGGACTGTTATTGGCTGTGATGATGGAGAGATTAATTAATCCTATTTCATTAAATTTTTTTGCAGGGGGTGACTTTCCATCAGGTGGCCACTTTCCTTCAGCATATATACCTATTGAAGCATCCCATCATATATCATAGTTTCATCTTCGGCCGCATCGTCAATATTACCACCCATTGTAATGGCGGTCAAATACCCGGCAAGTCCAATTAAAAAACAATTAAACACGACGTTTCTTTCGTTCTGACTCGTGTAAGTAAACTAAGCTCGGATACGGATACTACACTAGCCTTGCAGTCATCCGGCAAGTGAGGTATCCGTTTCACACGGGAACACGCGCGGTACGCACGTGGCGTGAGCCGAAGCACATACTGTGGAGGTATTGCGCCGATTCCAAAAACCTGAGTCTTACTGGATATGTAAAGTAACTTACTCTTCGTATCCGTAAGTAGTAAGATTTAGGTTTTTTAGATTTTGTTTGTGTTCTAATTTGCCGTGGACCCAAAAAAATAGATATCTCTAGTTCGAAGTTCATCATCACAGCCCACAACAGTAGACTGCAGGTCTTAGGGCTTCTCCACGAAAGGGGAGGTTGTTGCTATAATCTTCATGCTTGGCAGGGGGGTTGGAGATCGGAGTGTTATAAATATAACAATGGAAACTGCTGCTGCCCATTTTCCAGCCTAAGGAGCTTAGATCTTTCTTATCGAAAACATTAGTCGCCTTGTACGACACCCACGAGTGTAAGGGGTTGGTGCTGTTCTACTCTGCCGGACACCACACGGCCGTACGTAGCGGCAAGTACGTAGAAAATTTATTTAAAAAATGTATTTAGAGAGACCTATAACAGATAAACCTAAAATATTGTTATCGTGGACCAGATATCCATGCTTGAAAACACGGAAAGATTAAACTTGACCACCCTCAACGTTTCTGAATCTATTCTCTGCCGCATACAGGTGAAGGATCGGCTGTAGCTTGAATTGCAATTACATTAAATGCATGCTCATGCGATGTTTGCTGTTTGTGCCGGGCGGCGCGGCGCCGCGGTCTACGTCAACAAACAGTCACCAGTACATGCATGGCAATGTCATTCCTACGCAAAGTGTACTGAGAAACGACAGAAAGAAAGTTATTTTTATGGTGAAGGTAGGTATTATGGGTATTTTATAAGCGATTATTAGGTTTCATATGCTCCTATGTCTGTTCGTAATTAAATCTTGCAAGTTAAATGTTGTTTCCGATTGAGCTGAAATTTTGCACTAGTAAGTTCGGTAACAATGCAATGTTATGATACCCTCGAGCTGATCTGATGATGGAGACGGAAGGTGGCCATAGGAACTTCTAAACTACGCATGGTAAACTCACTGAGTTTGGGCTTTTGGGACAAATACTCTGAATAGTCATAGAGAACGCGCGATAAAAGCTTGCTATGAAGAAATATTTCACGTGAACTAGGATCGAATGCGCAGTGCGTATGTCACCGTAGGATTGTGAAACCCTTAATTAACCAAACCGACAGAAAAACGACGAAAAATTTACGTCACCCGAAGTCGGTCAACCATTTATTATTTATTTTTATTCAAACTACTGAAACGATTATAAAGAATAGAGCTAAAACTATCTCGATCAAACTGTCTTTCAATTCAAGAAAACTGAATCGAAATCGGTGCATTCGTTTGGGAGCTACGATGTCGCTGTCAAACACTCACAGATAAACATGTCAAACGTATACCTCTTTTTTTTCGTTGGGGTTTAATAATCTAAAGCTAATGCCATTCGTCGAAACCCGTTCTTCAGGGCTTCTCTATACTTTGTCACAACACAAACCTTTCGTTGGCATTGTATTCGCAATTCGATGTTCGAACGCGTCGCAGAACACAAACGGGGTCTGCGACTGCGGCTTGTATGACATCATGTCTAGACATGTTTGTTGTGAACTCTCCCGGCTATCACGGCCAATTTTAACCGGGAAAGGTAGCAGGCCTCTGTCAAGTCTGAGGATTCCGCCTAGGTGAATACCACCTCCTTATCTATTTCTGCCGCCAAGCAACAATGTTTGCATTGTTGTGTTTCGGTTTGAAGGATAAGGTAGAGCCTTAGGTATTTCAAATACTTACAGTGACAACGTACCTGCAGTCTGCATTTTTATTACAAGTGTTTAGCATAGTTGACAAGTAAAGTGAACAAGTACACCGGTGTGTTCACACTCGGAAGTAGATCGGACAGTAGCGAGTCCGTACATAGTACTGTCACTGTCACTCGCCATTGTCCTTGACCAATATAAATCAACCATAAGGGCGACAGTTACCGCTTATCAGGTGGTCTCTCTGCTCGTTAGTCACTGATATAGTATAATACCTGGCTGCCGCCTCACTAGCTGCCGCTTAGGAGCGCTAGACCGGCGCCGGCGCACAATGGGCGGCGTTCCGCGTTCACGCATTGTCTCCCCAATGCTGTCGCGAATCGGCCGACAAAGGGACAAACAGTTATTCAGCAGCAGAGCGGCATCGCTTGATGCAGTTTTACGTAAGCCGGATGAGGATGTTTGAGGTCTTGCTGGATGCTGTCTTCCCTTGAGATGATGGACAGCCGTAACACCAGAGGATCGCGAATAATGCGGGACTGGCCTTTGAGAAAGTTGTAGGCAAGTTTCTTGAAGGCTTGAATCGTTTCGTAAAAATAAAAAAATAACAAAAATTAATATGTTTGGACAGCTCACACAGCGCCATCTAGCCCTAAAGTAAGAAAAACTTGTGTTATGGGTGCCAGAAAACTGATAAACTACTTATATGTATATTTTTTAATTACATATTTATTATATATAACACCCAGACGCGTAACAGAAATTAAAATTCATGATTTCAATTTCTGCCAGGCCGGGAATCAAACCCGGGACCTCTGCGTGGCTGACCGGCATGATAACCAAGTGAACCATCCAGGTGTGGTATGAATGTCATGAATGTTAGAAGATATCAGACCAATATCATTAACAATCCCGAAAATCAGCTCCATGATTCAGACTTCTTAGCATGTTCAGTTGATCCTAGGATCGCAAGGAACCAGTTTTGTCCACCATCGTGTCGCGTGCGAATTGCACCGTAGTTCCTTTTTAAACATACTGAGTAAATAATAAACTTGGCAATCATGAAATGTATGTTTGTTGTATTTTCTTGTACTTTGGCAAATAATTTTCTTAATTTTTTTATTTGATTTCGGCTCTTCCAAATTCGACATATTTTATTATCACATAGTAACCCAGGTAGTTGAAAAGAACTTATATTTCGTATTTGCCATTGTGGAATGTGGGATGAAGGTCAGGTTAGGTTAGTGTAACTGCAACTATTGTTTGTAACCTCATGTGGACGGATCTTTAATTATCGTAGATCGGCCTTTCGAATACCACTGATGTTATTTAATGTTATTGTTATCTTGCAGTCATAATTTTCAGTCGACGAGCCGGAGTTAAGGAAACCTAAGTCTAGGTCAGTGTTCCGCTTTTTCTGTTCAATATACAACTATTAAATCAAATCATTTTAGAGGTGCATACACCATAATGAATAATCTATTTTTCATCACAGTTGCTCTTAACTTGGATGTTATTATATGTATAACTTTGAAGCACATAATCCAAGATATTGCGTACGCGTGCTTTTTAGTTTACTATTATGCACTTGTATGTAATGATACCTCCATTTAAACTAAGTTTGTAAATGTCTGTATGTATTAATTTAATCGGGTGATACCTACTCATAAATTTATATTTTTTTTAGGATTAACAAAGACTTAGTATGCGTCTGAAAATAGTAGCTAGGTACTGATTTTCTTAAATAAATAAGTTGTACTTCTTTAGTTATGATACATAAATATTATATTTTATCAAATTATTTACAATTCGCAATAAGTCATGTTATTAATACGGATACCTCTCCAGATTTTTACTCAAAAGAGCTGGGGTGAACATTATGCAACACACTAATAAATGAGCGAGCACAGCGAGCTCGGAATATTTAGTATTACGGCTTTTTAAATTCGGTTTGAACACGCGGCGCGAAGGTTTGAATGTTTAAAATATTGAGCGACTGCAGCAAACCAGAAATCTTCCAATTTTTGGCTCAAAATAGATGGGGTGGACGTGATAAAAGCGATTGTATATATTAGCGAATTAGGGATTGAGTAAATACCTAATAAACAAAATATTTGCTAGCACACTAAATAATGGCTACGGTACACCAGTGCGCCGCGGCACACAGTTTGAGGAGCACTGGCCTAGGTCACCCAAATTAAAGGAGAGCAAGGTGATATTATGAAACCATCACATCCTTCACCGTTCAGCCGCCCGTGACGGGCAAAAACAATAAGGGTGCCGTTGGCCAAAAAAGCTAGACATCTATTTAGCATAACGGAAATCCTAACCAGGCATGGAGTTAGGTATACAGATTGCGAGACGATAACTAGAACACTTGGTCAGCCGTGAAATAAAGTCAAGATAAGACAGCTGTTAAAACGTCGTTTTACTTTTGTGTTGTTCATCCCACAAATATATTTTACTATATTATCCTTCTGAGGAGGGCCGTCCGTGAGTCATGGGACAAAATCTTATTGTACATCAGGTAGGACTCTGTCAAGCCTGAGGAGTCCGCCTGGGTGAGTACTACCGCCTTATCTATTTCTGCCGCCAAGCAACAATGCTTCATTGTTGTGTTCTGGTTTGAAGGATAAGGAAATTTTTTGATAAAAGCGCCGTAAGACTTCAAAGTTCACCCGAGTTACAGGAAATAGAAACCAACATTAAGCATATCTCTTGTTGCCACAGTTCACATTCCCATAAAATATAACATATGTTGTGAAGGATAAGGTAGCCAGTGCAATTACAATCACGAGGCATTTCGTCTTAGACCTCACAGTGATATCGTACCTTCGATTCTGCATTTGCCTGCAATCTAAAAGCGACAGATACCGCTTACCATCATGTGTGCTATATGCTCGCTTGTCACTGCGTAGAAGTAAAAAAACTTCAACAATGTTCAATTCCATCCTATTCTAATGCACGCGGGTTGTATTAGAAACAACTTTGGTCATAGGTCAAAGGTAGTGTTTGTCGCAAAATAATCCACAGTGGAATGTTACCGGCACTAAGTTAAGGCGTTGCTAAGTAAAAACGTGAGTAATGTGTATATTTATTTTGACACGCACATACAAGACAGGTATCTATAATTAAAACGTAGTGGTTATATTACCTTAGTCTATAAATAAAAAAAATGATAACACCCGCTGTGAATACTATGACTATAGACTAGCGACCCGCTCCGGCTTCGCACGGGTAGTAACCTTAACAAATTATGACCTAACCTAAACCTTCCTTATGAATCACTCTGCCTATTGGTAAAAACCGCTTGAATATCCGTTCAGTAGTTTTTGAGACAGACAGACAGACGCGGTGTGAGTTTTATAATATGTATTGATATTAAAATAAAAAAAAGGAGATAGGTATTCCAATCACTGAGTAAGTCCAGGCGAGGAAATCTCGTTATCTTTTGGTTTATGTTCATACTCGTAAGTGCTTGTTATATGTACAGCTTAGTTTTTAGTCAGAGTTTTTACTTCGTTAGAATAATCATCTTGGCGTTAATGTCCCGGTTGTGCTCTCGAGAACGAGGGTCCGGGGTCTGCCTTGACCATGATCCAGGATTTGGCAGGTCAGGTAATTACAGTGGAGCGACTGCCATCTGACCTCCATGACCCTGCTACCAGGGGAACCTGACCAGATTGGATCATGGTTACACATCCAGTCGCCTGAATGTGCAGGTTTCATCACGATGTTTTCCCTCACCGTAAGAGCATCGGTTAGTATTCAACTAATGTACATAACTTAGAAAACAGTCATTGGTACATGGCCGGAGCGGGATTCGAACCTGGGACTTCTGGCTTACGGGTCGGATACTGTAACCGCACGGCCACCGACGCTCCTTTTTTTTACTTCGTTAGTAATTAAATCAAAACCCCTTCAATAATTTTTTGTTTCAGCACCGCGCTAGTGCCGATGCTATACATTTTTTCTTCAAACGGAAATCGATTCCATTGCAGACCAACAACACCAACTGCGATCTTAGCGTATTTCCTGTTCATTGACGTAACCGGGGCCTGCCACGTCACCCATTGCCGAGTCGGAAGAGACTGTTCGGAATCCACCTCGCACTGCATCGTGCAATGGACTGTATCCTGTGACATTGTTATCGGAATCTATAGGTCAAGGCCATGGTAGCTGTAAATTCTGCGATGCAAATGAGTGATGAGCAGCACAAGTTGAAAAGTTGGGTGATCAAATCGGATACTACGACGGTTCTGTTTTAACAATGGTTGGGGACTTTCATGGAGCGTGTAAACAGTAAACATAGTCACATGAAGTGTAATCAACAATAGTTATTAGTGGTAGTAAAGTAAGCAAATAGAAGCAAGGGAGATAAGGGATTTCGATAATCACGTTGTAGGTAGAGGCTGTGATATAATGCCGAGCCGTTTACTTTATAAGTAGAAGATGGGCACTGGGGACCATCTATCTTGAGAGAATCTGCTCAAATCTTAGAAAATATTTGTTTACAATGTCCGCAACACAATACTAGAGCAACATGGGAAGTGATGCTGTCACCAAAATGAATTAAAAGTTTGCATTTACAGCCTCAACAGACTGATAAGATTGCCCATAGATTGATTGAAAATCAAAACGTAATTACCTAGGTCAGTTTCTTAATGGTTTTCACTACCCACTCACTCATTTGTGTATATGGTGAGCCATTGACAAGAGATGCTCTATTTTCAAGTAATTATAATTTCTATTTTGAGAAAACTGACCTTTTATCGTAAAGGTACAATTTTTCATGTAACTAAATAAAACCTACGGTAGTTAGGGGGAGTGTGCGAAGCAGTGCCAGCAACGGGCTTGAGGTGAGATGAACAATGACGAATAGACACGAAAAGATGCAGTGTTCCATCACCGGGATACCAGTATATGTTCCGGAAGAGTCGCTGCAGCGATGCGCAGGCGCAGCGCAGGTCGGAAGCAATTTCCGCCAACTGGACCGTGACAGCTCCTAGCAAGTACCTAACCTACGTTGATTGATCGGCTCAATGCGCAACGGACATCTGATATGGCGACGTGCAATCGAATAGCGTAGTAGTAGCTCAAGGTACCTTCTGACCACTTCGTCATTTACGTTAAGTGGTAACTTGTTGAATGATGGATGCAAGGACGAATTTACTTTACAAATTATCGATGATGTTGCGATCACTTGATAGTGATCACTAATGAGTCATTTGGATGGTCATCTTACCGTTGATGTCCCGGTTGTGCTACCGCGCGCGACGGCCCGGGTACCGCTTGCACGATCCAGGATTTGGTGGAGCGACTGCCATCTGACCTCCGTGACCATGTTAACAACAACCTGATCAGATTGGATCATGGTTACATTTTCAGTTAAATGAGCAGATTTTATCATTGTCACACACGCCACGCTTCACATCGGTTAGTGCTCAACTAATGTGCATAACTCAGAAAAGGTACATGACGGCGCTGGGGTACGAACCCGGTATCTCGGGATACAAGTCAGACCCCTTAACCATTAGGCCACCGACATTTCATTTGTTTTACAATTGTCACTAATGTATTTAAAACTAACAACAGTATTGTGTTACACAACCCCACCGCACATTTGGTTGAAGGAGAGGTTGTGATACTAATAGTTGTAGTTTGCTATCCATCGCCATGGTGACGACTATGGTCCTTGATGATATTAACATCCCATATATCATCCTACCAAAAAATACACGTGAAAAAGGGATCAAGTTTGCTATGAACAGGAAATGTGATTGCCAGGGTGGGAAGCCAAGTTCACAAATTTAAAGTAATTTTTTTTGGTATGATTCTAGGTTATTTAATTGGTAGAAAGGGGGCATAGTACAAGAGCGTCGGTGGCCGAGCGGTTACAGTATCCGACTCGTAAGCCAGAGGTCCCGGGTTCGAATCCTGCTCCGGCCATGTACCAATGACTGTTTTCTGAGTTATGTACATAAGTTGAATACTAACCGATGCTCTTACGGCGAGGGAAAACATCGTGATGAAACCTACACATTTAGGCGACTGGATGTGTAACCATGATTAAATCTGGTCAGGTTCCCCTGGTAGCAGGGTCATGGAGGTCAGATGGCAGTCGCTCCACTGTAATTACCTGACCTGCCAAATCCTGGACCATGGTCAAGGCGAACCCCAGGCCCTCGTGCGCGAAAGCACAACCGGGACATTAACGCAAAGATGATGATGATGAGGGGGCATAGTACAAAGTAGCATGAAACCGCGAAACGGTTCGTGTAGGTAGGACAAAATGCCACACGCCCGGTTCGTTGCCTTTTAGTACTTTGTGACATATTGGTGTCTGAACTACTCAATCATCTAATTGCTAGCTTCCACGCAAATCTTGTAGAAAGGAAAGTCGACAGTTCCACCATGCTAGCCGACCTAGTAGCTTAGCGAATGTCCCGCACATCCTCAAATTATACTAACATATGCGCAGGTGGTCTCAATGTGTTAACTAACACGAAAATGGTCCATTCGAGTATGCTCGTATTGGTACTGTGGGCCTTATAAGTATGCCGTATGTCACCCAAAGAGCAATGGAAAGGGCTATGCTCGTTGCATCATAGGGAGTCTTATTGCGCTATCGAATCAGAAATGTGAAGATCCGCAGGCGAAACAAGGTCACAGACATAGCCCGGTGACGTAGCTGACGTAGCCCACAGGCAGTGGGCAGGATACATAGCTCGCAGAACAGATGGCAACCAAATACCGGAAGGCGCGGTGTGGGTAGGTCTTCCGCAAGGTGAACCGACGATCTGATAAAGGTCGCAGGTAAGAACTGGAAGCGGATGGCACAGGACAGGCTTATGTGGAGATCTCTGGGGTAGGCCTATTACCTAGCAATGGGCGTCCTTTGGTCGATATGATGATGATTGGTACCAAGTCCCCAAATGGGATTCGATTCTACATTCCTCGTAAGCACTTGGACACCAGTGCTCCAAGGTTATACTAATATTAAGCTTTAGGCTATTAAAGAACGACTCGATTGGAGTCTGTCTCGATTGGCAATTTAAACTTTTTTGCTCAAAGTTTCAAGTGTCGGCAAGTTAAGAGCCCGCCGAGTATGCAAGTGTAACTCTCATCGAGAGTCCGTCCACAAAAAGCGTTGGAAAAACTGCATGATAGCCGAGTGAGAAGGAAGCCTCAGTCGGCTGGCTGCCTTGACCGCGCAATTAGCAGGAGCGAGACAAAAAACTAATTAGCCTTTCGAGCCGAGTGTCTCTGTCTCAGGAAATTGAAATTGTGGCAAAAACCCGAGACCGACATGAGACCCGGGAGACAAGCCCGAGGATGCAGAATCGCCGACGGCGGTCACGTGAAGCCACCTCGTGAGAGTCGGCACCTCATCAACACTTTAATTACCAGCTAATGAACAGTTCAACCGAGTTGCAACTGCGACCGATTCGATTATAGCATCTCGTGGCTCAACACAGCACCGCAGTACCCACCCGCCTGCTTCACATTAACTGAATAGCTACCGGAAATAATGGCCGAATCAAGTTGGTATTTCGCTTAATTATGTTGATTCGGTGCTGAGTTAATGCGTCGCGCTATTCTCGTAGCCGATTGATGTCACTCATCATCATCGTCATGTTTTTCGACTAGAATGGGAAGGTCAGTAGGAACTCATTAAATGTCATAAAATTCTGTCGTTACGCGGGTTATTGTCAAGAAGTTAATATGGCCAAATCGCAGCGAATTCGCGACTCGCGGACCGTGACGCGCCTTAAGCGTCGACGAGAGCCACTGACGCGGCGTTTCAGGAAGTCATTTCGTTCCACCATTCATGTATTGGTGAGCGTATCTGACGCTAGAAAACATTGGGTGTACGTTATCAACTTTGCACGCAAAAACGGTTGCGACCGACTCGATTGTCGATTTGCGAGCGACACGCATTGTCAGCAAAGCAAATGTCGTAACAAAGTTTGTCGCGACGAAATTTTAACAATGACATTGATAAAACATGTTATCATGAAATTCGCCGACACGGAGCACTTTCGAACAATAAATAATGTTATAACAATAAATAATGTTCATAATGCTCGTAAGGCAATAAAAGGTTTCCCAACGAGACGGCTATCGGTCTACGTGATGGTTTCACTTGGCGGCTTGCGCCACCGCACCGGTCTGTCTAGACCACAGCTGGACAAGTGTTTATATTACCTATATTTATTAGGGTTTTATTTTTATTCTTTATTATCGTTCAATTTGTTCCTTGCAACATTTTTTGGTGATATCACCAACGTCGGTCGACGAGAGCGCCGGTGGCGTAATGGCTATCAGGTCGGATTCGTAAGGGAAAACCGAGTTCGATCCCCAGTGCTGGCGTGCCATGCACCAGTGACCTTTTCTGAGTTATGTACATTAGTTCAACACTAACCGATGCTCTTACGATGAATATTAATATCTATCAAAGTATTCACGATCCAATCTGGCCGGGTTCCCCTGTGCACAGGATCACTGAGGTAGCGATAGCTGTCTTGCCCATAACTCATAGTGCTTATAAATTTATAATGAAGTAAGGGAAAGTTTTAAAATATTTTTTTATATTATGTTATTAAACTTTACTTTTATTATTAAATTTTTCGGAAGGAACTTTAAGAAACTACTTTTCTGTTTTGCCATGAAATCAAGTTCCAAAATAAATATTTATGTACCAACACGAGAAATATTATATGGCAAAATAATATATTTCACGAGACACATGAAATGTTGCAACAAATCAAAAACTAGCATCGGCCATATTAAGTCAATATTTCTTAAAAGCGTTGCTTAATACAGTTTGAAAGACTGGTTCCCAAAGCAGACCCCTGGGTCACTCTTACATTCTACTACTAAAAAACTTATTTGCAAATTGGTTTTTTGCAAGCGTCTTTGTGGCACAGTACAATATTTTATTAAATTTTTTTTAATAATTGGACTAGCGAGGTATTTGCCCGCCACCTCACCTGGTGGTAAGTGATGATGCAAAGCAGTGTGAAGTTTTTTGTGCATCACAATATTAGTAATACGATATCGTGATGTAACATCAAGACGTCGACCTCTGTGCTTCAAATTCCAATTAATCGGTTATTGTAATGCATTATGTGACTACCTAATGACTTAATACGGTTGCAATGCTAATTAATTTTCTTCCTATCGCAGAATTAATGCCTCCATCAGAGCAGTAATTCAATTACCGATGCATTTTCTGTTTTTTTATTCGTTTCCGGAGCATTCGGAACTAAACACAAAATACCTATTCCTAATATGACATACAACATGAATTTGTTTTTTCATACTCTTTCAGTTGTAAGTTGTGATAAGACGTTTCGCATATATTAGCATAGATAGCATTCTAATTAGGCAGTAGGGCCCCTGGTCTGTCGAAATAATAATGTTGAATTATTTTAAATAGCTAAACACTGAATCTCGTAGGCTTTTACAGTAGGCAACCATGCATCACGCCATGCTCTAACATACACCTAGGAATTTTTTTATTATTGAAATTTACTTAATCTTTTTTTTAAATAATTATGCGAGGAATTTATTGTTTTTTAAATTTCCTAATTTTTAAATAATATGTTTAGGTACTTTAATTGAGTCCCTAATAAAAGTTCTTTTTGGACTAATTCACACAGCACCATCTAGCCCCAAAGTAAGCAAAGCTTGTGTTATTTGGTGTTGGATAACTGATAAAACACGTACTTATTTACTTTTTAAATACGTACTACACCCAGACCCGTAACAGAAATAAAAATTCACCATTCCAATTTCTGCTCGGCCGGAAATCGAACCCGGAACCTCTGCGTGGCAGACCAACCAACCAACCTACTGAACCACTAGGCCGTCAAACATGCTAGTGCGCTAATGACAGGTGACACCGAATCCTAATTTTAATGTAAAGTAACTTCAATTCGACCTTTCACTAATAATGAATTCGATAAGTAGGTACTACAGAACTTGGGGAATAAACCCATACTCTTTATCGAATACCTCCCCGATAACTGTAAACCTACAACTATTAGTCACAGATACATCTGAAAGGTTAACGGTATTATATAATTAAGAGGTTAATGTTTAACCGCTAAGTGGTTGCGATAATACTAGTTTGCGGAGGTAGGGGCGGGTCAGTGCACAGCCGTACACGATGCGGCTGTCCGTCCGTCCGTCACTCAAATTGGTCATACATAACGGGCCGCGACCCACAAAACATTCGCGAATTAACATCGTACCTATCACATATTGGATACACGCAATTGCAAGGAATGACGAGTGAATGACAATTTTCGTCATTGTTTTAAAAGCAATAAACAATGCCACGATTGAATTGTAATTGGGTTGCAATAGTAGCTCAGTAGTAGTTTTAATTGTAACAGAATACCAAAAAACACGTAAAACTGCCATTGGGCAGCGATTACGATCCAATTACAATTCAATAGCCCGTGGCAAATTCAATGACCGTGTGGTGTCCGGCAGAGTAGAATAGCACCAACCCCTTACACTTGTGGGTGTCGTACAAGGCGACTAATGTTTTCAAGACAAAAGATCTAAGCGCCTCCGTAGACTGGAAAATGGGCAGCAGCGATTTCCATTGTTATATTATAATACTGCGATCTCCAACCCGCCTGCCGAGCGTGGAAATGAACCTTTTCGTGGGAGAGGCCCTAAGTCCTGCAGTGGACTGTTATGGGCTGTGATGATGATGATGATGAGACGCAATAGTAAATTCGCAGACTTGAGGCCCATGTTCCTCCGTATTGTTAAGCTGTATCCATTTTAGCAATTAGTATGAGCTGTTCATTCATACTCATGACACACGTGTTTTTTTTTTGTGAGACACGTTTGTTGTATTTAGCGATACCTAAAAATTTCCTAATTTGCTGCAAGAGCATCGCGTCATTGATGATACTATAGAGGTCAGATAGCAGTCGTTCCACTGTAATTAGCTAATCTGCCAAATCTGCTAAATCTTTCCGCCTAACCATAACTCAGAATTTGTGAATTGTTGTGTGTCGTTCGGCTAACTTCGCGGCTAATTAACAAACACAGCCGCTGGCTCAGTTGAGTTCGACGCCGTCCATCGTTGATCGATATTATAGACAGAGCCACAGAACCACACATACACACGTCAAACTTATAACACCATTCTTTTATCGACGGGGGTTAAAAGTACACTAGATTTCAGTATCCAATATGAGTTTTAAATATGTTAAAGAAAGTTTCGGTTTCGGTCGAAACTGAGACTAAGGCCGAGATTTCGGTTTAGTTTCGACTTCGTCTGAAAAAGCTTTTACACGATAAACAATGTAAGAATCGTGGATGTTATTGATGAAAGTCACTTATTTCTAACATGTGGCCTATTTGTGCGTTCTTACTAACGTCGTTGTACATAAAACACAGGTTGATACGATGATCATGGTATGTACCATATTTCTTAGGCGAGTAACCCCATGAATAAATTACGGAGTCATTGACCAAAGAGTTCGTCGCATTGTTTTGCCTCTTTCTCCCCGAAAATCTGAATTTAAAAATACTTCACTGGTTCAAGGACTTTTGGCATTTGCATTTTTATGACTATTGCCGGCCTAATGCTAGGGTGTTGTTCAGCGGAATGAAAAATATATTTTCAAGATAGACCCTATCCTCAAACTAAGTAAAGTATCAACTATGGCCGTTAGACATCCGATACTACAAAGGCAAATAAGCCTTATATTTATAGCCTGTTTGTTTTGAGCGAAGCGAATTTGTTCTTCTACCTGTGTTTATACATGTTTAAATATATACTTTTTGTACATAGTAACATTTAGACCCGGAACATAAATTGAAATTTATTATTTCAATTTCTTACCATCCGGGAATCGAACCCGTGCCATGACCACTGCGCGCAGACTAGATGTTGATCACTGAATCACTCGGGACGTTACATTGATATGATAATTGCTAAACTAACTACGAACATCTAAATGACTTGCCAAAGAACCGTTGGTCAATTTTGAACATTTCCGTAATAGCGTTTACAAACTTAGCTGACCCGGTGACGGCGTCGCTGTATTTGACAACAAAATGACATTTCAAAATGGCGCCACTTAGTTCCAGTTTTGGCCATCGGGCCAGTTAAGTTAGTGGAATCCTAACCTTCCGTTTTTCCTTACGATCTAAAGTAGGTATTTGTTGTCTTTGGACCGCACCCCATACATTGGTGTTTTGTCTGCTTTTATTAAATTTAACACAATTAGACTGTAATTTTAGTTACAGTTTAAAGCTTATTTTATCGTTGGGCACTAGAATAGTGTTATGTTGTTTTAATTTAGTATTTTAGTTTGTCGTCTGTGGGAACTCAATCATTGGACATACCTTTATATTTTACTGCCTAAATTTTTTATGCCATGTTGATATCAGTTTATTAGTCTTTGGCAAAATCGTTGCTAGCGGAAGGCGCAACACAAAAAGAAGATCCTTCCGTGTTGAATACGATGTCATCGTACTGGCTTAGCGAGGCGAAATATGAGCCGGGATGCGCAATTATGTCAGCTTCTACAGGTACTTGGCATCGTATTATTTTATTGCTTTACTTGAACTCTTGCCTACTGTGGCCGTTTTGTGTCCGGCTGAGTAGAATAGCACTAACCCCTTAAATTCGTGGGGGTCGTACAAGGCGCCTAACGTTTTCGAGGCAAAAGATCTAGTCTCCGTAGAAAATGGGCAGCAGCTTTTTATATATTTATTATACTGAATGTTATTCTTAAGTATTAAAATATGCAATAATGGGTATCTATATTTTTTACATTTTACAAGTATAATCATTTTTAAAAATAATAGTGATAAAATAAAAGTCAAGAAATATCATTGTAAGTATGATTCTCATACGGTATAATAACTTCTATACTACACGGTTTAGAAGGCTGATTTTTATAAAAACGTAATGATTTTACTAACTGTGATCCCATTTGTATTCATTTCGTTGCTGGCGAATCTGGGGTTTTTGTCTATGACCTTTGAGCCATGTCTTTTTACATTTTTATTTTTATTTATGAGACATTGTTACTTAATACGTTTTAATTGATGGAGATTAATTTAAATTAAATTTTGTACAATTTCAAATCTATTGTACGCCCATAATGAACAAGCTGTTGGAACTACTAATGTAATAACATCTGCATACCTGAGGCCTGAGTGTAAGTTTTGCTTCAATTGTACTTTACTATCGCGTTTGCGTTTGCGTCAAAATTAGTAGGAAGAAATAACTTCATTTACGTACCACTAGATGGCGCTATACATTTTTTCCATACTAATTTTCACGTAAGCGCAAACGCGATAGTAAAGAAAAACCGAAGCCAAGCTTACACTCAGCCCTCTGTATACGTTAAGCAATAAAGACAATTCTGACTCTGTTTCTGAGTGGCCTACTTATACATAAGTTATAAGCATGCGTCGGAATCAGCTGGTCGCTCAGCAGGTTTTGCTAGCCGTCGAATCTAAACTGGAGGTTGTTTACAAACTTATGAACAACGTCTATAAGCAAATATTCGCTAAAAGTGCCACTTTCACCGCTTTCCAATGGAGCCTTTTGTCTCGTATGGCCTTCACATGTGACGTTTACGAGGAATTATTTAAATGAAAGTACTAGCTGGCGCACCTGGTGGTAAGTGACGATGCGGCCGTAACCTGCCTGCATGCCTGTCTATGAACAGCCTATTCACTCTAGCCTTGAACGCGTCCAGATTATAATAATCAGGAAACTCGCTAGCAGCCATATGCATTATAAAGTTTGAACCACAGCGATTTGTGCGGATAGCTGGAAGCCTCTTTTTTATAATTAGACTAGTTAACCGTTTGACCGCCATATAACCTGTGGTAAGTGACGATGCGGCCGATGATGAAGCATGCCTATCTAGGAACAGCCCATTCAGTCTAGCCTTGTAGGCGTCAATATTATAATGATCAGGGAACACACTGGCAGGCAACGAGTTAAATTCCTTAGCCATACGCATTATAGAAATTGAAGCACAGTGATTTGTGCGGATAGCGTGAAGATTTTTTTATAGATAGACTAGCCAGGTATTTGACCGCCATGTCAGCTGTTGGTAAGTGACGATGCAGCCGAAGATAAAGTGCCGTTGAACCAATAAGCGATTTGTGCGGATAGCTGGAAAATCCACGACATAAAGATGCAACGTCCGCCCGAATCGCTTCTATGTTCTGCCAAATACGAAGGTTTATTACGAGTGCTCCACATGAGTTTAGTATCTGCGTTAGTCAATTGCATCATACTTATTTTGTATTCAATGGACCGTATCAAGGCACAGCCGCACAGGTACCGAAACAAAACAGACAGTCGAAGAAGTGAAACATTGACGTATTCTTCATAAAAATAAAGTTCTTTAATTAAGTTTTCAACGCCACAGCAAATACAAAACTGAGTGACGTTACTAGCCTGACAGACGTCAAGCATATAATTAAAATAAATCATTACATTAAAAATTAACATTTAATGATATGAGGTCAAGATTGAAATTGTCCAACATTAAAAAAACATTAGATTAATTTAAGTTTGTAGAATAAAGTTGAATTTTTTTCACCAACATTAAAATAAGTGTGTCTGTACATTTAATATATTTACATTAAACTAATTTATGGCAATGAAGTAATAATAGAAAGCTCGGGAAAAAGATCAACTACCATAAAAAACTATACACACGAAGTCGCGGGCAAAAGCGAGTGTATTAGTATCAACTAAAATAAAATGCATTATTAGTACTTTGCAATATATGATACATTGACAGTACTATCTAATGAACACGCAAACAATATACAATACAATGCACAATTGGAATGTTAATAAATTAATAATACTGTAACAAGACAAAAGAAAGAGTCAATATTGGCAAATGTGTTCTCTGTGGAGGTTGCACAGCGAGCCACGCAAGTCTATGTATGTATGACTCATACTTGACGACGTACGTAAGGCAACACAGTAAAGAATTGTCATTTTGAGCTATTCGATAAAAAGTAACGAAGAATTCCGTCGACTGAAATACATTAAAAATTGTATGACAAATAGCTATAGAATTCAGCGGCGATTAGTCATTTATCATCATGATGATCATGAAAATCAACGAACCTCGATTATTTTAGTTTAGCCATAAACTCTACACGTGTCAGTATTTGATATTGATTTCAACATGATACTTTTTAACCCTCGACGAAAAAAGATGGGTGCTATAAGTTTACGTGTGTATCTGTGTATCTGTGGCGTTGTGTATCTCTGTGGTATCGTAACTCCCGAACAGATGGACCGATTTAGATGCGGTTTTATATTTGAAAGCCAGTTTAATCGAGATAGTTCTTAGCTTTGTTTTATTAAAATTTTATTAGTTACGTTTAGTTTTTAGTTAGTTAGTCTACGGTTTTGTAGTTTAGAAAATATTTGAGTTTAAGTAACCTTAGTGGGGGGTTATCCGACTTTTTCTGTCGGTTAGGCTATTTAATAGGTGGGTACCGACGATAAGTCAAGGAGATGATGATGATGATGACGACTTACTTAAGGGAAGAAATCTAGCAGGCCGATGATGGTAGGTACGTGATGGATAACTGTCGCACATGCATACCCGCAACATCAGGACTCCAGGACGTCCAGGAGCCACTTTTACCAGTTCCCGTAAGCACTACGATCGTCTTGGCGGTAATGTCCCGGTTGTGCTCTCGCGCGGGCCCAGGGTCCGCCTTGACCATGATCCAGGATTTAATAGATCAAGTAATTACAGTGGATCGACTGCCATCTGACTTCCGTGACCCTGTTAACAGGGGAACCTGACCATATTGGACCATGGTTACATTCAGTCGCCAGAGTGTGTAGGTGTCATCACGATGTTTTCCCTCACCGTAAGAGCATCGGTTAGTGTTCAACTAATGGAACTCGGCGATATAGGTCAGATTCTCAGGACGACGTACATAATTTAGAAAAGAGTTATTGGTACACCCCGGGTTACGAGTCGGACTCCTTAACCATTAGCCCACCGACGCTTCTATAACTTGTTTTTTTTTTCTATACGGAGATCTAAACAAAGTTAAGACAGATATTCTCCGGAATTTGTTGTACCGTGATGTCGGTGCACTATGGTACACTCTTCGCTTGCTCCGCAGAACTGTTCGATTTGCAAGTTCATCCATTCAGATTGTTATCGATGATCGAACTCTTTCGGCATGTGAGAACCATACTATGGCACAAGCTCTAATTAGTCCAACTCTTCATTGCATAAGTTTATCATAGACTTAGTGTGCCACTTTGGTTCAAGTTCAACTTCGTGTGATTATTTTCGATGCGACAATTTTTATTAAATATTAAATACTCGTTTTTATTTACAATTATGTTGGTGTTGAGTCATATTAGAACCATTTCTTGAGATGCGACTGGGCTGTAATTTTGCATACTTATTTAAGTTCGGTGACAATCGAGCTACGGGACGGGACGATGTTACGGGACCACCGAGCTAATCTGATGATGGGGACGAAAGATTTAGGGACTCCTAAATTGTACACGATAGATCCTTCGTGTTTGCTCTCGTATATTTTGTATTGACATTGTGTGGTGTCCAGGGTCTGATGATGAAGCTGGCGAAGGTGGTCACAGGAACTACACCGAACTGATAAACCCATCGAGTTTGTGCTCGTCTATTCTGACTAACCGTAAATGGTATCCAGTTAAAATAAAATGCGCGAAAAAATGTTCTTAATTTGAAAACTTATTTTTTTATTTTCCAGTTAGGTATTAGACGTCGATTGGGTCAAAATAACGTCTTTATCTATTTAGTCTCCGCGGCATGACGACACACCGTCGTGTTGATGTTAAAGAAGTACGTTCTGGGAATCGAAACACGTTCGGAAAATAACCCGGCGCTTTCATATAATCAACAATTCAGGCTCAACAATGGCAATGGAATTTTATAGAGAGAACCTTCGAGAAACTGCAGAGGATGAGGCATGAAAACTGTACTGACCGTGACATACCACCGGTATCGATAATATGTACCTATAGTTATGGTAAAGCATACCTACTCGTAATTGGCGAAAGTGCCTACGTAGTCGTTATAACTATTTCTTTAGATAATCGCGGAATCTTAGTCTTGTGTCAATTTTTTACCGCTTTGCTCACGTAATATTTTGGTTAAATAATACAGTATTTAATAATATGCTGTGATTATACCTGTTTTACTTTATCTATATTTTTAATGAGCAAAACGAATCTAGAGTACGAGACCGCCGTAGGTTTCGGTTTATAGTGAATTTCAACTATTTACTACGAAAATGATTTATCATCATTCATGAAGAGCTTCACAACGGGGCCAGGGATCGGCACGAGAGAGAAGCTATAAAGCAGAGTACTCACCGGAATAAGGGTGGTTGCACACCGGCGCGTGGCAGGCGAGGCAGGGCTGTTTCCCATCCAGCGCTAGGGCGGGCGTGGGCGCCGCGGGGGCGGGGGCGGGAAACAGTTTGCAGCCCCCATTGTACCTCTCGCAGAGACAGACACTCCGTTCTAGACCTTCCACCTTAAGCTCGTTTAGACCGAAGCGGTCCGACTCGCCTTTCGCAAGCGAAGCCGCCAGGCGGTCCGTATGGTGCCTCAACGCACATCCACAGCCCCCAATACTAGCATTCTGGTTCGAGTCCAGCTCGAGACGCTCCTCTGTCTTCTCGGGCAAGTAAGCCGTCAGCGTGACTTCGGACGACGCGCGCACAGTGTTGTTCAACTTGTATTTCGTCATCGCTATCACAGTCCGTTCAGTGCTAAACTAGAATAAAAATTCAGAAGAAAGTTTTAAAAGTAGAGGCGCGAGACATTTTATTTTAATGTTCTCATTATAATTTTTGTCAAACACAGCACTGGGTTGTCAATACGTCCATCATAGTTTTAAAGTTTTAACCGATCGCGGGTTTTTATTTTATGTATTGTGATCGTGGTGAGTGCGTGCCGCGTGAGACCGCGAGACGGGCGCGGGCGGTGGCGGCGGCGGGGCGAGTGCGCGTGCGCCGGTTGGCGCGCTGACGTCACTGCGGTGCGCTCTGAAAAAAAGGGGTAGGAGTTAGTAACTGCAGGTACGGAGGTATCGATCGGTAGAGTCACAATTTTTTGGTGGTAAGAACTTTCGATGTGAGGCGAGAGTATAAGAAACAAATCTTTAGTACTGAAACGCGATGCACAATCTTGAAGTGGCTAAGTAGTGTATAGATAGCTAAAGGTAAGTACGGTTGAACAAATGAAAGGCTACATGGAGGTTGTACTAGAAAGCGACATTTTTTGTGATCCCCTTCTGGAGCCCGTTGCGAGCCTTCTGTTTGTCCGACTATGGATAGCGACTTGTATGATTTTTTCAGTCTAAAACATCGGGTCGAGGAATATCTGCACTTTGGCATAATTCTTTTTTACAATAAGTAATTAAACATCCAGTTTAAGTTTTATGATGAAGTTATACTGATACTAGTTTTAAGTATTTTTTGTGACTATGTAAATTATGTTGACACCTATCTATTGATTAAAAATATGTTTTCAAATTATTAGCACAGTGAGAGAGTATAATACTAGCAGTTAAAATGAATAAAGAGGACCACGGGCCCTCGCTCACCGTGTGAGAGAGTAAAAGGGATTTAACACCAAGATGATGATCATGAGTTAAAATAAGCAATCACGGGAAAGTTACTGCTTGCATACATAGTAAGTATAATACTAAAATTGATACAAAACATTTACAAACTAAATGCTTCACCGACGCCCCGCGGCGTGTTACGTCTCATTGTATCGAAGACCGTTATTGAAATCGGTGCCTAAATCTTTTGTACAATATTATGCAAATATCCACTTTGTGATGAATACTCAATGCCACTTAGGATCCGCGTGCCAACGGTGTCGGGTGGCGGCTGTCCCGGGACAATAGTGCATCGGCGTCACGGCGTCATCAGCCACCACAGATATCAGAATCAGGTGGCTGTCACGCTTCAAAACACAATTGAAGAGGTAATACTGCACATCACAGTCACAAACAATACTTCTCTTAGTTACATGGGGTTCTTCAAAAGGTTTCTCAAAGGCCGGCACCGCATCTGCTTTCCTTAGAACGCAGATGTCCTGAACGACATTGGCCACTTTCATCACATGGATCGATCATCCGTGTGCCTCCTTAGGCAATAGAAAAGAAATAGGTTTGCGGCTCACAGTGCTCAGCGGCTCCTTGCTAAGTGAAACGCTGTTAAACTGTGAAATAAATAAATAAATAAATAAATTCAATACGGCTCTCTGATTGGTAAATTCGATAATAATCTATACCTCCGACATTGCGGCAGAGCCGATCTAAGAGGCAGCTAGACAGTTGATACCAAGTCTTGCGTAGTAAAAAATAAAGTCACTTTTCGGATGCGGGAGCGTGGTCGGATGTCCGACCAAGGTCGGCTCGCCCGCGTATCCGCGACTTTATTTTAGTCTAGCTGCCTTCTAGCTCGGCCATGTCGCGGCCAAAATATAGATTTGGGTACTATACATATATTTCTCCAACAGTATTTGTATAGTATCTTGACCCAAAATATAGTAGGGTTGCCAAAATTAAAATGAAAAGAAAAGGTATTTATTGAATTAGGATTACGTTAACTAATCTCTTTTCAAATGTCAAAAATCAGAAATTAAAGGGAAAATTAAGCGAGCTCATCCAGAAAGGGGGCGACGCATGCAGACCGATCAGCGCTTGTGTTAGATAAACTGCTTATATACTTTTTATAATACATACTTATTATACATGCTACACCCAGACCCGCAACAAAAATTAAAATTCATCATTTCAATTTCTCCTCGGCCAGGATCGAACCCGGGACCTTTGCGTGGCGATCGGCATGTTAGCCAACTGAACCACTTAGGTCGTCAAAATCACGTAACGGTATTCTTCCGTTCTTGGAATAATTAGAACTAACTTATAGATAACGTATCCAAACGTGCCATTCCGTGGGCGAGACTACGTGGCGTAGATAAATAAATATCAGTGTTTGTAAAAAAATCATTATACCTATGCATAAATAATTGTCATGCGTAAATTCTGAAATGTATGAACTATTAGTTCTTACATAATACGTACTATCTTACAGATACGCCATGTTTGTTTAGAATGAAATAAAATATGGGTATGTATTATTTATTAAGAGCTAATTTAAGATGTAGATAGTGTGATTTGTTAACTTATCCAGTTATTCCAATGACAAACTGAAAACAATGCAAGTTATTAAAAAAACCTTATTCATATTGAGTTTTTTTTTTAACTTAATCGCATGTACTAAGTATTTTTTCTGTGACTTAAAATAAAAAGACATAGCACATTAAAAAAAAAAGAAATAAAAAAGTAGCCGCCCGAACAGGGACTTGAACCCTGGACCCTTGGATTAAAAGTCCAATGCTCTACCGACTGAGCTATCCGGGCTTCGATCGAGAGGTTGAAATTACGTAAGAGGTTTTCTGGGGCGCCACTGCCAATACGGTTTCATTCTTCCTTCGCATTCTTCGCACACTCCGTATGGGTACTTTTAGTGGTGATAATAATTTTGATTATGCTAATAACAACTAATGAGTTAATAGCGATCATGACTGGGTCAACATTTTTACATTCTAGTTAGTTCGTCAGTTAAAATATAAAAAAATATTAGACACGTATTTTTGTATTTATCAAATCATTATAAAATTACAAAAATAAAGCGAGTCAAAGTTTCAGAGTGGGGCCTCGTGACGTCACTTCTAGTTCTGAATAAAATTTCTTCTCAGGCGTGACGTCACACAACATTTCAATTCAACGCACTGTATCTACGTTATTTATTGTTTATGAAATAGCTTTTGCCCGCAAAGACCATTTAAATGACCTTATGAATGATAGTACTACATACATAAAGGTCAAGCTGTATCTCTGGGTTTACCCACCCGAATTATATGAAACATGGCTTAGATTTTTAGAAGTTAGACCCCAAGCTACCAAAATGTTAAAACCTAATAAAAACATTTTTTTTTGCCCTGCTTAAGCATTACTATCCTTCTACGATATTTTTTCTGAAATATGTTCAACGTAGGTACAGACACGGCTTCTTTACAGATTTCTAATAGTACTTATGTGTGGAATGATGGCCAGTCCTTTTTCAGAAAATTTTAATAAAAGGTAAGATTTGAAAAGGTTGGTTTTTAATTTTTTATTTGTTTGTTATCATAAAACCATAAATTGTTATGATATTGAAAAATAAGTAGGTACGTATGTATGTACTCATTATTTTATACAACTAGGGTGGTCTGCCTGATAGATGAATGATAAGCAGTTACCATCTCTTAATAATAATTATAAACATGTTAATGAATGGCTAAAGACAGAGAAATGAACAGATAACGTTTTGTTATCACCTATTCATAGGTATTGTTTTGTATTAAATTTTTTAATGAGATTGATAATCACAGAAACTTTGTTTGATGATTTTATGAGGCAAACGGGTTTATCTGAATTACTAGTTTAACCCTGAAACAGGTATGTACCGCGTGGTGTCCGGCAGAGTAGAATAGCACCAACCCCTTACACTCGTGGGTGTCAAGAAAGGCAACTAATGTTTTTGAGACAAAAGATCCAGTCTCCGTAGGCTGGAAAATGGGCAGCAGCGTTTTCCATTGTTATATTTATAACACTGCGATCTCCAACCCGCCTGCCAAGCGTTGAGATTATGGCAATAACCTCCCCTTTCGTGGGAGAGGCCCTTAGTCCTGCAGTGGACTGTTAAGGGTGATGATGAGGTATGTACGGCCTCAAAGAGTAAAGTTTTGTAGGTACTTATTCTACTATTAGGTACTAGAGTTAGGTATTTACAGTGTGTAAACATACCTACGAAGTTGGTTCGCATTAAGTACTAACCTCGTAACGCGTAAACAATAATTAGTAATTTGATTAATCTACTCCTACTACATAGGTACGTTACTACTAATAAAAAAAGTGCAACGGCAAAGTAGTGTCGGTGGCCTAATGGTTAAGGGGTTCGAGTTCCAACTCGTACCCCGAGATACCGTGTTCGAACCCCAATACCGCCAAGTCTAATACCAATGACTCTTTTCTAAGTATGGACATTAGTTGAACACTAACCAATGCTCTTACGGTAATGGAAAACATCGTGATGAAACCGAAAATGTGTAACCATGATCCAATTTGGTCAGGTTCCCCTGTTAACAGGAGACACTATTTTTAAGGTGAAGAAAAACATGGTGATGAAACCTGCGCATACAGGCGACTGAATGTGTAACCATGATCTAATTCCCTGTTAACAGAGTCACGTACGTCAGATGGCAATCGCTCCACTGTAATAACCTGATCTGCCAAATCCTGGAACATGGTCAAGGCGAACCCCGGGCTCTTGCGCGAGAGCACAACCAGGACATAAACGAGATGATTTTTCTTTCTTTTTTATTATTATTATTATTATTATTTATTTAAAACTTTATTGCACAATAACACAATTTGCGGACTTAAAGCCATTAAGGCTTTATCTTCCAGTCAACCAGTAGACCATGCAGAAAGTGAGTAGTCTTTTATATTTCACATTCAATTAAAAACAACAAGCAGGCGCAGATGTCGACAACTGGTCTCTACCCGTTCGTACCAAAACTTTCCACATGAATCACTATATACGTCGTACCGTGAAATTGTACTAACTATACAATACTAGAGTCGATTACGTAGTAGCATGGCCTTGAGAGCTAACAAGGCGCAGGTAAACAAGCAATGCATCACATCCCCTCGCTGCGACCCCACGTTGCGTCGCACATTCAAGGACACGCTTTAGGGTTGCTATTGTATGGTAGTTTTTTTTTGTGTGTTATTGCGATTTTGGGGTGTAAATTTCCATTAAGGCGTTTAGAGGTGTGAAAGTGCGGCGAATTTAGGAATAAAGCGGTTCTCGGTTACAACAATAGTTAAATAAAATCTGACCAATGAATGTATAGAAATTCCATAAGGAAAAAGAATTTCTTGCTAATTACCTGATCTGCCAAATCTTGGATCATGGTCAAGGCGGACCCCGGGCCCTCGTGCGCAACTTCACAACCCGGACATTACGCCAAGATGACCATAAAGACGTACGCGTTTAACATCACCGCGCGGCTCAGCAGTTGAATAGGAGATAATGAGAGATAAATAGTTTACATAAAGGACATAATATAATAACGACTCATTATTTACTATCGCGACAACCCTACAACGATACATCTGGAGGGCTAGTGCAGTGCCTACAGTCGGAAATAAAGTTGAGCGTGATCGCTATGATCGTTAATAGCGGAGTGTATGAACTTGTGTTGTAGCCTGTGCCGTTAATGTTTACACGTGTAAGGCCGGGCACAGTTTGAAAGAAAGAAGGTATAGACACCACGACACAACATAACCCAACCGACAGGAAACGTAGGGAGACCCCCGACCAAGTTTACTTATACTCAAATATTTCCTAAACTACTGAACTGATTTTAATGAAACAAAGCTAAGAACAATCTCGATTAAACTGCCTTTCAAATGTAGAAATTGAATCAAAATCTGTCTATTCATCCGGGAGCTACGATGCAGCTAGACAGACAGACACACAGACACGTAAAGTCACAGATACACACGTCAAAGTTATAACACTACTCTTTTTTTTCGTCGAGGGTTAAAATAGGCACAGTGTTTCCTAACTTACCAGGCATAGTGGTTTTGACTGCATCGCTCAAATAATACGATTGAAATATCATTTGAATCGGGATATAATCGTTATTAACATACTTACGCTAACTTCATACATAAAATAAGCGGTGTGTTAAAAATAATAATTAAAAGTCATGATTTGGCTAAAGTTACAGGATTACAGGGAACACTCAAAGTTTAAGCCAAAGTAGTGGGCAGGAGTTACTAGTTAGTAAATAAAGTCAGCCGAATCACCATTGAGCCATTAGTGTATTACTGTATATATTTGGTGTTTTAGATATAGGTATTAGTGTATTTTTTATTATAACTGTAAATAAACTAAAGTTCTTCATATATTCCGTTTTGTAATAAATTTTTCATACGAAATCATACCCGCTTTGCCCAATATCACATGTTTTTGTAAAGTAATTAAAGACTTCAAATTGAGCCATAAAAATGGACCTATTTTATGACCTATTCCATGACCCAGTCATCATCCCTAGTTGACTGGGTCAACATATTAAAAGTCTAATTATCCATCAGTTAAATTGTAAAACATATTAGACACGTATTTTTTTATTTATCATATCAATAAAAATGACAAAGATGAAGCGTATAAAATTTCACCTCAGCCGTGACATCATTTAACATTTCAACTCACAGTATCGGTTTTATTTTTTGTTTCAGTAACAAAAGAAAAAATACGTGACCAGTATTTTTTAATAATCTACCTGATAGACTATAAAAGTTTTCAGTCATCATCCCTATTACCTATTGGTATAAGTTGTAATAGATTAGTGTAGTTAGAATGAATACTAACCGATGCTCTTACTGTGAGGGAAAACATCGTGATGAGACCTGCAAATTCAGGCAACTGAATTTGTAACCTTGATCAAATCTGGTCAGGTTCCCCTGGTAACAGGGTCACGGAGGTCAGATGGTAGTAGCTCGACTGTAATTAACTGATCGCCAAATCCTGGATCATGGTCAAGGCGGACCCCGGGCCCTCGTACTCGAGAGCACAACCGGGATATTAACTCTAAGATAATAATTATTTTTATAGATTAGTGTAGTTAGAAGCAATCCATGATGTGCATACATAACCACCAATATGATGGTGATGATGCTGATGATGACATAAGTTAGGGAACTTATGAAGAACAGGTGAGATAGCGGTCAAATGCCTGTGAATATAAAAGAAAAAGATAACTGCTATTATAACACGTAGTTTTATACGGCCACCGCAGTGCTCCCATTTTAGCGCTTTCGGCGCTAGATCTAGCGGCTTTTGTATTTGCTGCGCATTATCGAAACGGTTTTCATACATTTACCGCTCCTTTTTTGTACGTTTAGCGCCAATTTACGAACGGTTTTCATACAAAATCCTGATAATGATGATGATGATATTCCCAGTGACGTTGTTCGTGATTGTTGCTCGTATCCAGCTAGTAAGTGTGCTTGGCAGGTATCGTGTGTAAGTATGTGTAAGTATGATCGCACACGTGTCTAGTGTGCGAAGTTATATAGTGCTCTGTTGGAATTCGATCGTACGAATATACATGCACTCAAAGTGCGACGGGAATAAAGGGATCCAGTATTATGGTATTAGAGAATATCCTTTCTTCGTATTTTGTGCGATATTTTGTTCGCGACTTTTTCTTTATTGCCTAGGGAGGCTCACGGAGGGATGGTCCACCTGATGGCGGACCACCGTCGCCCAGGACCTCTGCAACCTAAGAGGAGCGGATGCGGTGACGACCTTTGAGGTACCTGTAGATATGCCTTTTGAAGAACCCAATATTATATTGCAAAGGAAAGACTTCGGGAAGGAGTTCATTCCACAACTTGCACGTGCGCGGTAAAAAGGCTCGCGATGCTCGTAAGCAAGTTGAACGCCAGGCATCTAGACTTATGAAATAATACCGAACTAAAAAACTGTTTAGAATGTCTTTCTACGAATAAAAACGCGAGTAAGGAGATGGTATTTATATGTTTTTCTATAGTGTTGCTTGTATCTCTGACTAGGCTGGGCCCATTGTTATGTAGTTTTATAAATTGAAAACACGTTTTAAACGAGGTTGCACGCAGCCTTGTTACCTACTGAAATCAGTACCTAGTTTCGATTCATTATGAGGTTTATTTTTATTTCGGCGTCTGTTGGCCAGTGTCATTTAACTTGAAGTTAAATACAATTGTCTCACACATTCACACACTACCCTGTCCATTTTTTGTTATATTTTGACGTACACGAGTAAAAGCATGAAGTCATTCATATTGTGGGCATTCCATCATGTGAACCGAATAAGCGTATCTCACTACAGTAATAGCTAATATAATAATTATGATTTCTATATCGTCATCTTAGTTCTTGCCAGTGTGCTGTTGGCTGCCCTTGAGTCTCCTACAGGTGGTGAAGATAGTAATGTAAACAATATAAGATCATTTTATTGATTCATTTATTTTTAGGCTACTATGGCCCTAAGGTATAAACACACATTAACATTTTAAACACAAATTAAACCAATACAGAAAAATAATGTCACAAATAATCACATAAAAAATTCTAAACTTATCTACATAAGTAACTGGGACTTAGGTATAATACAAATGAACTCTGTTCTGTTACTTGTCAAAACGATAAAATACATGAAAGGCCGACTTTTGAATTCCCGGGATACGATGTTAGTTGAGGGTAAGAGCTGTCACGTAGCAAATTGGTGCTCAGTCGATTGCACAAACTACACGCGCACTATCACTTTCGTTATGACATCCGTAGTGTTGCATCAGTGGAACAGCTGGCGACTCGTGGTAGCCGACGAAACCGCCAATGGACTACCCTTCAGTCAAAATTGTCAAACAACAACACCCGTGAGCGAAGAGTTTATACTGTGGTGGGTCAGATCGTATCGAAAATTCGTTTCTCTCGTTCTAACTGATGGGTAGCGAGGAAGTGAAAATGTAGTATAACTACAAAGTAACCGGATCGGATAACCGGACGTGAGCCGCTTTAAAGGCTTATTCATCAGCACAGTCCATAACAGTCCACTGCAGGATTTAGTGCCTCTCCCACGAAAGGGGAGGTTATTGCCATAATCTCCACGCTTGGCAGGCGGGTTGTAGATTGCAGTGTAATAAAAATACAATGGAAAATGTTGCTGCCCCTTTTCCAGCCTACGGAGAATTAGATTTTTGCTTCAAAATTATTAGTCGCCTTGTACGATACCCACGAGTGTAAGGGGTTGGTGCTACTCTGCCGGACATCACACGGCCAAAGGCCGACTACACTTGGCTAAATTTAGTCGTCTAAATTCATAAGCAAAAAGCGTGAGAACAAGATAATCGTAAAATGTATTGCTCACAGAATAAGGTGCATTTCTGTGTCACGCCTCTTGGAAAGTGGAGCGATACGTAAGTTAAATAAGTGATACAAAAATGAACCTTATTTTATTAGCAATACATTCCATTTTGATCTTGCTCTCACGCTCTGTGCGTCAAAATTTATACGACTACTTATCAGCCAAGGGTATGCCTTTGACTCAACAACTGAATATAGTGTACCTACATGCAAATATCAACCATAAATGCGACAAATTGCTGTCACCCCTCAGTGGGCTGCCATCGCCACATTACCCATGAGTCACTCGGATCATGTCACTTGACTAATTGCACGCAGCAAACCGAGTAATTACTACCGAATTGTTATTAAAACAATTATTCCCTTGTAATTAATAAATAATTGTAGTTACATGCTGCAGAGTCACTGCCAATGACGGTAACTGTCTAACGGCATTCATGCGCTTCCGCGGTGACCATTGATGACCCCTGGAGATTCACAGAACTACAAATCGATTTCGTAGCACATTTTTGACCCGCAAAGAAAAAAGAGGGGTGTTAACCAGCGTTGCATCGTTCTGCTGCAGGTAATGCTGAGTCGGGTCCTTTTTGACATCGCATTGCTCCATATTAGAATCGCTTTATTTAAGTAGGTTTTAAATATAGTATATAAACTAAATTTAGATATACAAATGTAACTTGCTCAATGAGTTTTGTATTATGAGTATTGTGATGTCAAAATATATAATGTCTATGTGTATGTCTATGTCTTATAAGTTTGATGTGGGGATCGGTGTGTCTGTCTGTGCATCGTAGCTCACGAACGAATGGACCAATTTCGATGCGGTTTTCTTTATTTGAAAGCCAGTGTTCTTAGCTTCGTTTCATTACAATTGGTTTCATAGTTTAGAAAATATTGAAGAATATGTATTCTCGTCGGTTAGGTTATTTGATATTATTAGCACAGAACTTATCAATAGTAGGTATTATCTTAATATTAAACGGATGTAAGAATTGTTGTGAATTATCACCCGAAAACTCATTAACCTATCGAAGGGTATCATATAATTACATTGAAGCCATTTGTTTTTGAATAAAACAAAAATATTTTCAAAACATTCCAAGAATGGGCTCCTCCAGATAATTATGATAAGGTTAATTATTTTCTGTAAAATGTATCTCAAATTATTCGTAATATTATTATTCGTAAATTATTCGTATATCTAAGCTCACGGAAGTAATTTCGAAAATATTTGTCTAATATTTTTTTATAATTTTTCTTTATTCCGATTTCTGTATTCGTGTGTGTATCTCATAAACGGCTCAAACACAAACTCGAAAATTATTTATTGAAATAATTGCAAACGTCCAAAAGTACGGGTAAACAAAAGGCATCCGGATATAGTGACGCAAGTGTCGTAAATAGCCCGGCCAGTAGAAAAATAGGGAATCTTTATATTAATCTATATATAATTATATCTCTATACGATAATGAAAATAAGTAGTACTGAGTTTGAAACAAAGCTTTAGCTAGATAATGATTGTATGCAAATTCAGCTGACAGATTAATATCTTCTCTAAAACCTAACTGACAGACGTCGATGTCTTAATTCCTACTAAGTTTAAATATAGGTATAATAATAATATGTAGGCGGGTTCCTATGCTTATAATGATTCATTACTGCGGTCTGCAACTAGTGGCCGCGGAATGCGAGGGTACAACTCTATATACATATAGGTAGGTACATACATATCAAATAGGTAGCAGACTAAAGAACAGTAACTAAAAAAACGCATTGTAATCAGTCCAACCTTTTTTTTTGGACCTAGTGGTGTGCCAAATAAATTACTTAAAGACTGAAGTTTTATTGTCGGACATATCCGCGGACATCGTGAGTATCTTGTGCCGTGAAGTTCCGGATCAACAACAAACTGTCAATTATATGTGAGGGTGGGACGCCTACCCGCATCCATGTGAGGGTAGGAAGTCTACCCGCCCATCACCGCAGCTGTCACCTCTCCACCGCAGTGTTCTCGTGACCACGGTGGGTATTACCTAAACGTCGAGAAACAAATCGAAAAGGTACGCCGCGTGTGAGTACCGGTTAGTACAATAATAAATCTAAATATTATTTAAATCTCTGTGGGCCATCTGAGGGCTTAGTGTGAGTTTCGCTTCGATTTTACTTTACTATCGCGTTTGCGTTTCCGTCGATATTAGTATGAAGAAAAAAACTTCATTTACGTACCACTAGACGGCGCTATACCTTTCTTCATACAAATTTTCACGTAAACGCAAACGCGATAGTAAAGTAAAATATAAGCAAAACTCACTCTAACCCCTCTGTTCAGGAGCTGGGCACCTAGTATTTACGATGGCAGACTCACAAGACAAGACACACAGTTCTTTACAACACCCCTCTAAAACACGTGTATTGGACCGGCTCAAGGTCACAATCATATCTACGAGTACTTATTACATAATAATGGACCAACTTTTTATTCGTTGACTAAATTAAGGCAACATAACCTACACTGGGTCGAGACATTTAAATTACATTCTCATTTTTATCACTTGTCGATAAAAAACAATGACAAGGTGGACACAACCGAATAAATAGCGTTAAGTAGATTAAAAACATAAAGTTCCAACGCAATATGTTGATACAAGCTTTTGCTCGCGACTTCGTGTCCGCGTAGAATAACGTTGTCTATTTTATTAGATTGAATATCTATATTATTTGTTCTATTTATTTCTTAGACCCGTTCCCGCGGGAACCACAATAAAATGCTGTAGAAATTATGGTCTATGTACTAGTCTGGGTTATAAGCTATATTACTGCCAAATTTCATCAAAATCTGTTCTGTTGTTTTTGTGTGAAGAAGTAACAAACATCCATAATTTTTTTAATTCATATTTAGTAGAAAGTAAAAACATTTATATTATATTTAGTAGGTTAAGGAAGTTTACTTTACGGGTATCGGGATGATTATTTTTGTTACCAAATAATGATGATTTGGGAAATTCCACAATAGGACAAAGTCAAAGATGGATAAGAGAAGAGAACATGCCACACAGTCGGACCTCCGACCGATCATATCCATTATCAGTTCCTACTCGAGCTATACAGATCTTCCCATATATGGTATTGGCTTCCCATAGGCGTTAACGCACCTAGAAATAAATGTGCAATAAGCTGAGTACCAAATAATAACCTAGCCGACAGAAAGTCTGATAACCTCCGATTAAGTTAACTTAAACTCAAATATTTTCTAACCTACAAAACTAATTTTAATGAAACAAAGCTAAGAACTATCTTGATTAAACTGGATTTGAAATAAATAAACAGCACCCAAATCGGTCCATCCGTTCTGGAGCTACACGGCACAGACAGACACACAAAGCCAGATACACAATACACACGTCAAACTTATAACACCCCCCTTTTTCGTCGGCGGTTAATTAATAAAGAGTGATATTAAATGCCGTGTGGTGACCGGCAGAGTAGAATAGCACCAACCCCTTACACTCATGGGTGTCGTACAAGGCGACTAATGTTTTCGAGGCAACAGATCAAGAGTCTCCGTAGTCTGGAAAATGGGCAGCAGCATTTTCCATTGTTATATTTAAACACTGCGATCTCCAACCCGCCTGCCAAGCGTGGAGATTATGGCAATAACCTCCCCTTTCGTGGGAGAGACCCTAAGTCCTGTAGTGGACTGTTACGGGCTGTGACGATATTAAATGTGGCTTATGCGAACAAAAACGAACCGTTCAGTTAATATAAGTGTTATTGTATCTTGAATAACACTAGCCAAAATACCTCTCGCGAGACAGAAGGCTAGCGTACGCCGTTGTTAGTGCGCATGGCGTGTTTTGCATCAGTTTCTCGCGCACGTCCTTAATTATTTTTTTGCTAAAATAATTATTAGGTACAGATTACAAAAAAATTACTCAGATGAGAAAAAATCCATGGCATCCATTATGGCATGGCATGAAAGCGAACTGTTCATAAAAATAAATAAAAATCGTCTTGGCGTTAATGTCCTTTCTAGGGCCTGGGGTCCGCCTTTTCCATGATCCAGGATTTAACAGATCAGGTAATTTCAGAGGAGCAAGTGCCGTGACCCTGCTACCAGAGAAACCTTGAATGAAAATTGGATCAGGTTACACATTCAGTCGCCGGAATGCGCAGGTGTTATCAGCATGTTTTCCCTCATCGTAAGAGCATCGGTTAGTATTCAACTAATGTACATTACTCAGAAAAGAGTCATTAGTACATGGCCGCAGTGGGATTCGAACCAGGAACCACTCGCTTACGAGTCGGATACTTTAACCACTCGGCCACCGACGCTCCGAAAGCAAACGGTTTGGAAACGAACGGAAAATCATTTAAAAAAATGGATAACCATTCGACACAACAAGGCTAATTACGTAACTCCGTTGTTAACAATTCTCTAATTTCAATGATTGAATTTGTTACTTTTGCGCTAACAAATGATCGATTTAAAAGTTTTAGTTTATTACAATGTAACTTTATTAGCAAACCCACGAAATCGATTATACACAATCGCAAAACTAACAATTTCAATAATTGTAACCAGATAATGATTAGCAACAGGCGTAATTAGCCTACAGGCGACCGGTACAAAAATAAACTCCCTGAACGCATGCCTTGCCCAACAGTAAGTTACTGTGGGTCGTCGGGCGAAGCTAGGCAAACTGGCGGACGCGGGCGCGGTCGGCGGTCGGCGGTGGCTACCGCTCTCGTAAAAAACCTAATCAGCAACCATTGGCGTCAGCAGGAATTGCCGATATGGCCGTGACATTCCCTCGTTTGTAATGAGACATTTACTGTTAGTGTTTTGTGTTTATCGAGGAGTTGAGCTGCTTACGTGAGCGGGCGGGGGGCGGCTGGCTTTAGTCACTGTTTGGATGTTTCATATCATTACGCAAAACACGGTATTATTAGAACATCATAATCCATACCTACCTAGAGTCTGAAAGGACGGAACCGCCAAAATGGAAAGTAGTCGCCGTTGCTGATTGACATCAGCAACACTAGGTATAACCAAAGCTTTGCTCACCTCTAAAGAGACCTTTAACATACAAAATTTCAAAAAAAATAAAAATTCTACATATTTTATTTAATATTTTTTTTTTACATTTTAATGTAAAACGTACACTTATTGAAAGTCATAAAAGAAATACCTGATAATCAATGAGTACATAAGTAACAATGCGCCGCGCGCGGCACCATAGAGCTGACAACGGCTTAGTTTGCCCCAACGAAGACCACCACGCAAAGACTGCACCCAGACAAGGCCCATATGCATTTCGATTCGGAGCCGTAAAATAATATACTTTTTGAACAATCCCTTCGCATATCCGAATAGAACGAACGAGAAATGTTTGATTGATAGATAGATAGATAAACTCTTTTTTGCACACAAAATTACAAGAAAGAACATTTAACAGGTCTTTTCAAACATTGTGGGCAAAGGCGCCCTTATCGCTACAAGTTATCTTTTCCAGGCAACCCTTGTCTAGAAAGAGAAAAAGAAAAACATGAGTCAGACATGCAACAAAAATAGCGGTAATCATCTACATAAATACGTTCTTCGTTCGTAAGCTACGTTTGTTCGAAACCAAAAAGATTGGTATGTTAGCTTCATGGCAAAGACTGGCATTTTTATTTTGCTTTTTGTTCGAATCTTCGCGTGGACCACAATAAGTCCGTATTGACTGACAGTATAAAAAATTATAAAGTGTGGATATGGCAATAATCTGGGGATAATCTGTCCTTGTCAGTCCTTCTTGTAAATATTCGTTATTTGGTCACTATTAGCTTGAACTTGTACTTTTAGTTTGTCTAAATTATTAATCATGCAGAAAATTATCTCTGAAAATTGTTTTACCCATTATTTAATAATATTTTTCATAACTCACGAAAACAAACAATCCTACAGATATCAAATTGTTTGTTATTACTTTTATGAACGACGTTCTATGACGTTTAAAAAACTTGGCATAAGTTGCCATACAGAGATTTTTTTTTAATTTCGGACTTAGCGTGGTCTTATTATACCAAAGTGTCTACGTAGTGAGGATGAGTACCCAGACCGCGGCGGTGGTGAGATGTCGGAATTGTGTTGAATACCTATATCAGTTTTATAAATAAATCATGCTCTTCATGACTTTTTCTCATGGATAATAAAAACACCATTGAAGTCCGGTTAGAAGTTTAGAAAGCGAATAGACTGGCAAATGTTATTTTGTATTTTTTTTACTGTTCTATTATTGATTTGATGATTTGATTAAATTCTAACGAATTTTGACATTTTTATTATTTTATTACGACATTCTTTAATTTGTATTAATAATGTTTTTTGTTATGTTTCAATTATTATTTTATATCACTTACTTGACGAACCTCTTAGGTTTATTTTTTATAGTAGCTTTTGATTTTGAATTTTATCTCCGAGTATTGATGATTTTTATTACGATTAACGTAATTTTTGGGGTCATGCCACGCATAGTCTGGCAAGAAAGTCGTCAAAAAGAACTACTGCTGTTGAAACAATGCATGTCTATCAAACTGAATACTTCGGCTGTCAAGTGGCGCCCTCAAACTTTTTTGCCAGACCATAACTTTACGAACATAATTTCGTAAATCACGGCCGTGAACGATAAACATACATCGAAATATGAGGTACGCTTTCGCCCTAGTTTGCCGATAGACAGGCGCTGTCTACAACAATATTATTTATTTACTTGTCACTGCACTACGGCTGTCACTACGTCCTAGCCTCGGCGTCTGGCATTGCCCCAAATTCAGGACCAGCGGCCATTGCTACTGACCTAGGGGACACGTTAAAAACAAACTCGTAGAAACCAGTATTCTCGAAAGAATCGAATCGAACAGCGTAGCTATGCTTCGCCGCGAATGCGTGCTTATTTGGCGACGTAACGGTATTTTTCGATATACCCATTTTACATACGATCTGAATGGTTCAGTTGGTTAACATGACGGTCGCCACGCAGAGGTCCCGGGTTCGATTCCCGGCCGAGCAGAAATTGAAATGATGATTTTTCATTTCTGTTACGGGCCTGGGTGTAGTATGTATAATAAGTATGTATTTAAAAAAAGTATAAAAGCAGTTTATCAGTTATCTAACACCCATAACACAAGCTTTGCTTACTTTGGGGCTAAATGGCCCTGTGTGAATTTGTCCAAGCATACTATTATTATATACGTCTAAGGTGGCAAACAAGAGGACATCCCAACTGATTAACACAGCCTGGCCCGGGGTTCGTCTTGGCCATGATCCAGGATTTGGCAGATCAGGTAATTACAGTGGAGCGACTGCCGTATGACCTCCGTGACCTTGTTAACAGGGACACTGACCAGATTGGATCATGGTTACACATTCAGTGCAGGGTTCATCATGATGTTTTCCCTTACAGTAAGGGTGTCGGTTAGTTTTCAGAAAGAGTCATTGGTAGCGGGTTCGAACTCGGTACCTCTCGCTTCGAGTCGGACACCTTAACTACTAGGCCACCCACGCTCATGCGTCACCTAACACAGCCTAGGGATAGGTACCACCCCGCCAATGGAATACTGTGGTTAATGCTCTATGCCTGTATTCAACATTAAAAATAACCAATAACAATCCACTTCTGGACTCGAGCCCCCTCCACAACCGTGGAGGGCTTCGCCATAATCACGATCGTAGTGTTAAAATATATAGGCAGTAATTTACCCCAAAATTCAATCTGGTTCAGGCTCCTGTACACCTCCGGGACGTAACAATTTTTCGAGGACGAAGTCACGGACAAAAGCTATTTAATGAACTTAGCAAAAATGCCGAAGCCGTGTTGCTATGCCACCGAGAAGTCACACGTAGAATAGCGGGATAGTGGCCGCTCGCTTGCTAACTTTCCACGCGAACCCATTACTTTCCCACCTGTTCGCGCACGTGCGGCCTTGACACTGAATGCACCCATTTGTATCCCATTAACTACAAATAAACTAAGTAATGGAGATTTTGAGCTTTCTCGGAAACTGATAATGGGTCGTTGAGCTTTTTCCGGAGGTTTGTAAGCTGTGTAAAAGTTTGGTTGTTTAAATTTTTATTGGATATATGTAAGTAAATAAAAAAGGTATCCTGTACCTATGTATATTTTGAAGGAAGGAATGTTTAATGAATTTACAAAGCAAAGAAGTTGAATTGATATTTATGTAAGTAAAATTTGTAAAAAAAATTTAAAATATGTTTTAAGGTCCAATTTAATTTTAAGTTGACGACTTGTTTATAAGCACTTGCTTAAACAACAAAACAGATTACATCGATTTATTTATTTCTCTCTAGAAGTTCCTACATAATTATAATGTTCAAGAAAAGAGATCGTCACGTTATATGCATATAATTATTATACAGATAATTGCTTTCATAGAAGAAAGCAAAATCAAATAATTAGTAAATGAAAATAATATAAGCAATATCAAAACACAATATTAATACAAAAATAATTCAGTAAATAAAAAATAAAACCAATCATCCACTTACCTCCAAAAACTCCGGTGTCAACACAGGGTCACTGGTTCACGTCACAAGTTGCGGTTACGAAAGCTTGGTTACGTATCGCGGTTGCGAAGGCCGACGCGGGCGGCCCAGGCGGCGGTCGGGTCACGACTGGTGGATGCCTTGCAAACGGAGCACTGAAGGGCACTATGAACCCCCTTGTAAAGACACTTTCGTATGTAGAGGTGCGGAGATGTGGTGTTAGCGGTCAGGGGTCCTTTTACTTTGCTATATGGGTGTTTGGTGCAGCGCTGGGGTGGGGCTTAGCATCATATCCTTGGTGGTAGATGTATTGTTGGAAGATTTGATAGTGGATTCTAACTTCAAGCACTCGTACTCAAATACGTTACTATGAGGTTGTAGAGTGAGTGCGAATGGATAGGGTTCTACAAGTAAGTAACAATACTCTTAAATTGGCTATTGGCAATATGCGCCCGTCACTTCAAGCACAGTGCGTTCACTGAGAAGCTTACAACAATAATTTATTTAGTCAATAAATTATTGTGTGTATGTATATGGGTGAAGTGAAAGTCTAGCACACTGCCGAAAAGTTGCTCGTTTGTCTTGCTTCTATATATTTAGCATACTTAACACCAATCATCAAAACAGGAGGACAGCCTCGGCGTCCAGTCTCGCATCCTAACTTTCTTCCGCTCACGTATCGGGCCAGGTGTAGATTCCATCGAGCTCCTCATACAGCAAGGTTGCACGAGCGCGCGACAGATCACCCAGTTAGGTGGACTGACCAAATCAAAACAAGCTTTATGACGCACCCCTACACCTGTGCACAAGAAAGGCCGGCTTGAGAAAGGATGTCATGAGTAATGACATACATGATTTTGTATTATAAAAAAAATATGAAATTTTGAAATTGTAATTATAATTTGAATTGTTAATTTTTTTTATGGATAATGTATGGCCTATCTAGTACTCGTATTAATAACATAGGGACATTCTGAATTTGTATATATAACATAATATTTTATTAAATATTGATAACGAATAATGTTTAGCCAAAATATTAAACATTGTATCTAATAATTATGAACATTTGACTTGCACATTTTCATTTTTCAAAACAAATTCAATATAATTGAGAGACGAATGGCGACGTATCGCGCTAGCTACCAGGCCGGGTTTGACAACCACGACCACTCTTCCAAGAGAGTAACTACTAAGAAGAATTCTTCTTTGAAGCTCATGAGCATCACGCTTTTGGACATCCAGGGTAGCAGGGTAGCACCCTTAGCAAAAGGGCTTGCTTAATTCAAGGCCTTGGATTCATATTTTATGAGGGCACCGACAAGAAGTGGCCGTGAACGAAATCCATAGACAGGTGGCATAGAAGCGGATTCCATAAAGGCCGACCAGGTAGTACCCACACACACCAATCAGAAAATGAGTAGAAGCGTTTTTAACTGAGATTTTCAATATTATGATCTCTAACCCATCTGCCAAGCGTGGAGATTATGGCATTTATTATACTAGGGGGATAGGAAAGAGTCCTAAGTCCAGCAGTTACACTTCCGAGTAATTCGAAATGCCAATGCAGTAAGTGAATAAGGAATTGAGTGAATAAATCAGTCCACCGGTGTTTAATTAAATAATCTATTTTTTCTAATTTTATTATTTATTTATTTATTTTACAGTTTTACAGCAATCACATTTGGTTACAATAAAGTAAAGATATAAGTAGTACTGCCAATCACAAAACTGCGACTTACAAAAGGGATTAGTGAAGCTAAGAGTACCATATAGTTAGTACCTATACCAAAACACGAATTGTTCAGTAATGATGGTTACATAATAATATAATGATAAACAGCAACATCGTGTGCATGCGTGAGTATGTGTACGTATGTGCATGTGCGTGTGCGCGTGCGTGCGTGCATGCGTGCGTGCGTGCGTGCATGCGTGCGTGTGTGCCCATACCTACACGAGTGATCACCGATAATAGTGACAGAGTTTACTGAGACTGTAGAAACTTTAGGACCCCTCTCAAAAAGGGGTTGCGGTCAAGATGGAAAATATCGATACTTTTGGATAAATGCTTTTCATACTCATCCATAGGGCGTTTGAGGATAGCTACGAGTGCCCCATGGCCAGCCACTGGACATCACTGCTAGTAGATTAAGGTTGACATTGAATTAGTTATTTGACATGGTATTTTTATTATTTTTTCACTTGACATCAGAATAAGTGTGAAATGAGTCATTCGAATTTTATATAATTTTATAAATGTGAATCTTATGACATCAGAAAATTATCTACTAACTTAGCATAGGCAATATTGTTCATTGACTAACAAATTATGGAATAATTACTGAAATAAATGATTTGAATTTAAATTGAATTGAATAGCCCTATTGAGCGGTGACCCTAACGCATAATTACTGCGCGCGCGACGATGGTCGAGTGACGGTGCCGGCGCGGCGGCGGCCACCGCGGCGCGCGCGCAGGTCACCCGCGCTCAGCAGCACGCGGGACAACAGCCGCGGACTGTCTACCCCGGAGTGCATGATGTCGTAGGAGTCTCGTGTCTGTCAGGAAACGTCTATCCTCCAAAGTGAGTATCCTTCGAGCCTTCAGACTAGCCGAATAATCTCCGGGAGCCATTAATTTGCAGGTAAAAGCTTGTTTGTGTAATTTACCAACAGAGAATATAATCTATAATCCACTTCAAAGGTCCACGTCTATATCTAACCCAATTACCCCAATATTGTCAAAACAGATTAAAGTGAAGGTGACATGCTAACTGCAATTAATGGCGCTACAGTCATTTGTCAGAAAAACCGCAGCACTTAATTAAGCGATCGCTCGAGTGGAAAATGGCGCCGCTTCTAAACAGGGGACTAGTTGCTATGTCCACGATTCGTTAGTATTCATAACTTCGATTTCAATTTCAATTTTTTTTATTTGTGGTAACACTTGTAGTATAGATGTTACATTAAAGTATAGATACTTATATGGTCGGCTGTGACCTGCCTTTCGGTGTACAAATTTCAAATGGTAGATAGTATTTAACGACAAAATTAATAATTTTATGTAAAAAAAGGATAATAGAATAAATTTACAATTAAAAATAATCAAATAATGTAATAATAAACCCAGTATAATTTCATTTATATAAATTAATGTCAAAATAGAATAATAATTTAAACTATGTCAATAGCGATTGAAACCATAAATATGTAATCACAAATGTCAAGTCAACAATAATGAATAAGTCTACAAAAAAAAATTGGCGGTAGTTACATCCCTATAAATATAAATATAAATGGGCTAGCGTATGAATGCAATTTACCTTCTTACGTTTACAAAAAAATCCTTTACTGTGTAAGTCTGTGTACATCGCTCTTTCCACAATTAGGCTTAGATTGTTGTGGTTTAGAGTGATTTAGATTTTCGGCTTCTCTTATTATTTTTGGTATAGTGTTGTGGATTTTTGGCGCCATTTCACAAGGCGCCAACATAGCCGTTTTACAAGGGTGTTTCTGTAGCTGTGTGTATCGTTAACACTTAATACCGTTCATAATTTGAATACTACTTGAAATTACGTGGTCTTTCGGCACTGATCTAGTGGAAGCATAGGTACGTGCGGGACCGTTGAAAAGGTTAAGTAACGTTCACAGAGATCGGGAACTAGATGCATGGCCGCTCCGTACTTTGAGGCTAGTCGAACTCAGCACCGCAACGAGCTTGCTACTCGTTAGGTGCGCGTCCTATTACCCGGGACCCTGAGACTGGTTGAACGTCTCGGGAGCTGATTGACACCCCATGATGGTATTTTCATTTTCATTTGACCTTGGCTGGATGCGTTGCGTTGACCAATTACGGATTTAAAACGTTTATACACGGCTCGCTTCGGAACCGAGTTCGAAAAAATATACCACTGAAGTGGCAAACAGTGGCCTCCTTGTATATATAAGGATCTTAATATCTGGGGTAGCACTATGTTGCCGACCCCGTAAAACCTTTTTACCCTTCTTAAAATCTTAGAAAATTGAGATAAACTTTTAAGGTTGTTATCACCTGACCTGCCAAATCCTGGATCATGGTCAAGGCGGACCCCGGGCCCTCGTGCGCGAGAGCAAAACCGGGACATTAACGCCAAGATGATGATGAACTAACTAAATAAACTAGTCGAAACTGAAGAATGAGACCTCTTCATTGTTACCCGAAGGGTAAAAACGAAACCCTTCTTTTGTGGTATTTGCCCTTTTTAAGCCTCAGCTGGCTGTATGTGTGTCTATCAAAATCCTGTACCTTTGGATGCTCGAAATGTTATCCCACGTTGGAACGCCGGCGTATTAGATAGACTGTTTAATACAGTGGTGGCACTAAAGCTAGTCTCCGGATTGCTGCCGACGAGGACGTCACCCATTCAACGCTGGTTGTGGCGAATCGCGAAATTGCGTCGCGCCTGCGCAATGGAGATTCAATTTGGCGATTGGCCACGCTAGAAGACTGCAGCGGTGGTGTTCGGACAGTCGCAGAGGCAACTCAGCGATTTGTGTTGACACAGTAAGTCAGTTTAGGCGATTTGAACTTAGTGATTAGGGCTAACTATGTTTATTAACAACAACACATACACACACAAACAAAACAATAGCTATTGAAAACTAACTATTGTTTATAGGGAAAACTAAAAAACTGCATTTACACTGGCTGCGTTCCTCCGTTGAATGAATTATGATTATCACTTTAATTTTTTTAATTTTTTTCATCCGCAACAATCTGTTGTAATGTAATATCAAGTGCTTCGTATTTCATCGTCATATTCAAGAATAAAATATATTGGACATATTGGATACATATTGGAGAGACCTTACTGCATTTTCAAGAGGTCTTGTTCTTTATTTTAGAAGGCGATCCAGTTGTCTTCTTATAAAAATGGAAAACTTGACTGTTGATTTGACGTTTCAAAGTCAATGAGGACTGCTGCTGTGCTTCATTTTTCTCACAGACTGACATTAACATAATAAAATGAAGCCCTACTCATGAAAGTACTAACTACTAATACTAACACAGTAGCTCACTGCGCCGGGTCTTTGACTTAACTCGAAATAGCGCCAAGCAAAATGCGCACCAATATGGTGTGCCTAGAGAGCTGTAAATTGCGTGTCTATTGTTTAAATATATTACTATATTAGTATGATTGTTCCATTCACTGTGCAGTTAAAAAAACTGAACTACAAGTGAGCTCTAAAGTTCGTGTGCTGTGCGTCGAAAAATTTTGAAGCAGTGAGTTAACTCATTCGCCGCGGGAAAGATAGTAAGCGCGGCGTATCGCAGTGTTACCCTTACCCACCTCTATTTTGCTGACAACACTTTTTTGTCAACTCGCTTAGCACTGTTATTTCCGAGTGTCTGACACCAAACTCTCAAGTGTCAAGTGTCATGCCTCTAGTCCCCATCATGGTCCGAATCCCCATTCATGGGGACAACCTTCCCCTCTATCAAATTCTTGGCCACTATAAAAGGTAAAGGTGTGTCCAATCGCCGATCCCAGCCACTTCCTCGCAAATCTTTTTCTTGTCATCCGTTCTTAATTAACTTCCTTTACGATCGGAGTTGACAATCATCGGTTTGTAATTGGCTGGTGCTTATTTTAGCAAAGCCCCGTCTAAAGGGAGCGGCGCGGGCGCAGACACGGAAGGCACCTCATACAAGGCAGTATGGGTTCTAGATAGGTTAGTATTAGGTTAGGATTTCTAGATAGGTAAGTATAAAGTTGCCGACTCTGGACTGCTTAAGCATCTTGGTTTAAGGTACAGGCTAGTTTTTTCAAAGCTCAGGGCGTTCGATTCAGAGTGCCTTGTGATTATACGTGCCTAAACTGTTGATAATAACATGTCTCACAAACTACAACTAGTTTGCCAAGCTCCACACAAGCAATGCTTCCACTGTTAAAAAGTTATCAGACCTCGTACAACTACAACGTATTCCAAGTTATAATATATATATAACGTATTAAAGTCCTAGGTCGCATCTTACCATTGGTTTTTGGTTGGACTATATCAGTCCCTATATAGCTAATGCTGTAGCTTGACTTCAGGGACAGATATCCCGTTGTTGTCTTCAATGTACTATACCAGTATCATACGCATGTCGCGCGTTGATGTCTTTATTATGGTAGTTTATTTCAGTAGAGCCATGTAGTTACCAGCAGTTATGAGTATGGATTTACCTAGAATTTCTTGTGCAATATAAACACCGCTATCTGAAAAACCAGCAATTTTATAATTTTGCATGACAATACATTCTAAGGGGGAAAAAATTAACACAGTGGTACAGCCATCTATCGGCATAATGCTGTACCTCACTGGAGCCAGTGTTTCTGTAGTCTCACGAGTATACCCAGTTCACTCTAGATGGCGCTGTTGCAAAGCTTATTGTTCAAGTTCATTTTTTCTGGTAATACATAGATGTCGCTATATTCTCACAAGAAGCATAAAAATAAATGTTTTCCTTCGAATCATCCCACGATATTAAAACTAGTGAACCCGGCGCGACTTCGTTCGCGTACACTTATTTTATCCCTACCTTCCCTTTTTTCTTGCTTATAAACCTTTCTCTTGATTCACTCTAGCTCTTCTTGAAAACTACATTTAAATCCGTTGCGTAATTTACAATATGTCAGCGTACATAAATATACATATACATAGATACATAGGGGCAGACGGCGGAAAGCGCTTTGTTTTATACTATGTATAGTATTTTTTGTTACTTGTAAAAATGGCCGGTTAGTATTATATGAAAGGCACACAGACAGTTTAAACTTGGGTCTAATCTAATACTTCGTGAGTTTCGGAGAAAGTCGTCAATAGAGTGTAATAAATAACTTCCAACTAGGGTTACTTATCACATCAGCAGACTGGATTCTGCGTCTGCTGTTCCACTATTCTACTCCTTAAAATTTATAAAATACCAGTTTCCTATTCAGTTCTAACAGCGACGAGGGCACCATCTACATAATCTACGTCACTCAATAACATCCGAAACGTCCAACTCCAATTATGCCAAGATGTCCTCAAGCGGTGACGTCATTTGCGCCGGCGCCTAAGGTCAGTAAAGCCCCTTGCGCTCGCGTGACAACCATGCCAAGTGACCTAACCGGTCGCCCTGGCTTACAGAAGGCACGACAAAAGAATGAGATCTGATAACTGCGAAGTAATAATATAAATATTTGATTAAACGTTGTAGAATCTTTTTTATACGGAGTCGTTGTGACAAATTAGTAACCTATCTGCTATGAACAGTGGACAGAGATTTTACTTTGTAGAATAAAAGCCTCTTGTGGCGTAGAGGAAGGAGTTTCGAAAATGAGAGTTTGAGGGTCCAGTAGAACAAGGAGGAAGACCTCGAGGACAAGTCCAATATAATTAGCGAAAGGAAAGCCCACAGGCTTCGCTGGCTTAGCCACATAGATAGAGGACTACGATATCACAGAAAATCACGATGGAGGTTAAAAAATTAATACAAATCAAGTTGGATGTAGTGCAGAGCATAAATGATAGTGGTCATTTCAGCCTGAGTTGGATGAGTTGACCTCTGAAAGGAATCCTAGGCTTATTCAACATCAGTTCGTTTTATTTAGAAAAGTTTACATGTAATATTCAACCTTGGTCATCGTTGGCTTGAGAAGGATTAAAAAGGACATCACATTAGCTTCCCATCAGACTGCAATGCTACGCCTTTTGAATGTATAATGCCCAAAAGGAGATCCTCTTATCAGATTTGGCTGCAGTCCACCTCGATATTTCAATGAATTAAGCTGTAAACCTCGCATGGAAACTACGTAATGTACTACATCAGAATGGGATGAAACGGCAGTTGCTCGCCTTGCATTGCGAGTATGTTAATAATAATAACATAACTTTACATTTTTATTGCCGTCAGTGTTAATGTTTCTGTACATTGTTGTGTGTTGAATATATAATTGTACTTAAAATTTGCAGAGGATATGTTTGGGTATATCCAAAAAGCTAAATTAAAGACTACCTTCTACCTACCGTCGATACCTAATCCATTTCTGTGTTACCATTAATTGTCTACCATTCATGCTCGGAAAGAATCGTCCCCGATCATCGTCAGAACAAGAAACAGTACAAAAACCTCATCTGCATCCACATAAGTGGAGAGTATTGAATTTTTGTTAACGTTATTTTGGGTTTCCTCCGGGAAACATGACTATTACGTCAATGTTTTCCTGAAGCGATATTATTATTGGCGGTCACCGGGATAAAGCTATCAATAATGAAAATCCAATGAGGCGAACCGTATATCCTGTGCGTATGTACAACAGCACACGTAGTATAAGGTCTCAAAGTGCGCGCGAACGCATTGGGTTTCAACTAACAATAAGTACCTACTTAAGTGGCGATCGGTACTATGCATTCGTCAAAATGAACGAAATTGGCCAATCATAGAGTTGTATTGAACGCAATGCGCAAACGCAACGAGAACACATCGTAAAACTACTTTACTGAGACAAGTATTGTTTTATAAGTATTGTTATTTGTCATTGATTTGATTTGATCTAATAACAAATAACACTTTCCGGAGGCCAGTCAAGCACCTCTCCGAGTCCTTTCAACATCCGGACAGAGCCACGCATCCTGACTGGCAACTAGCGCCTTGTACTTGCCCCGAAAGGCCGCGGCCGCCGCGGGGCCGGCGCGCGCGCAGCCTACGCTAGCATGCCGACGAGCCTGCGAGGGAACGAGATGATAGAACATTCGAGTTTAGAAGAAATGCGTGCAAGAATAAGACCTCAGGATTTTCTTGTTAGTTCGTAGTTCATTTTTAAGCATGGAGTGGGAATTACTACGTAAATTCGTTTGAGTCGTAACCACAGTAAAAATACCGCTAAAAAGAAGATCGGTCTCCACAGGTTTAAGAGCTCCTTAATGAGCGCCTTTGCCTTCTGTACATAAAATTTTTTCTCTATGGCCTTTGCTTTCTATCTTCAGCCGGCCGCATTGAGTCTCCGCCATTTTATAAAAAAGCCGATGTTTGACGATGATCTACGGTTCTTAATTTTCCTTAACTGAATCGTAGATATGATGGGCTGTTCAAATACTTATGTGCCCACTGTAATGTCGTAGGCGCGATAGTTGGAATAAGAATGCACTAGACCAGTGTAGGGCCTCTCTCTCGAACCAAGACGGAAGGAGTCTGTGCTTCAATAGTGGAGTAATCATGGTCTGTTTTCTACCAAGTTAGATAAAACAGCAGATTATCAATGCTCCCTGATTTTGCACCTTCTCCTGTTTTTCTGTACAATTTTGAGAAAACAAATACTACTTATTATATTTTAGACACGGACCTAATGGGCCATCCAAAAATCAGTAATTCCATGGCCATTGCTGCCGAGCATAATACCTATAGCGAAGACCATGAACTGATCATTGACCATCAGACCCAATGCGATAACCTTTCCCTAAAGGTTTGCATGAGACAATATTTCCGTCATGCTAGTCGCACGTTTGGTGATCAGTAACACTGTCACGCATTGCCGGTACAAGGGGAATCACTGCTACCAATCGTGGGTGGATGATGATACAATTAAATCACTGAAATGCGTACGATGTCTAGGGATTTACGAGTGTGACCTGTTTAATTTTTATCAGCTGATGAATAGCAATGAGGAAAGATGTTTTTTCCCGTTTTGTGATAGATTAAAGACATCATCATCATCGTGTGAGGCCACCTCTGATGAAGGAATTGGTTTATGGCGACCATCAACTGAAAGCTACCGGGATCTACGTTTTCGCGGTGATAGAATGATCTTTACATAGGTGTTGAAAAAAATACTCTTTAGTACAAGACCCTGAGTGAGGGTTGAACCTGGATCATACGCTTAAAAGGCAGACGTTCTCGCTACTCAACTATCAGGGCTTCGAATAAGTCTCTATGATTGGTCCATTTCGTTCATTTTGACGGCCGCATAGTGCTCTAGTTTTGTCAGTTGAAACCCATGAGAACTCATAGTATCGTTTCTGAATCTGGTGTCATGGTGTGTAAGGTGAATGTGGTGAAAGTATTGACAGAAAATCTGACTGATACCCCACATCACAATTGCTTAACACTATTTTCGCAATCGTTTCTTTGCGCAGTTTAATATGTATCCGTATTCACGATTCGATTCTTTTGCATTTGCATGCATTCTGACGCAACGTCTACGAACTTCCTGACAAGCATTGTTTTTTATTATAATTTCGGTAACTGCAGTAACCAGCCGACCTTCGCGTAGAACGTCATGGAGATGATGACGTATTGGCACTACAGTACATGTATGATGGAGGTTAATGGGTCAACAAAATTTTTGTAGGAACCAAGCCTAGCTGATAATTGAAAATCGAGTAAATAAATAGCTTCTAAAATGCTTAGTTTCTTTATTCTACGCAGTGAAAAACGAGCAGGCTGCCCACCTGATGGTAAGTGGTAACGGTCGACCATAAGATCTATGATCTATGCGGTTAGGTTGCTAGAAACAAAAATGCAGAACCGCAGGTGCTTTGTCACTGACGACGAAGATGAAATGCCTCATGCCTGTAATTGCGCTGTCTACTTTATCCCTCAAACCGGAACACAACAATGCACAATGCAAGCATAGATAAGGCAGTGGCAGTCACCTAGGCGGACTCCTTAGGCTTAGTCAGAGTCCTAACAACTGATTAGAAACAACTATAGCAATTACAGGCATGTCATTTCATCTCAGCCCTCACAGTGACAACGCACCTGCGGTTCTTTTTTTTGCCTCATTGTAAATCATCAGACGGAGAAGACTAGTGTAAATAATCTTCCACTTTCTTTCCTTTTCTCGTCCGCTCCACTGAATAATCTATTAATATATACAACGTACATCGTACTTTTCTATTTGTTGACCTAAATCAACATCGACCTAATATATTTAACCGGCACAATAACTGTTATTTCATATTTTTAATCCCCGACTAAAAAAGAGAGGTGTGTATCTTTGTGGAGCTTGTCTAAGCTGAAATGACGCGCCACACTACTTAATTAGTTGATTTCGATGTGTAAGTGCAAATATTGATAACGACACTTCATCTGTGTGGGAGCGTCGACTTCTCAATCGAACGACGCGTGCTCCTACGTTTGAGTCTCACCGGCAACTCAATGACCAATTACAACGGCATTTGTATATGTATTGCGTCCATATTTTTATTTTGCTTGTGTGCGTTAATGCGATAGTGGGGCGCGTCATTTCAGCTTAGACGAGCTCTATCTGTGGAGGTGTGTGTCTGTCGGTGGTATCGTAGCTGCCGAACAGATAAACCGGTTTCGATGCAGGTTTCCTTCTTTGAAAGCCAGTTTGATCGAGATTTGTTCTAAAAAATCGGTTTAATACTTTAATAAATATTGAAGAATGTTTAGGTATAGATACTGCGTCGGGAGTTATCAGACGTGTTTATGGCGGTTAGGTTAGGTTAGGCTGGGTCGAGCAAAAAAGAAAAGGTTAGGTTAGGTTATCCGTAGGTTGGGTAATCCTTTTAAAGGATATATCGTATTTATTGCGTAAAGTGAAAATGTACAACAAGTAGTGTCCGACCAAAAGTCAATTTCTGGCCAAAGCCGAATCCGAAGCCGCTTAATTGGCTATCGGCACAACCTTTGGCCGAAGCTGAAGCTGAAGGCTTAAAAGCTCTAAGAAATTTTGTTCAAGATTTGCTGCAAGCTACACATCATACAAGTGAATTTAAAACTTTGATATTGAATTTTTATTGGCTTATATTGACTGTGTGATATAGAAAGATAATTCAAATCATCTCTAGACGTTGATCTGTTGATGGCAAGAAAAATTACCTTGCAATTGATTTGTCAAAAGCAATAAAAGCTGGTCGGCGAATCGGCGAAATCTTAGGTTTCGACCGGGCTTCGGGCCGATTATATTGACTGTAGCCGTGTGGTGTCCGGCAGAGTAGAATAGCACCAACGCCTTACACTCGTGGGTGTCGTACAAGGCGACTAATGTTTTCGAGGCAAGATCTAAAAGATCAAGAGTCTCCGTAGGTCGGAAAATGGGCAGCAGCGTTTTCCATTCTTATATTTATAGCACTGCGATCTCCAACCCGCCTGCCAAGCGTTAAGAATATGGCCCAAAGTCCTGCAGTGGACTGTTATGGGCGGTGATGATGATGATGATGATATTGACTGTATGAAATAGAAGGGTAATTTAAATCATCTCTAAGAGTTGACAAGAAAAATTACCTTGCAATTGATTTGTCAAAAATAATAAAAGCCACCTTCGACGAAATCTTATGTTTCGCCAAAAGTAGTTTTTTGGCCGAAGGTGGCCGAAACCGAACCCGAAGCTTAGGTCGGACACTAGATACAAGTGACTCTTATAACCGCAACACGCTTGTTCTTTGTCCCGTCCTCACACAATGGCGTGTTGCAACGACGTTACTCAGTTCACTACAGTTGCACTAAAACTGAATCACTCCTGCCTACCGATGAATGTCGTTACGATTAGCTAATACAGAAATGATTATTTAGTGACACTCTTTATTTATTTAATAGTTTATTGCACACAAATAGGGCAACAAAGATTTTTTTACAAAGGCCGTTTAAGTTTTTTTACGATAAAAGTCTTCCCTTCACTGCATATTAGTAAACCAATAAGTCATCTTGGCGTTAATATCCTGGTTGTGATCACGCGCGCGAGGGCCTAAGGTCCGCGTTGACCATATCCAGGCTTTGTCAGATTAGCTATTACAGTTGAGCGACTACCATTCTGACGTCCGTAACCCTGTTACTAGGGGACCAGCTTGAATCGTCGTTACTCATTGGTCGCCTGAATATGCAGGTTTTTTCACCATATTTTCCCTCAACGTAAAATATAGTCAACTAATATTTCCTTCTAAAGCCTTACCCTTACATAGTATTAAATAAAGTCGCTTTCCGCGTCTGTCTGTATTCCCGCTAACTGCTCCAAAACTAATTTTGATGCGGTTTTCTCTATCAGTTATATAGAATTTATTACGGATGGCTTACTATGTATTATACAAGCCAAAAATTACGGGTACGCAGATTACGGCGGGACATCGAAGGAAAATTAAGAAGAATATCGGAAAGACAAGAGTTGAAGAATAGCTGATAATGTAGGCCGGTTGCGACAGGACTTCGATGGACAACATAAGAACAATAGCCGAAAATTACGGGTACTTAGATTACGGCGGAACATCGAAAGGCATCAAATCACGAAGATCAATTACAGCAGTCAATATCCTTCCTTTACATAGTACACACCAAGTATAGTGTCTATCCTCCTTCGAACTGACTCGATGCTGGTTATCTTGTTGGCTCCAAATCCTTTCGCTCCCATCCTGACTGCGACAGTCCTTCACTCCCCTTCGCATCTACGTACGCACTGGTATCTCGGGCTGGAGGTGGCGCAAATCAGTGGAGGACGAGGTTTGGTGTCGCCTAAAATCAACAACTCCCACGTCTGATGCTGTATCCGGAGCAAACCAGCTCTTTGGGTGAGGCCCGTAACATCCACTGGGCTTGGTTGCTCAAAATACAAGTACAGAAGACGGAACCACCGATACCGCCGTACCTGGTTTTAGCTGATATGACCTACATACACCCTTGCAGAAGTATTTCTGGCTGGTGTTGTACCTGAACGGAACGGAACGGAACGGATGGCTTATTATTTATTTATTTATTTTATTTATTTATTTATTCAACAAACTTTACAGTATTACAGTTTAAGAACTAATACACTGTAAAATTAATATTAGGTACATCTTAAGATAATAAAACTTTATAGTAGGACAAAAAATATAATTTCGAATTCCTCATCCGTTCATCGTCTCACATAACTTCAAACACTCCCTACACACATCCGCCCATCGACTCGCAAAAATATCACAGTCAGGCGCCGATGCCAGAAGCGAATTCAGCGTAGTTAACGCTCGAATGAGAGGTGCGTTGGCGCGAGACACAGTCCGTGCTGCAGGGGTCGCGAAGATATTATGTTGGCGTGGTCTCAGCAATAGCCTAGAGATATGTGGAACGGAAAGTCTCACAACCCGAGCAACGAGCTCCGAGCAGTCCGAGTCCCCACGCAAAATACGGCACACAAAAATAAGCAAGCAGCATTACGCCTCACTTCAACACGCCACACAAAGAGTTAAATTGTAGTATCCCCAGCAGGAACTTGGTAGGGTACAAAAATGGGTAATAACCGTACATTTTCTTGTAAAGAAAGCGCAGGAACGCCTTTTGAATTTTTTCTAGAAGTAAGGCGTAAGTACTCTCATGTGGATTCCAAACAATAGACGAAAACTCCAGTTTGCTTCTCACTAAAGCCATATATATCAGTTTCAATGCACCAGGATCGTCAAAGTCTCGGGCATTCCTAATCACAAAGCCTAACCTTTTGTAGCAGCTAGTAGCCACGGACGTCATATGATCATGAAAATTTAGTCTAGTGTCGAAAGTAATTCCCAAATCCCTTACTGTGGTAACCCGCTTGATAGGGTCGCCACCCAGCACATACTGGGCAACCGGAGGGTTTTTTGCTCGACTATAGGACATGACACTGCATTTGGCTGGGTTGAAACTAAGCTTATTGTCAATACTCCATTGCAATAGGGAGTCGATATCACGTTGCAATGCAGCACAATCACACATATCACTAATAGGGCTAATGACCTTTAGATCATCGGCGTATTATAAACTTAGAGACGAAATAAGGACTGCATCTAAATTGTTGATCATAATTCCAAAAAGTAATGGACCCAATATGGACCCCTGACTAACATGATTATGTATTATACCTGCATATATTCTAATAATAAAAAGCTAAGAAAACCTGTGCGAAGCCAGAGCGGGTCGCCAGTACGATATAAAGTTGAACTTGGTATGTACTTATCGTATATTTGGTCCGGTGTAATCTTGTCCGGGACAGTAGAAGCACCAACCCCATCCAGTGTCAGCATGCAAGGTTTAAAAACTGGATGGGTGACCGTTTCGTACTTTGAGACTAGTTGAACTTCAGCACCGCAACAAGCTCGCCACTCATTAAGTGTTCCTCCTAACCCCACCAATCCTTAGCTAATACCATTGGCGAAGCTAATTTAACCAAGGTCTTCCGCTGGGACGCCGTGGCACCGGTGACGGTATCTAGAACTCCGTGGGAAACCAGAGAATCAAGCTCTGAAAGTAGAAAATCGAACAAAATTCACAGTTATTGCTCTGAGATGTTCTTATTTCAAATGGTCACAGTAAAGTGTATCGCATGACATGACGCAACGCCGCAATGAACTCTAGTGCACCGCAATCCACATTCTTGTACAAGCTAACGGCCTATTATGACCGTAATCCTGTGGCAGCGCTGCGTCTTAGTGACATATACAACAGGTACATAAATAATCATTGTTTACTTGCGCTCTACTATATATCTAATTACTTCTTCAAAGGCCGACAGGACGAGAATAGGCCTGATCTATCATCTGGATATTATTATGTTGGCGAATCCTTAAATTTCTTGTCTGTGATATGAGCAGATTCGCAGATTTTTGCTTCGCTGTAAAAGTCATACTTAATTTAGTTTTAGTAAGTAATGTATGTCATCCAATGCCTCTCACAATCCTTCTCAATCTGTGGTAGGTAGTATGTCGGTTTGTAAGTCCTGACAATTTCATTCAAATTATAAAATGATATCTGTATGAGAAGTATGTTATTTTTGTATATATTTCGGCACCCACATCACAGGGAATAACCCTGGTTCAAACGTCATTTAATCATGTCTTATGGCATCGATCTTTAGGGTAACTCAGCTGATGCGGATAGGGTATTATTGATGCAAAAGCGTGCACTGCGTGTACAGGAAGGGGTTGGCCGTAAACACCCTTGCAGAGAATTGTTCGCCAAACACAGAATAATGACCCACTATTCACAATACCTATTTCCAGTTATTATGTTGATTCGTAAGAATATTGGTGATTATAAACGCTAAATGTTGACGGTCAAACACTGCGTCGTTTCGGCAGGCTTCGAACGGTAGTAGAGCTCGTCTGAGCTGAAATGACGCGCCCCACTATCGCATTAACGCACACAAGCAAATTTAAATATGGACGCAATACATTTACAAATGCCATTGTAATTGGTCATTCAGTTGCCGGTGAGACTCAAACGTAGGAGCACGCGTTCGATTGAGCAGTCGACGCTCCCACACAGATGAAGTGTCGTTCTTAATATTTGCACTTACACATCGAAATCAACTAATTAATTAGTGGGGCGCGTCATTTCAGCTTAGACGAGCTCTACGTCATACGACGTTACACGAAAAAAACCCGCGCGTTATTGGTCCGACCGACGTACTATGAACATTTACCCGCGGAATTAAAAGATGTTACTTGTGACAAAACAATTAGGTACCGACTAAAAGACCTTTTTTTGAATAAATCCGTATACTCTGTAAAAGAGTATATTAATATTTTACATTGATCTATTATAATTGTATTATTCACATTCTGACATCATACTTATTTTTAGTTATATACTTTAAAAATATTTTTACTTCTGCTTTGACATTTTGCATTGACATTGTTTATTTATTCTATTAATTATGACATGTGAAATTTTAAATATTACTTAACTTATGTGGGTAGCATTAGATTGAAACATTTATCTTGTTTGTAATTTATGTTGTTATTGACAATATCATTGTGGATTGACTTACATTTAATGTAATCTTAGTATTAGTAAGCGGCTCAGGGAGGCGACGGGTGACCCACGTGCCGGCGGCTTTCTCGCGCAGCGGATAAGTATCGCCATCCAGCGCGGGAATGCCGTCGCCATGATGGGCACCATACCGCGGGGCCCTGGTTTTGTACATATTTTTTAATTTAGTTATAAAGTTAATAAAATATTTATAACTATAAGATTTTATTTTAGTCAATTTTATATGTATTAGTGTATATATTTGGTATTTTAGATATAGGTATTAGTGTATTTTTTATTATAACTAAATAAACTAATGTTCTTTAATGTAATATTAGTATTATATACACTTGATTTACTGTGATAGATAAATTAACTAAACTAAACGCCCACATACGACCATGGGTTAAAAATATCACTTAAGGCAAATATGTTTCGGGGTGTTATTTTGATGTCATTGATTGCATGAACAAATTTATTTCAGACATAAATACGTAAAATGAATTACATACCTACATTGTCCATATAAATTTTTCCCGTAGCAGATCGTAGCTCTGAAACGGTTGGTGTCCTGGAAATAGCAAGAGTAGTTTGTTTGAATAGGTAGCTCTAAACGTAATTTTTTATTACCTATACGGCAGACAAACAGGCAAGCTGGCCACCTGGTGGAAAGTGGTCGCCGCCGCCTATGGATATCAGCAACACCAGGGGAGTTACCAATGCGGGGGGCGCGGAAGCTCATGCATGTTTCTATTACTGTTCGTGGATCGCATATTATGAGGGTATCTTGAAATTCTTTAATAATAATGATTGCAATAAAGTATAAACACTACCTACATGATGTTTGCACTAGTATACTACTTTGTAATAATACGATCTAATGAATGTTTTTTTGAAATTATGATGATATTATTGTTTATGATGAAAGCAGAAGTAATAAACTTAAAAAGGTGTGTTGTAACCTGAAAGTGTATTGTATAACTGGATGTACTTCGTAACTGTTTTTAAGCTATGTAAGTGTTTAAATAGTTTAAATTTTAGTAAAGGCATTTTGAAAACAAACAACAACCAATGCGTTGCCCGCGTCTGAAGAGACCTCTAATATACCGCTTGAACGATCCTATGTCATATCATTTCATGACATATCTTAAAAAAGCTAATAAAGATACTTTTGTCCTTAATTTGAATTTTAGTAGTCACTTGAAGCTTTAATGTTACGTGTTTGGCATCACGTACTGTTTCGTTTTTCCTCCATTACAGTCTATGACGACAAATAATAAAGATTAAGATCCCCTAGGGGGTTCCCTTGCAAGATCTCATGAACACAAGTATTTCGCTCTATTGTGCCATGGTAATTATGCTTCTACCGCACGAAGAGCTGCACGCTTCATGGAATCACAAGAATTGATGTATGTTAATAGTAATTGACACATGTAAGCGATCTGAGTTAAATCCGACCTCTTTGGTAAATCTGCATTACAACTAGCGCCTCTATCGGAAGAATTGAGAAGTCCATAATAAGAAAACGAAGAATGTAATGAGGCAAGAGGAAATAAATAAGATTATGAAAAGGGAAAAGCAAAGAAAATATATTAAGTGCACAATATACATATAGTTGTTTTTATTACAAATAAACAGAATTGTAAATAGTCTGTTGGTATGGCAACAATAAAGAAACGTTATTAATATAACACGAGAGGGATAATGTGTTCGACAAATTAAAAACTAATATGACGGCATTAACAATATAGTAACCCTGATAATACTATATGCACACTTCGGTTAATTTGTAGGTTTCATCCATTTTCCTCGTATTATATTAATGTAATGATGCCAATAATTTCATCATCATCATTTTCATCATATCAGCCAAAGGACGCCCACTCCTGGGCATAGGCCTCCCCCAGAGATCTGCACAAAGACCAGTCCTGTGCCTTCCGTATCCAGCTGGTACCTGCGATCTTTACCAGGTCGTCGGTCCACCTTGTGAACCTACCCACGCTGCGTCTTTCGGTATGTGGTCGACACTCGAGAGCTTTACTGCCCCATCGGCCATCTGTTCTTTGAGCTATGTGCCCTGCTCGCTGCCACTTTAGCCTGGCAATCCTTAGGGCTATGTCGGTGACCTTGGTTCGCTTGCGGATCTCCTCATTTCTGATTCTATCGCACAACGAGACTCCGAGCATAGCCCTTTCCATTGTCCTTTGGGTGACAGTGACCGTTCTTAATATTCAATAAACATCTTAGATCGACCTCTACGGAGGCACCATCCACATCCACATTCATCACCTTCCTTTAATATTTTGGTATATTACACTACGGTGGCAAATAAGCATACAGCTTACCTGATAGTAAGCAGTTACCGTACCATATAGGCATTTGCAATACCAGGGGGTAGATATCACGCACTAGTCGACTCCGTAAAACCTTTTTCACACCCTTCTTGAAGAACTCCATGTTGTACTCATTTGGTGTTGTACTAAGCCCATGACTTACGTCCCTTCAAATAACATGCCCTTACCAAGTAACCTGTCGTCGCTATGGGGCCATGGCCCGTACACCATTAGTAACCAATAACTGTCGTGGGTTGATCTACCATCATTTTGTGTACACAATAATATCTTGAAAAAAAAAGGAGCAGATTTTGTTGCCGCGTCCTTCCTTCACCTTAGTTGCACCTATATCTAGCAGTGAGTACTACTTAGAAAAATACAAGACGGCTACGACTGACATTGCCAGGTCATTCCACCATTGCCTTGAACACCTTCCTGCTTACTCCAGACTGGTCCCGCGCAACTCAACATCGTATTTTCCTCAATTTGTAAGCCATATATAATTACAAATAGTTTAGAAATCAATTATTAGTAGTAGTCCCCATGTTTTTATCAACAACTTGATACTCGAGGTCAGTTTTGATAGGATCTCGACCCCAATTAACTACGAGAACCCTCAGCACTCCCCATCGCTAGAATCAAAACTAGGTACCAACTCAGACCAATCAGTCCAACAGGTTTATAACACTATCGCCATTTTAAATTAAATCTGAATTTTACAATGCTGTCTCAAAAGACTACTGCGTGCAAAATCACTAGTTGGACAAATCAATTCTTTATTTTTTTACGCGTGAAAATCCAAAATTATAATATTACGGAATTGTTTCCAAAAGACCGTATTGCCTCGCTGTATCGCGAGACTGATCCTTTGGCCAATATATTGGCCAGCCTTATGTCGCGATGTCGTGCTAATGTTAACTAGGCGTTCAGACAACTAAGAGAGAGAGTAAGAGCTAGAGACTAAGAGCGCCTGGACCCCACTGTATAAGTGTTTCTACGCCAAATGGCACAAATAAATGATCTCCGCTGAGGCCAGCATATTTGCGTCGTTTGATATTTCCTGTCGAGGCAGCAGCTGAAACGGCATAGACACTCGTGGATGGAATATGAGACGGCACAAGTGTATCGACGTACGTTGCGTTCCAAACCAAAGACCGACCCATCTTCCAAGGCACAAGTGTCATACAGTCGGGCCATTTTCTGTCGTGTCGTCGCAAAATTACAAATATTCTTAGGACTTTTTGCAACTGATCACCCCATCACATCGTCGTCTATGATGTGAAGGCTACCGCCAATTTTCGTTTCGGATGCGGTCTTTGCGTGAAACTCCACAGTTCCACACATCATATTATCATCACCAAACCATTTATTACCACTGCAGACGTAGTCACTCAGAAAAACAAGTAATAAGTGAACATTTTGTTTCCAGCAAATGGTGTTACGAACCTATATGAACTGTACACGAACGAACCGTCCGATACATTGTTGTAAAAACAATTATTCATTGAAAAATGTCGTTAATTGGCCAGCCATTATTAATTTTAATGAATATTATCTAGACGTGGCGCGGTGACGCCATTTTGATAAATACACCGTAAATAGCTGGTTTGTATTGCTGTGGGGATACGAGGCGTGTGGAATAATACGGTCACATATAAACCGCATAATAACCTAAGCCGATAACGGTGTGGTGCCAGGCAGAGTATAATCCAACCAGTAAAATCCAACCATACAACTGGCAACAACAGATAACAGACAACACACCATAAGGTGAAGAATGAAGCAACGTGATGTACATACAAAGTGACCAGCGTGAGGACCTGAAGCCCTATTTTTGAATAGCGCGCATTGATTCGAACGGTTTTCAATGGTTTTCGGCATGAAAAATTAAATAATTTTTAAATCACATTTGTATAGCGAAAGAGTACGGTTAAAAAATTGGGAAATTAGCGTTATGAATCAAAATATCGATTTTATCATGCCGAAAATAAAAATTTATAACCGTTCGAGCGATTCAAAAATAGGGCCGTAGAACTCGAGAGATACCACCGAGTTGCCTGATAAAAAGTTGTACATGTCTTCTTTACAGTTTTTTTTTTTTTTTATTATACAAGGCAAGCATTTGACCGCCATCTCACCTGTTGGGAAGTGACGATGCGGCCGAAGATGGAGCATGCCCGTCTTGGAACAGCCTATTCACTCCAGCCTTGAAGGCATCCAGATTATATTGATCAGGAAACACACTCGCAGGCAACGCGTTCCACTCCTTAGCCGTACGCATTATAAAGGTCGAGCCAAAGCGGCTCGTGCGGATAGCTGGAATATCCACGACATAAGGATGAAGCGCTCGCCCGGATCGCGTCTCCTGATGGCGGAAAGGGGACGGCGGAATGAGGTCGTACAATAGTTCCACGGCACCTGTATGCTACTATGACCAACTGGTGTTCTTGAGGCTACTCTTTGCTCATCTATAAACAAGATCTTTCTCCATTAGTCGATAGTCCAATTCTTGTACCTATTCAGAGGCAAATTTTAATTGTACACGGTGCGTAAACTCGATGGTGCCTCTCAAGTTCTAGCCCTCACGCTGGACTGTTTATACTACTGTAATACCTAGGTAGTGTTGGGCAGGACAAGGTTTTAAATAGAATTTGCAAGACAAGAGATGTAGCATCCTTTTTTTTGAGCAAGTACAGTGTGTTGTGTGGTCACTTCAAGAATAGCACCACCTCATCTCTTACCGTAGGTGATTAAGCCAGAGGATGGGCAGCAGCATCTTAGCTATATTGTCGAAATTGTTGCAAACGAATGTCTTTGAAATGACAAATTCGGCTACAAAGTGGTTATATGTTAGCCATCTGCAAAATCGCTGAAAATGCGTTTATAACACCTTTGTAAATTTTAAAGGGAAACCGCCGCGATTTGATTTAACGTTTTTCTTGATTCAGAGCGAAATAAGAGCATTAAACTTGTACCATAAACAAAAATGGTACCAAGCTCAGGAAGAGTTACTTTACATAAAATAATAATAATCATCTTGGCGTTAATGTCCCGGTTGTCCCGGTCCGGAGGTCCCGGGACCTCTGGCTTACGAGTCGGATACTGTAACCGGTCGGCCACCGACGCTCAAGAAAGAGTTACTTTACATGTTATATCTTAATTTTTAGTGACACTTTGAAATAGTTTTATATACTTAAATTCATTAAAATAGTATGTGCAATTACAATAATTGCATTTGTAATTGCAATTACAATTATTGTAATCGCTGTCTAATACGAATATTGACATTCTCTACATACTAATTTAATGAATTTATTGATCAACATACTATGTGACACCTTTATTCTTGCAACAAGGGAGCAATTAATAAATTGAAATTGATATCCGCTACGTTTCAGATTTTTTGAAATCGCCGGTTGCCAACGTTTAACTGAAACCAACCCAAATAATGGAGGATTTTTAGAATTTACTCTAAAAAATAAAAGTGTAGTTCGGCCGTGCCTCACTAGATGGCGCTGCTTAGACAGTATTCTCAAGTATTAAAATTGGCAACCGAAGTTACTCGGAAAGGTGTTTCGTGTAAAGATACTTAGTTTTAGTACCTTTTCTGTGAAGAAAATGTGTACATTTTTATACATCAATCGTGTCTAATTAACGCCACCTATTACAATTATTAGAACTATTTTTTCTTTTTATTCGGCTCTCGGATAATCTCTCATTGAACATGAAACTCCGACTTTCCCTTCGGCCGACTACGAAACCAATACTTTCACCAGTTACGTATGAAGAAGACTTTTCCTGGAGAGTCGCGAACGTTAAGTCGAAGGAAAGCGCACTACGGGTTCTTTTAGAGCAATAAAAGCGAAGGAAGTCACGAGCTAAAGCTGAAACAAAAATTAAATTGTAATGTTCCAATTACATATTCGAAAACAATCGTTTAAGGGTACACTTTTTTCACGCCAGTCTATAAAATTTTAAAATAGTAGTTTATGCAACTGTCATATAAAAGGGGGTATTAAAACATGAGTATGATAATAGTTTGACACGAGTGTTTTAATACCTTATTATATGCAGTTGCATACACTACTTTATCTACACTCATATTTTCATGTTAAAATTTCGTACCTAAAATTTTTTTAACTTTGCTGGAATTAACTGCGAGTCAGTTCTATTGTATCTACGCGTCGAGGATATCAAGCGGCGGGAAATTCACTTCACTACTTTCACGTTTATCTATTTATTTGCTTCAAACAAGAAAAAACATTCACAAACACAAATTACAACAATTAGAAAAAATATTCTATTTAGCGGGAAAATAATTCCAAATGTACACAATCACAACCACAGACTATGAACTGATCACAAATATAAACATAAATTTTGAATTTGTTGAAGACATTTAGGTATTCAGCCTACATTTAGCCATTTCCCGGCGCCCGACAAAAATTTAAAAAAAATAAGTGTTGCATAATGATTAAAAAGTTATTTTTCGATACAGCTGTAATGAAAATAGTATGGGAAATGCTGTATCGAAAAGTAATTTTTTAAAATTTTATAGACTGGCGTGAAAAAAGTGTATCCTTAAACAACTGTTTTCGAATATTTAATTGGAACATTAAGCTATGAGTGTAGATAAAATTACTTTTCAATACAACATTTCCCGTACCTACTAGTTTTATTACAGCTTTATCGAAAAATAACTTTTTAATCATTATGCAACACTTTTCTTTTTTAAATTTTTGTCGGGCACCAGGACACGGCGAAATGTAGGCTGATTACCTAAATGTCTTCAACAAATTCAAATTCAAAATTTCCTGTTTAAATTTGTCTGTAATTATTTTCCCGCTAAACGGTATATTTTTCTAATTGTTGTAATTTTTGTATGTGAATGTTTTTTCTTGTTTGAAGCAAATAAATAGATAAATGTGAAAGTAGTGAAGTGAATTTCTCGCCGCTTGATATCCTCGACAACAGATACAAAAGAACTGACTCGCAGTTTACTTCCAGCAAAGTTGTGAAAATTTTAGGTACGATATTTTAACATAAAAAAATGAGTGTATATAAAGTAGTGTATGCAACTGCATATAATTAGGTATTAAAACACTCGTGTCAAACTATTATCATACGAGGCGTAGCCGAGTACAGACACTCATGTTTTAAAACCCACTTTTATATAACAGTTGCATAAGCTACTATTGTGAATCACAGATAAGATGAGTTAATATGAAACTAGAAATGGTTTAGACCAGTGTTTTTCAACCTGTGGGTCGCGACCCCCTTGGGGGTCGCGAAGCTTCTGTAGGGGGGTCGTCAGAGGTCGAGAGAACTTCAGTAAAAAAATTTAGTAAGAGAATTTTAACAAAAGGATAGACTCATAAACATTTGTCTGTTAATACAAACAAATTAACAAAAAATAAAATCCTAAGACTCATGTTTATGCGAAGGTTGTGCTTGTTTTTGATTAATCTATTTCTCCCATCGTGTATCTGTATTTGCTACACATAGAATTAAATCGTTTTCCAAATTTAAGCGATTTCATTGCTTACTTTTTATTTGGGCCATTGATGTTTACTCGCATAAGTACGAGGTGGCAAATGGAATCAAACATTTCAAAGCCTCAGTTGTCAACAACTCGCAAGCTAGCCACCACACTTGCCGGACGGCCGGCATCGGGCTTGGTCGTACGTACGTATACCTATGTGCGTAAATTGCGTTAGTTAGGTATTAATTGGCGAAGTATTCGATGTATGCAATTGTAAAATAATGTGTTTTACGTACAATATTATGTACTTATATCCGAATCCTAATTATGGAGACGCATAAAAACATAAATATTTGTAACACTGTAACATACACATACATACATGATAAAAAAGCGAAGGGTCAGGGGGTCGCAAAATATTTTTTCATACCAGAGGGGTTGCATCATGAAAAAGGTTGAAAAACACTGGTTTAGACACGTGGAGAGCTTGGGTGAAAGACGGTTTACGAAATATATCTGTCGTACGAATGTGAATGGAACGGTAGAGGGCGTCCGAGAAGAACATATATACTGATGAAATACATCAACTTCTCTAACAAAAAGGTCAGGTCAGGAGTACCATCAACTGGCCTAAATATATGATAAGATGTATGAATGTGGAAGAGGCAAAAGTGGTGTGTCAGGATCGTAGCTTGTGTGTGACACTCGATAGTCTCTGCCTACCTTGTATGATAAGTGCGTGAGTGTGTGTGTATGTATGTATGCAGAAATTACAGATTAGATAATTTAAAGGTCTAATAAAAAAGAAGACATGGTGCTTAGGTGCTCATTGGGAGCGTACGTTGTTTTTATTTTATACGGCAGATAAATAGGCAAGATCACTTCCCGTCAGGTGTACCCGTATTGCTCGTTTGCCTCTCTCGGTATTAAGAACCTAAAGATCTCAATTTGTAAAACAAAAAAGGAAGACATAAAGCGGAACATGTGTAATAAACCATAAATACACATGGAACAATGTGTTTTCGATATTGTTGTGCTTCCCACGACAGGTTCGAATTTTTACTGGTTATAGGAATGGGACCAGCAGTAGAAGAAGTACTGAGTACCAACTTTTAAGTTTGCTTTTAACTTAGGAGTTACCTACTGTACCAAAATATATAAAAAAGGTTATAATAACTTGTGTTTTGGTTAATCTACTAAGGTTATTTTCGTTCGTGGTAGATATTCTCAGAGAACTTAATTAATATTATTATAACAGAAACAAGAGGCCAACTTATTTTTATAAGGAAATTTCTTCCAGAGGCTTACAGCAGAGATATCGAAAGAAAGAAATTAATTAATTAATAGAAATAAGAAAAACAAAGAGTAGAAATTAATTAATGTTCATGTTAATTTCTTTTAACTTATCGGAATTGAAAAGTAGAACTTATTTACAAACAATAATTAAAAAAGCCATTATAGGTTAAACGTGTACGAAACCATAAAAAGGGTTAAGTTTTTAAATTAACATTGACTCAAATATTTGGCAGCAAACAAAAAAGACTTCAAACACGGCATCTATGAGCCGCAAATGCAAATAAAAAACAAGAAGCCACGTGAATGGATAAAAATCTCACACAGATGTTAATCAACAATATTTTACCATAACATTTTGTATGCTGTGACATATAGAATACTGGATTTAATGTACGTATTATCTCATAGTAGTTCAACTGAGCTGCGCTATGCCTTCCATATTATTGTAGCGGGCGTCCGTGACCTTAACTCGACTCAAAAAGTAACCTTGAGCCGTTATCTGACCATCGTAATGTGAACTACGTGAGTTAACCGCGGGGAATCACAGCTGTGCATAATTTACATAACCATACATCTATGTTGCTAAAGTATATTGCTTGTTAACAATACTGCAATTTGCAAGTATTTGTTGAGAATACTCAATGGTGCTAGTGCGCTTGTGTTGCGGTACGAATTTGTAGTATTTAGGTATGAAAAACGAGTTCTTTTTTATGATGCCCGCCTCGATCTTGCTCAGGTACCTACGACTAAATGAGCTAACGTATGGGCGCTTTTTATATTTATTAGTAATATTTTTACGACCTGAGTGGTTCAGTTGGTTAACATCCATAATAATTGGTTGGTTAGGTGGTTAATAGTCTGCCACGCAAAGGTCTCGGTTTCGATTTCCGGCCGAGCAGAAATTGAAATGATGAATTTTAATTTCTGTGTGTCATTTGTATAATAAGTATGTATTTTAAAGTGCATATAAAGTTTATCAGTTATCTATCACCCATAACACAAGCTGTGCTTAATTTTTGACTAGATGGCGCTGTGTGAATTGTCCAAGCATTTTTATATTTATTTATTTATTTAATTTGTTTAATTAAATAGAATAATTTTAAATATTTGATTCTTTCATACTAAAATATATTTCATTTTAAAGATAAAAAGCAACTTTAAATAGTTAATAGCTACAGGTCGCGAAATAAGTAAACTGACAACTCTACCCGATTCGTTGCAAGACTGGAGGTGCACCCCTCGGCTTTAAAAAATACACAGAAAACAATAAATTATATATCTAAAAAAATATGCTTTGAGAATTTACACAGCGCCATCTAGCCCCGAAGTAAGCGAAGCTTGTGTTTTAGCTTGTGTGGTGGGTTTATGTATACATATATCGGCAAAGTGTAGTCTTTCTGTATATTTTATGTTGTAATTGTATTCCATAAGTGTCTTTTTGTTTTCCTATGTTTTCTATTCCAATATTGTGGTGTTCTTGTTTGTGCTAATAAACGTTTTTTCTCTATTTCAAATTTTTGGAATACAAAGTTAAGACGTTATGTCCCGGTTTGGGGGACGAGGTAGCCAGCTTAATTCAGTAGCATGTTGCTACAGAATGGAACCCACTGAAATTATACTTAACGCTCGAAATCTGAGTCGGATAATGACTAGTCAGTTAATTAAATTTTTCAGATAATTAATTCGATATGGAGCATCGGTGGCCTAATGGCTAGCAGGTCCGACTCATAAGCGTACCTACCTCTCGCTTACGGGACATTTCACGTGAAGCGGACAGGGAAAAAAAAGTGAGGTTCTGAAAATCGACCACATTCGGCCCATTTGTACTTCTAGTAGGTATGAATGTGTACGCAAAATATTTTTTTTGTATAGTGTATATTTACCAAGTTATAGGTTTCAAAAGAATTGTCGTTGATTGGTACTACAATTTTTCGAAAGTAATTTTTCGAATATAACAAATCTACTATAAAATATTTTACATAGCGATACATATTAAAAATATACTGTTCTTTTTGACAGTAAAAAAAAATTAAAAAATTAAAAAAAAATTAATGGCCAAAACCGGAAGTAAACTTTTCAAACCAGAATTACAGTTACTTCGACCAATTTTTTTTTTTTTTTTTTTTTTTCAAAATATAGCTTAAATGATCATGAAAGTACACTAGAAAATTTAAAATGGGATCTCTATTAGTTTAGGAGATACGTTGAATAATATACACCCGCGTCGCAAGGGGCGTCATATGTAGCGCTTGCAAGGTTGAGCAGTTTGCGCGATATTGCAACTTTATTAATATTTTATATCGTTTTAGCGTATATTTAACCTCATTTAATGATATGAAATAAGTTTTATTAATATAATATAATATAAACATAACTACATAATACAAATATAAGTTAATAATATATTATAAAGAAAAAACGTTTTTGGAGCAGTAGAAAAGTTTTATTATTTGCGAAACGTGACTAATAGCGCCATCTGTTAGTAACGTGTAGTACTTTTTTGTCTCAGATAGAGTCAAACGGTCAAACCTATCTACAAGAAAGAGATAGAAATATGACGCCTAGCGGTTTCGTAACTTAAACTTTAGTGTTGCTTTAACCGCTCAGCGACTTGTGCACGTTTTAATCTGTGACAGTTGTTATTATTAATGGCGCCGTACGGTGATCGATGTTTTAACCCATTTCACTTGGAACTTCATCGAAAATTTAAAAATTTAAGGAAAATATCTAAATGTTTAGCTCAAAAGTGGAGTTTTTCACAAGATCTTTACGTATGTGCCTCCTGCAGGAAACGACTTTTGACTGAATCTCCTCCAGTAGCTAATGAAGACATTGTGCAATGCAGTCAAACATCTAGTGAACCTTCGCAAAACATTGAAGATGAACCGTTTATTCCCGAAGATAAGTTTAAACATATTTCCACCCAAACCGACACATCCATAGAAAACGAAGAAATTTTAAAGCAGCTAAAAGAGAAATTCAATCATCCTTCTACTTCTACTTCTATGAAGACTATGATATTAACAATAGCACCCACATCATGGAGTGAAAATAAACTTGCAGAAGAATTTGGAACGTCCAGGCGACAAGCAAGAAAAGCAAAACAACTTGTCAATCAGTTCGGTATCTTATCCTCTCCGAACCCACGCGGTGGTCGTAAACTACCAGCCGAGACGGAGAACTTGGTTAAAGATTTTTATCTACGAGAAGACATTAGCCGCATAATGCCTGGTAAAAAAGATTTTATATCTGTTAAATTAGACGATGGAAAAAGAACGCACATACAGAAACAGCTCCTTCTCTGTAACATTGACGAACTTTATCAGAGGTTTAAAGATGAATACCCTAACATCAAGGTAGGCTTAACAAAGTTTTTTACACTAAGACCCAAACAATGTATCCTCGCAGGCGACTCCGGAACACATATGGTATGTGTTTGTACTTACCATCAAAACGTGAAATTGATGTTGAATGGAGGAGACATTGCTAATCTTACAGCTGGGTCTGCTATGCAACTTTCATCTTATAAGGATTGCCTTCGCCAGATGATGTGTCCCAATCCAACACTGACGTGTCATTTAATGACTACTAAGACACCGCCAAATGAACGCTGTAATTCTTGTCCAGGCTTAAGTGCAATTCGAGAGCATTTAAAAATACAATTTGATAACAATCATGTCACAGAAGTGCAGTTTGAAAAATGGGATGGCACAGACCGCTACACGATATCTACTCGACTTTTATCTTCCGATAGTTTTGTAGATGAGTTATGTGACGCTTTGGAACTTTTGAAACCTCATGCTTACATTGCAGAGCAACAGGCGGTTTATTTTAAAACTCTTAAGGAGACTATCGATGAAGGTCAAATTCTCGTACAATGTGATTTTGCAGAAAACTATAGTTTTATTGTCCAAGATGCTGCTCAATCCTTTCATTGGAATAATGCACAGGCAACGCTTCTAACGTCAGTTTTTTACTACAGAGACGGTAATGAAGTAAAACACGGAAGCATTGTTATGATTTCTGACGACCTGAAGCATGACACAGCCACCTTTTATGCTTTCCAAAAGCTACTACACAAGCATCTTTTAGAAAAATCGATAGTTGGATCAAAAATTATATACATAACTGACGGGGCTTCCCAACATTTTAAAAATAGATTTAACTTTGTGAATCTGTTTTATTACAAAGAAGATTTTAATGCAGATGCAGAGTTGCATTTTCATGCAACATCTCACGGAAAGGGGCCATGCGATGGTCTAGGGGGGAATCTGAAACGTTTAGCTGCGCGTGCAAGTTTACAGTTACCTCCAAGTAAAGCAATTATAACACCAATGCGATTATATGAATGGGCAAAATCATCTTTAAAACAAACCGCCATTTATTTCTGTTCTAAAGATGATATAGAGCGTCAGAGAATTTTTTTGGAACCCCGGTTTGCGTCTACGGTCACCATTTCAGGAACCAAAAAGTTTCACACCTTCATTCCAACAACCACAGGCCTTCTTGTAAAGAGGACCAGTTCTGCCATAGATTCCCATTGTAAAATTGTTAAAATTACAAAATAAACAGTTCTTGTGTTGTACCAATGTTGTTTTATTATGTTTGAACTATTTTATCACAGTAATTTATACAAGCCATTTTATTTGACGCACACCAACCGATCTAAGCAAGTGCTACATATGACGCCCCTTGCGACGCGGGTGTATATTATTCAACGTATCTCCTAAACTAATAGAGATCCCATTTTAAATTTTCTAGTGTGTTTTCATGATCATTTAAGCTATATTTTGAAAGAAAAAAATATTAAAAAAAATTGGTCGAAGTGACTGTAATTCTGGTTTAAAAAGTTTACTTCCGGTTTTGGCCATTAATTTTTTTTTAATTATTTAATTTTTTTTTACTGTCAAAAAGAACAGTATATTTTTAATATGTATCGCTATGTAAAATATTTTATAGTAGATTTGTTATATTCGAAAAATTACTTTCGAAAAATTGTAGTACCAATCAACGACAATTCTTTTGAAACCTATAACTTGGTAAATATACACTATACAAAAAAAATATTTTGCGTACACATTCATACCTACTAGAAGTACAAATGGGCCGAATGTGGTCGATTTTCAGAACCTCACTTTTTTTTCCCTGTCCGCTTCACGTGAAATGTCCCAAACCCGGGTTCGGACCCCAGTGCCGCCATATAAAACAAATGACTTTTTATGAGTTATTACTGGAACACTAAAATATGCTCTTATGGTAAAGGGAAACATCATGAGAAAGAAAGAAAGGAGACATTTATTGCAGTAGACACCACGACACGATAACTAGGTACAACAACAAAAAAAAAAGAACTAAGCAACACAATGAGGAACACATTTAGACGACGCAATATACATTAGGAATCTACATAATTTATTACTTAACGTTTGTTTATGCATAATACCTAGTTTTAAGTTTATAATTGCAGTGCGCGTGATGCAACATTATGTTTACCTTTATGTTTACCTACGGTTTCCTTTTTTTTTCTCATATTACACTAGACATGCATTTGACCGCCATCTCACCTGTTGGTAAGTGACGATGCGGCCGAATATGAAGCATGCCCGTCTTGGATCAGCCTATTCACTCTAGGCATCCAGATTATATTGATCAGGAAACACACTCGCAGGCAACGCGTTCCATTCCTTAGCCGTACGCATTATAAAGGTCGAGCCAAAGCGGTTCGTGCGGATAGCTGGAAGATCCACGACATAAGGATGAAGCGCTCGCCCGGATCGCGTCTCCCGATTTCGGAAAGGGCCCGGCGGAATGAGGTCGTGCAGCTGCTTTGCACACTCTCCGAAATGTAACCTGTAGAAGACCGACAGACGCGCAACCCTGCGCCGATGTTTGAGGCTCTGCAGCCTAGTTTTAACTAACCGCGTGTCCAGTGCCAGTTGATATTAGGCTGATCCATCCCAAAAGGTGCCAGCAGTACTCCGTGCTTGATATAACAACTGCTTTGAAGTGAAGTACCGCCTTACCTTCGAGAGGATACCAAGTTTTTTGCTGCAGTCTTTGCTTTGGATTCGATGTACTGACCGAAGTTGAGATTTGAAGATAGCTCAACACGAAGAAGCTGTAGGTTGTCGGTAATTTCCACAGGAACATCCCGAAAAAATGGAGTTAGATGGAATGGACTCCTTTTGGGGGAAAACAAACTTGGTTTTGGTTGCGTTGAACGCCACCTGATTGGCTTCGCCCCAATCAGAAACTGCCTTGAGAGCTATGTCCAAACGATCAAGCATGGCCTCTCGACAGGACTGAATATCGTCCCTCTTGGCTTTTGCATCTGACCTAACTTATGAAGCAATAAATATTGAAATATGTATCCATATCCAACCTGCACAAGTGTACTTGCGCGCGAGATGCAACAAAAGACGCGACATAGATACTGCTATCTATTTCATTATAGTATTAAGAGAAGGAACCAAGCACTATCTCGCGGTGCGAGCTCTGTCGCGGGCATACTTGTGCTATCCGTGCTGGTCGGGTTCCCCTGTTCACATGATCACGGAGGTCAGGTGGTAGTCGCTCTACTGTAAGATCGACCAAATCCTGGTCATGATCAAGGCGGAGCCCGGGCCCTCGCATGCGAGAGCTCAAAAGGGACGTTACGCCAATATGAGATACTTGATTCGTCAAATGTCTTCTTCATTCGTCAGTTTACCCAATTCTCCCCTGCAATTATGTTATACGCAATGAAAAAAGTAATTTGATAATTTTTGTTTTAAATAATTAATGATTCGAATGTAAGTACTGTATTGAACAGGACCTTGATCAGTGGTGGGCTTTGCCAGTATCTCCACGTTTGACAGGCGGGTTGGAGATTACAGTGTTTAAAATACACATCAGAAAACGCTGTTGCCCAGGTTCATTCATTCATTCATTCATGTTTTATTGATAATTGTTAATTACAAGTCAATTACAGTATACGTATGTCAAAAAATAAATAATAATAATTAATAATAAAATAATATCCAATAATACGTTACATATCTATGTCAATATCTTTAGCTCTAGGTTCTTGTCTACGGTAACCAGCCGGGTGGTATCGAGGGAGTTAAATATTGTACCAATGCTATTAGTCACCTTAGTTGTTTCAAAAAAATAAACCAGTTGTCAAAATTACCTTTCCATATAAGAGTCATCATTAAGCAAGATGACTCAATGCAAAGAACCCTTGAGACAGCTTCTGACCACATTCTAATCGTATAGCCAATCTAAGTTGATAATACCTATTCGGATCTCAATTAAAGCTGACATATCAACGCTATTAAAGCAAATTGATTACACCTACAGTAGGTATACCTAGAGCCTAGAGCCTACAAGTCTGGTGACTCCCATGTTCCTTCCCCATGACGTTTCAAGGAAAACTCCAGCCTTTACCTGATACGTAGGTACTGCAACTCACCTCCATCTTCCTCAAGACTTATCCTTATGGGGCTAGGATAAACACCAGTTTTACCGGTTTCCCTCACGTGTTATGTAAGATAAAGGTGTGATGTGGATTGTGTTTCCTGCTATAAGGAATTGGGTCATTTTCCCTAAACTTTGTAAGCAGAAGGCCGATTACGATCAATCTAATTTTACGTGGCTCGCGTAGCGATTAGGAATATTAGTGTTTCTTTAAACTACATATCTATAGACGACCTGTGTGGTTTAGTTTGTTAATAGCCGGGCTGCCACGCAGAGGTCCAGGGTTCGATTTCCGGATGAGCAGAAACTGAAATGATGGATTTTAATTTTTGTTACGGGTCTGGGTGTAGTATGTATAATAAGTTTGTGATGCCCCTGGTATTGCAAACGTCCATAGGCCGCGGTAACTGCTTTCCATCAGGCAGGCCGTACTCTTGTCTGCCATCTTAGTGGTATAAAAAAGTATGTAAGTAGTTTATCAGTTATCTAACACCCATAACACAAGCTTTACTTTGGGTAGATGGCGCTGTCTGAATATATCCAAGCATATTATATTCAGATATATTCAGATGTAACATGCTTGGACAGCATGTTACATCTGAATCGATTTGATGAATCACCAACGGAGTGGTTTACCCATTATTTTTAATAATATGTTGTGAAGTTTTCTGCATCAACAAAGTCCCCGGCTAAGGTATTTCTATACATCTGAGGTAGCGCTTATGGTCTAAACATGCAAATGAAGCCTTATTGGATTGATTGTCAGTAGTACTCAAGTACGGAGTGATAAATAATTTGTGTAAAGAACACTTGTACCCTCGCCTTAACCTACAATTACAGGTATGAGGCATTTCATCTTAGTCCTCACAGTGACACACATGGGGGGCGATTCTCGCGCTGTGACATCTTACATTCGACATTTTCTCTAGCCAAAAACTTGTATTAAAACGTCACTCAAATTGATCTTCGACAATATACGACTATCGAAGATAGTTAAGAAAATATGTTTTGGCTGCAATTGACATTTCAATGTCATTATGAATGGAGATACTCGTATATTGTCAAAATGTATAATTCGAGATGTCTAATTTGCAGCGGTTCTGCATTTTTGTTGCCTACGACCTAAATGCGACAGTTACCGCTTGCCATCAGATGGACCGCTGCTTTTTAGTCGCTGCGTAGTACTAAAATAAAAAATAACCTCTTGCTAGCTGTCAAAAAATAATTTAACTTCGAAATTGTTAAAGGCTTTTACTCAATCGTACATTTCAATGGCCAGGTGAAATATGCGACATTTACCATACGACGTGTCATACCTACCTGCCTCAGATCTTGTCCCATATAGGGTGATTGGAAAATGTCCTCTTCAAAATGGCAATTTTTAGAGTGCCCGTATTGGGTGCTTACTGTCACAGACTCATCATTAGTTTTATGAGAATTTAATGGAAGCATTATAGGGCTTCGTGACAGCATTACCTGATTGCCAAGGAAGGGTTATGTTATGTATATATGTTTTTAGGTTTGTTCATAACCTCGTATCTTCCAAACGGCTGGATGGATCTCGACAGTTAAGGTATGGTTAGATTAATCTTAAAAGTCTCATCTAAGCCTATAGACGCTTGCAATATCAGGGATATGTCTCGCGTTTTGCCGACCCTGTAAAAAATGTTCACCCCTTTCTTGAAGAACTCCATGTTGCATACTCCATGGAAAGGAATACCTCTCCAGCAGCTCATTTCACAGCCTTAGTGTGCGAGAAAGGAAGTTCCTTAGTAGTAAAAGTATCTAGTTGTAATAATATTTTAACACTAGCAATCCCTTGCGGCTTACACCCGCGCGAAGTTCGGATCTCTGTAAACATTCAGCTGTCTCTCGAGACCCTATTATTTTTTCACGATAAAAATTACCGTATACTTGGGAAGAATGTAGCTTCCTATTTGTGAAAGAATTCTCAAAATCGGTTCTGTAGTTTCGGAGATTACCCCCAACAATCAAACTCACTAACTCAGAAACATAAAATTTTTTCCTGTCAACAATATTATTTATTATATTAATTAGTATAAACAAACATTTTAGGAACCTATTCTCGCATCAGAGCAACAGGAAAGTAAATTTCAGCAGCCACATAAGCCGCATAAGGAAAAATACATGTTGTTACAAACCCAGGCTTCCGAGCCTACCACTCTATTAGCAATGAACACCATTCTAGGAATTAACTGCCCAATCGTATTAACATATGGTACAGTTTTTGCTCCGGCTGTATAGCGGCAAAAAATGCATGCGCCTGCGCGGTGTCGACTACAAGGTCAAGGATTGCATCGCGCAGGTACATGGAGCGGCTTTTGACTCAGGCTGCAAGTGTCCGCACCGGTTGGCTGCAAATACCTACCAATATATCTATACAAAGGCTGTATCTCTCGCATCTCAGTCATTCTTTTAAGCCTCGTATTTCATGAAATATAAGTAATCATCTTGGCGTTAATATCCCAGTTGTGCGCTCGCGCACGAGGGCCTGGAGTCCGACTTGACCATGATCCAGGATTTCGCAGATCACATAAATAAAAAGAAGCGACTGCCATCTGACCTCCGTGACCCTGCTACCAGTGGAACCTGACCAGATTGGATCATGGTTACACATTCAGTCGCCTGAATGTGCAATTTTCATCACTATGTTTTTCGTCACCGTAAGAACATCGGTTAGTATTCAAATAATGTACATAATTAAAAAAAGAGTCATTGGTACATGGACTCAGTGGGTTTCGAAGCCAGTACCTCTCGCTAACGAGTCGGATACCTTAACAACTCGTCCACCGGCGCAGTCATTTGTATTCCATAAAGCTTTCAATCGTTGAATTATCCTAAAGAAATTATGGGATTTGCCGAAATCGCATGCTAGGTGGCTTGGAGAGGCAGTTTCGGAATTCCGGTCTACGGAGATGTTAACTACTCGTAGGTGATTTGCATCTATGTCGTTAGGATCGATTGATTAGTCGTCTAGGATATAAATTTCACGCGAACTGTGACGTCTCGTTGAAGCCTCATAAGCACTACAAAAACGGTTCATATGACCTCGTAGGTTGGGACTTGTTACTCCCCTGCTTCCACGAACTAAGCTAATAACATAGAAAATGAATCGCGTATAGCACTTTTTTAATCTTAACATGGTAATACTGTGTGGTGAGTATCATACAACCTGTATACAAACAATGGATAAATCATCTTTGCGAATGTACCGGTTGTGCTCACGCGCGCAAAAGCCCAGGGTCCGCCTTGACTATGACCCAGGATTTGGCACATCAGATAATTACAGTTGAGCGACTGACCAGATTGGATCATGGTTACACATTCAGTCGCCTGAATGTGTAGGTTTTGTACACAAACAATGGATATGATTATAATTATGAAGGACATCTTGATCCTTGTAGGGTCAATGTCGTGCCTACCCTGCAGTTTGGTCACAATAACATCCTTATGAGTGTCTCAAAGCACCGATAGATGCACAAAGTTGATAGGCATGGACGGCTTGGAGGCAGGCCTCTGTGCTTCCATGGTCCATCTTCTGCCGCATCGTCACTAACCACAGCGTCGTCACTTACTACGTCACTAACAACAGCGTTAGATAGCGGTTAAATTAGGCTAGTACTTACAAATACAAATTTACGTTTAAGTGGAAATCTCATATTATTTTTTATGCCATACGGTAGGCAAACAGGCAAGCGGGCCATATTCCTTCTACTAGACTAAAGAAGGCAGTGAGGTGAGGTAAAACATCGTGATGAAACCTGCACATTCAGGCGACTGGATGTGTAACCGTGATCCAATCTGGTCAGGTTCACCTGGTAGCAGGGTCATGGAGGTCAGATGGCAGTCGCTCCACTGTAATTACCTGACCTGCCAAATCCTGGATCATGGTCAAGGCGGACCCTGGGCCCTCGTTCCCGAGAGCACAACCGGGACATTAACGCCAAGATGATGATGATGATGAGACTAGAAGGCAGTGATTACATCTCATAAATAGACCATGACTTAATTTTAGTCCTCAATTTCCTGTAAGAAGACTACTTGTTATGTAACACATTTAATTCTAATACTGGTTGATAATGGAGCCAATTAGTGCACCTTGTTTTCCGCATATCTACGGGCTGCTGTATCGGATTCATCATTCACTATTGCCTGCATAGTAATTGCAATGCTTATGCTCATATGGAAGACAATGATGCAGCCGGAATTACGTAGTTGCTTGCATAACGTTTTGAAACGAAATATCTTGTAAACACAAACAATAATAATGTCGTAGGGTGTCCGGCAGAGTAGAATAGCACCAACCCCTTATACCCGTGGGAGTCGAACAAGGTGACCAATGTTTTCGAGGCAAAAGATATAGAGTCTCCGTAGACTGGAAAATGAGTAGTTTTCCATTGTTTTATTGACAACACTGCAATCTCCAACCCGCCTGCCAAGAGTGGAGGTTATGGCAATAACCACCCTTTTCGTGGGAGAGGCCGTAAGTCCTGCAGTGGACTGTTACGGGCTGTGATAAGACTAACAATATCAAACCTTAAAAGATCGTTGTGTTTTGAGGCGTTACTCTCTGGAACTCAGAATTTTACTTAAAAGAAGCTACTCATCATCAACACCACCAGCAAATTCTCAAGAATATCGAGAGCTAAACCAGGTCCTTACATGTAGTCTAGCCGTTTCCCGCCATTTTCACACGCACGCAGTTCGGATCTCTCTAAACATACAATTATTCTGAGGGATCTTAATATTTTTCCGTGATCAAAAGTACCCAATGAAACTAAAGAATAATGTAGCTTCCTATTAGTAAGGCTTTCCTTAATCGGTTCAATAGTTTCAGTGCTTTCCCCCACCATACAAACAAACGTACAAACTTTTCCTCTTTCTTACTCGTATATTAAATAGGTTGAAGAAACTTACTAACGCCTCGAGTTGTGCTAACGCAGTTTTTGCAACTTTTTTTTATCAAAGTCATAAACGAATTTAAGTTTTTTCCTTCTAAGCACGTGTCAATATCCTCCAATCTATTTCCACACGATATCTGTTATAGAGACAGACAATTAACATTCGATTGACTAATATTTTCGAGGGTATTCCTCATAGCACGCGCGCGCCTACCGTCTTATGTTTATGGCTCGGAAAACCCCCCACAACAATATGACATACATAACAGAGTAACCATCCAAAGCCTGTTTCTCAGAACTTGATTATCCTTTTGTTTCAAGGCCACGAGTAGTGGGCAGCCCCGGCTTACTCAGTGGGTTTTCGAACATATATTAAAAAAAAAAAAAAAAAAAAACGGTCAGCTCTTTCCTTGACCGTGGATACGGAAGATGCTTATGGAGAATGCTAATTGGCTCTTGATAGAGTTATCTCTAAAGTTGTTTCCGATGATGACTTAACACTTCCTTATATGTGCATTTTATTCGTGTTTGCACTTTTTTGATAATGAATGAGTAATATAGTCTTTGTTTCGGATCGTGTTGTAATAATTCGTTTGTGATCTGAATGTCTAAATAGTAAATAATGTCTATGTCTATGTCTAAATGTATGTCTAAATCGTGTTTTGCCTTACCCATACCAGGTTTATTTCGGTTTCGAGGGATTTCCCCAAAATATATTATTTGTGACATCTTGATGCAAAAATTAATGATTTCTGTTCTGCATTGGTCAGTTAAAGTTTTTGGATAAACCATACCTAAATACATAGGTACGCCATCACTTAAATGCCTATGATTATAGGTTACAAAATTAGCTATGATTGTAAGGGTAATGACGCCAACTTAATTATTTATTGTTAGTTTTTCCCATGATGCAAAATAAAAACATGATGAACGCATAATTTATTTTCTAGGAATCCCAATTTGTATAGACGTTGATGGATTGTTACCGTTACAACAGTTACCATGTAAGTTACCATTGACATGCCAGGTTTATCCATACACTGCTAAACATCACCAGCTCGTCAAGTTATGAATGAAGCTTCCTTCACGTTAGCGATGTTTGATTAGACTTTAATCCTTTGTAGGTATATTTTTTTATACCACTAAGGTGGCAAACAATAAACAAGGGAGCGTCGGTGGTCTAATGGTTAAGGAGTCGTACTCTTATCCCGAGCTACCGGGTTAATATCCCAGTGCTGCCATGTACCAATGACTCTTTTCTGAGTTATGTACTACATTGTTTGAGTACTAACCAATGCTCACACGGTGAGGGAAAACATTGTGATCAAACTTGCAAATTCAGGCGACTAAATGTGTAACCATTATCCAATCCCGTCAGGTTCCAATGTTAATAGGGTCAGACAGCAGCTCACTCTCAGTCTCGCTTCACAGTAATTACCAGATCTGCTAAATGCTGGATCATGGTCAAAGCGGACCCCGGGCCTTCGCGAGCGTGAGCACAACCGGGACATTAACGCCACGATGACCTAGATGGCAAACAACTACGTGCAAATCCATCGTAGGCCATACTAATTGCTGACGACATTATACTGGTGAGCAAGCTTAGGCAGGACCTTGAGACCAGAGTAAATACGTGGAAGGATGTGCTAGGAAACGGTGGTTTGAAGCTGAATATCGCGAAAATAGAGTATATGGCCAGCTGCAGCGGGTTTCGACACCATCCGTATAGGTAACGAAGCTGTCATTAGAACAGATAAGTGTATATACCTCGGATCCGTGATGCACGAGTCTGGCGATATCGGCCACGATGTCAAGTCCCGAATCTCTGCAGCTTGGGCCAAATGGCAGGAACTCACGGCGGTCATCTGTGACCCTAAAATCCCTGTCAAGTTCAAAGGGCTTATATACAAGAGTATAATTAGGCCGGTGATGCTCTATGGCTACGAGACATTGCCCGCGCTGACGAGAGACGTTCGCGAACTTCACGCCAACGAAATTAAAAATGCTGCGGTGGATGTGCGGAGTTACGCGACTCGATCGAATACGTAACGAGTACATCCGTGGCAGCCTTGGCGTAAGGGATATCGCAGATAAGATCAAGGAGGCTCGTCTGCGCTGGTTTGGTCACGTGTTGCGTAAGCCTCAGGGATACGTGGGAAATAGGTGCCTGAACCTGCCGATATCAGGAAAGAGGCCCCATGGGCGACCCAAGAGGCGATGGATTGACATCGCTGAGTCGGATGCGAGAGCCAACGGCTTACGACGCGAGGATGCCGAAGACTGGGCACAGTGGAGAAGACTATGTAGGAAAGCGGACCCTGACAGAGGCCGGGATAAGCGCTAGGACGATGATGATGGTGACCTAGATGGCAAACAAGCTGGCGGCCTGCCTGATGATAAGCAGTTACCGCAACCTATGGCGAAAGACAAATATTAATCAATACAAAGCTCTGGTTGAGGAAGAGACTACACGCATGAGTAAGCTATTAAAATAAAACGACACGCAACAAATAGAAAAACAGGTAGAACCAAATTAGAAAGAATTAGGAAAAAGGTAAGACGGTTACACAGAGAAATGAACACTAGATCTAAAGAAGACTGGGAATTATACAAAGACAAAAAAGAAATAAGGTACATGAAGTACACAACATGGAAAAGATACTGTACCAACAATCGAACGACGAACAGGCAAATCGGGTAAGGAAAGTCCTATCCAAACCTATGGAAACACAACAAGGTGTCCTGCGCAAACCAGACAGTACAATGATTAGCACTGCTGAGGATTCGGAGGAAACCCTGCTGCAAACACATTTTCCCGGTTATAAAATACACCAAATAAACAACTCGGACATCAACGAGGAGGCATACACACCCACCGTAGAGGACTGGAAATCCGCAGGGGAAGTAGTTACCAGTGAGTCAGTAAACTGGGCCATTAACAGTTTTAAAACATTTAAAGCAGCGGGGCCGGACGAAGTCTTCCCTGGACTTCTACAATGGGCGAGTGAACACATGACACACCTGCTGATAGATATATTAAAATGTATGTTTTGGCTCACAGGTATATAGCGTTAAAATGGCGGAAGGTAAGAGTCATCTTTATACCAAAACCAGGAAAAAGTGATTACACCGATACCATATCGTTCAGACCTATGAGTCTTACCTCCTTCTTCCTTAAGACTCTTGAACGCCTGTGCGATAAGGAGATTAGAGATAAGGCACTCATAAAACATCCCCTGCATAAAAACCAACATGCATACACAAAGGGTAAATCTACAGAATCGGCACTGCACGCAGTGGTTGGCCAATCGAAATTGCAATTTAAAATTAAGCAATATCTCTAGGTACTTTTATAGATATAGAGGGGGCCTTTGATAAAACTAACTTCACGAATATTCAAAACGCTCTAAACAAACACAATGTCCCGGTAACTATCTCGGGATGGATAGAGAACATGCTTAGCAAAAGAGTCATTCAACTAAATAGTAATCCTAACAAACAGGTGTCAGTGGTAAGAGGATGTCCACAAGGTGGAGTCCTGTCGCCTCTTCTATGGAATTTGGTGGCTAATACACTAATATCTAAATTAAACTCTAACTATTTTTTCACAGTAGGTTATGCTGACGATCTGGCCATACTCATTACTGGAAACAACGCAGACGCCGTCACTGGAGTTACACAGAGGGCTCTGAAAATGGTGGAACAGTAGTGTAATGAGTATGGACTTTCAGTTTATCCAACGACAACAGAGACGGTAATGTTTACACATAAACGGCTATTAGGTAACCGTAGACTACCCAGTCTCTTTAAAACACAACTTACTCTATCAACGGAGGTAAAATATCTAGGAGTAATACTTGATAACAAATTAAACTGGAACAACCACATTGAAACAAGGTACAACAAAGCTACAATATCCTTCTGGCAATGCAAGAGGATGGTAGGGAAGACCTGGCGACTATCCCCCAAAATCATAATGTGGCTATACAAAACATTGATTAGGCCTATGTTCTGCTGCGGAGCGGTAGTATGGTGGACTAAAACCAAGCAATCCACCACTATAGCAAAATTACATTAACTACAAAGGCTAGCCTGCATGGCAGTAAGCGGCTGCATGAGGACAACCCCAGCAGCAGCCCTGTAAGCTATGCTCAACCTAACACCACTCTCCCTATACGTACAACAGGAGGCAGAAATAGCTATGGTACGTTTAAAACACTCTAACCTACTGGACTCCGGTACAGGTTGCGGAGTTTTCTCTGAAGACCTAAACAAGATGAATTTTAGTTTCTGTTAAGGGTCTGGGTGTAGTATGTATAATAAGTATGTATTTAAAAACATAGGTATAAGTTATTTTACTAGTTGTATGTCACCCATATCACAAGCTTTGCTTACTTTGGGGCTAGATGGCGCTGTTTGAATTGTCCAAGCAATTTATTATTTATTTATTTATTTTAATTAACGCAGTAAGATAACAGCATCGTGTTTGGGCTTTTGGAATGGTCTTGATGATTACTATTCCTCTAGATGATATTCGAGGTCTGATGGAACTTTCTCCCACGCATACTAAGGTTGTGGAATGAACTATCTGGAGAGTACAACATGGTGTTCTTTAAGAAAGGGGTTAAAAGGTTTTTACGGGGTCGGCAATGCGTGGGTGTTGCCCCTGGTATTGCAAACGTCCATAGGCTGCGGTGACTGCTTACCTAATTACCTGTTAATCAGGCAGGCCGTAAGCTTGTTTGCCACCTCGGTGGTATAAAAAAAAATTAATGATGGCGGAAGGTGGTCATAGGCACTCTTAAACTACGCATGATAGAAAGTTGAGGCTCGTTTGATTTGTCTTGACAAGGACTCGGACTGATCGTAGATCGTATCAAGTTAAAAATAGTACAGTTAAAATAGGTTACTTTTCATTTGAAAACTTGATTTACGGCCTCTATGATTGTCGCCTTCTACGACGACAGTCGGCAATTGGCAGTCTTGTTTATCATCTTTGGTTTAAAAAATATCCTACTCTTCCAGAGACCAGACGGCCAAGAGGACAAGGAGACGAGGACAATGCCTACAAGCTACATTCTATCATGGCACCGCTCGCCACCGACAGGTAATTCATCCTCACACCTTAGAACTTTCGCCCACCACTCTAAGGTTGTGAATGAACTCCCTGGGGAGTACAATATTGAGTTCTTCAAGAAAGGGGTGAACATTTTTTGCGAGATGGGCAACGTGTGGGTGACGTCCCTGGTATTGCAAACATCCACAAACTACGGCGACTGCTTACCATCAGACAGGCCGTAACGTTATTTACAACCATAGTGGTATAAAAAACAATTTACGAATTTCTGAAGTGATCTGTCAGTGTTCACACACTTTGTAAATATAGGTATTACACTGTAATAATATATAAATGGCCAATTAAGAGACCGCAGCGGCATTATTGTGGGATGTGTGATAGTAATTAATGATGGCATTATAAACAACAATGTATTATTTTAAGACGTTTTACGTAAAGCAACCATTTTCTTTTTGCTGGACCAGGAAACAATAGAAATAAATGTGTATATGTGGACTATACTATAAGCGGGATTATTAAGGAAAATGTTTCCATGGCACTGAATTATTACATAGTATTTTTAAGTGACCAATGTGTTTTGCCAGTGATGACCTACGGAACTGAAACGTGGCCCCTCACTAAGGGCATTATAAGAAAGCTCACTGTTACCCAAAGGGCAATGGAAAAGTCTGAAAGAGTCTGAAAGAGTCTCGTTGCGCGATCGAATAAAAAATCCCACAAGGTGGACCGACGACCTGGTAAAGATCGCAGGTACCAGCTGGATGCGGAAGGCACAGGACCGGCCTTTGTGGAGATCTCTGGGGGAGGCCTATGCCCAGCAGTGGACGTTTTTCGGCTAATATGATGATTATGATTTTTAAGTAGGATATTTTTCTAGATTACACACAGCGAGGGAGAGAGAGAGAAGAAGGAGTGAATAAGAGTTCATGATTCTTCAACCTGGGGTCGATCTTAACCCTCCAGTCATAGAGATATGCCGATCATGACCTCAAAAGACCTCTGTGAAATGTAATAAAAATAATACAAACATTTATAACACCTCGACCCAATAAAAGCAAACAATCTTCAAAGTAAATAAGAATAAAAAGTAACACTAAACACAAAATAAACAACAGTACAAATTCAAAACCACCAAGACGTAAATACCCAAGTGGCACAACACCACTTTACAAGGGCCCTGCTCTGCTTGTGTTTTGAACTACTAGAAGTGCCTTAAATCGCTGGTTTTTTTGAGAGCCCTTTATTCGGATATTGTATCACCTCCTCCTATACATACACACTTGTATAAGCAAAGTACTCTGTCAGACTCGAAAGGGGTATATTTACTTAATATATACGTATCCCAAGTACAATAATTCTTTTTTAAATTGGTTTTGGACAAATGCACACAGCGCCATCTAGCACCAAAGTAAGCAAAGCTTGTGTTATGGGTGTTAGATAACTGATAAACTACTTATATATCATCATCATCATCTTGGCATTAATGTCCAGGTTGTGCTCCCGCGCACGAGGGCCCGGGGTCCGCCTTGGCCATGATCCAGGATTTGGCAGGTCAGGTTATTACAGTGGAGCGACTGCCATCTGACCTCCATGACCCTGTTACCAGGGGAACCTGACCAGATTGGATCATGGTCACACATCCAGTCGCCTGAATGTGCAGCGTTCATCACGATGTTTTTATAAGTGATTTAATTATAAGTGCTCTGTGCCTCCACCGCTCTTTAGATCTCCTTCCAAAGGGTCTGGGGTTGGCTGGAAGAAATCCCATTGTGGGATAAGCCCGCCTTTGCTTTGTGAAATTTCATTTTTCTCATTTTGTATTTAATTATTATGCAATAAAGATTTAACATACCTACATACATGTGTTCCCTCACCGTAAGAGCATCGGTTAGTATTCAACTAATGTACATAACTCAGAAAACAGTCATTGGTACATGGCCGGAGCGGGATTCGAACCCGGGATCTCTGGCTTACGAATCGGATACTGTAACCGCTCGGCCACCGACGCTCTTATATATGTATATGTTATATACATACTTATTGTACATACTACATCTAGACATTAAGAAGGAGTTAGAATATAAGAGATATATACATAACAACACAATAAAACGTAAAAGGGCGTAAAATTGGCGAGATAAACCAATGACACGGTTACCTCTGTCATCCTCTCCAAGTACCATCTCTATGCTGATGACTTGCAAGTTTACCGCCATTTTAAACTCACTGACATCGAGGATGCTTTTAGTTGTATTAACGATGACTTTAAGCGCATTTGTTCCTGGGCCAAGTCTCATGGTCTGTTGGTAAACCCGAAGAAGTCTCAGGTTATGCTTATAGGTAGCCCGTACATGTGTCGGCGGCTTGGGTCTGACACGGTTATTCCGCAAATTTGTTACGATGGAATTTCCATTCCACTCAGCAAAAAAGCAAAAATCCTAGGTGTCTCAGGTCAATGAGTTTAGTAAGAAGATGCATTTTTCGTTCCACTCTATCAAACATCTCCAAAGTTTTCTGGCATTGAAAACTAAAATCTCTCTTGCTCAAACTCTTCTTCTTCCTCTTCCCAGTGTACGAACCTCGTTAGCAATAGCTCCTCACTATTCCGATTTCTATTCCTACTCCTTTACTGTTCATGCTGCAAGGTTGTGGAACTTTCTGCCGTATGAAATACGCGATAGTAAATCTGTCGGTATTTTTAAGAAACGTGTAAAAGAGCACTATCTCTCTCTTAGTTCCTGAAAATGCAGGGTACAATGCCTATAGATAATTTGTAGGTATTTATGTATTTGTATAAGATGTAGGTAATTTGTTATTTTGTATAAGATGTAGGTTTATTTTAGTTTATTATATGTGTATGTATATTTAGTTAGATATTGTGCATGTCTGATCTGCGACTACTTATCACATATCTCTTTGATAGGCCTGCTGGAAGAGATTTCTTTAAGAAATAAGTAGCGCCTGTTGTGTCATCTATAACTATGTATTTTTCCTCAAACTTTCATGTGTACAATAAACTGAAAATAAAATAAATAAATAGACTTTTTCTGAGTTATGTAATTTAGTTGAATACTAACCGATGCTCTTACGGTGAGGGAAAACATCGGGAGAAAACCCGCATATTCGGACAACTGAATGTGTAAGCATGATCCATGTTATAGTGGTGTAGTGTTATTAAGATTTTGCTCAAGCTTCGTTCGCATCGTCACTTTTCATAGGTGAAATGACGGTCAAATGCCTGCGTACAATATAAAATGTATGCATCTCAAAACTTAAAGTCTGAAGTCAACAATTTTGAGTGGTCCATCAAATTTCGGGTCAGGTCGGACCGGTCGCCGCCCGAGGCCAACAAAAATAAATCATGAACTGACACTGCGCAGTAAGACTTGATCAATGTGTGTTTTTAATAACAAATGTAATATGTATTATGTTTATGTTACTTTTTTGTTTGGGATTGGATAAGGCAGTATTCTGAAGGTTGGTTGAAGAGATGGCTTGATAAGATTGCCTTTGCGAACAAAGTTGTGGTATTCCCTTTAGGTTTATTGTACACAGATAGACAGTCAACCTGATTGCAAGTGGTCACAATCATCGAGAATATTTACAACCCAAGGGGAGCAGATACTGTACCGGCGTTTGAGGCACCTGTAGACATGCCACAGAACCTTTAACTTATAGTGTAAAGGATTCAGTCATTTTACATCTTGCACGTGCGCGTATAGACTTGCGATGCATTTATGTAGGATACCAGTCCTCTAAATGATGTGAATAAAATATTTGTTTTAAACTAAACACGGAATCTCAACACATATTATTAAATTTATCGGGGCTCACGTGTTCGCTCGTGAAAAGTCATTAAGAAGTATTCTCTACACTTCGAGCTGCTAGGGGTGCTCTGGTGGAAAGATGACTAGTTTAAACCAAAATTAGTTAATACGATGTATACCTAATGTAAATACATAGTAGACGTTTTCTTTTGACCTCAATGTTGGCCTATAAAAACGAGTTTTACGTTTGTGCATAAGTACGTAGTTTTATAGTGTTATTGTGCGTGTCGCAGCTATGCATAGAGTCCATGGCATGGCATTAGGTAGGTCATTACTGGGCGTTTTACCTCATAAGGTAATTGTAAAGAAATACCTAGTGTGTAAAATATGAGGAAAATACAAACTAATTTTTACTTGTATTGTGTAATTATTAATTGGTCTAACATAGGTCAAAAGTTGAGTTAATTTTTATTTAAAGTTGGAAACTAAATAAGTAAATTCAATGAATAAAATCCTACACAAAAACGCATTTAAATTGGTGAAGTGAGCATATTTTTTCCCATATATAGTTAATGGGATAGACAAGAGTATTAGCTACTTATATCGGTCATGCGTGAGTATCGGTCATAGTTCACTTCACACTTACGCACCTTGTATATACCTATATCTATTACATTCTTAAAATGTACTATTTTATTTATTAAATATATTATTATTTGAACGGAAAACGCACGTAGTAGGGGTAGCGGTCCGGACCTTACTCCGCGGGACCCGCGGAAGACCAGCGCCACGGCTTAAGCCGCGGCTCATGCTGAGTGAGGTCCTTTTATCGACCGGGAGGGCCACAGCACGGCAATGCCAAAGAGTTTAATTTAAAAAACGACATAAATTTATTTTATAATTTTATTTGATTTTGTATAATTGTGTGTGTTGATATGTATGTAATTTTTGTGTTTCAATGTTGTGTTGTGGCGTCCAGTTGATAATAAATGATTTATTTATTTATTTATTTAAATCTAGTAGACCATCACTAGCCTAATTGTTAAGGAGTCTGTGCAATGGAACTTTTAACAGACAGCCAAGGCCAACTACCAATAACAACTCCAATAATAGTGACAGGGATGCCATACCTAAGTGCAGGCTAAACTTATACCATACTCTAATAAAAACAAAACAATATACAAAAACTGATTACACAACTAGGAGATATTGAAGCCTGTGGTTGTTAAAACGGTGCTACAGGCCAGGTCAAACAAGTTTGCAATGTATTGTGTGGAGTATTATAACACCACACAATTACCTTAACTCAGCATCAGAAGATCTGCTTTCATTGTCTTATGGAGGCTCTGATCTTTAACATCGTCCACAAGATATCAACTGCAATGCAAGGCAAGTCCCGAAGTACTCGACAATCTCTCCCATACAAACGCCGTAGACCCTCTACGAACTACCTACGAGAACTTTCTTATCTACAATAGATCGCCAATAACTTAAATATGCTCCTGGACTCTTCTTTTTTATGTGTTTTATAATTTATGTTACGTTGTATTTGTTGACTTGTATAATGGAGTGACATTGTCTTCGGACAAAGCTCATTTAAAATATATTTTATCTACACTCATAGCGAAAACAGTTGTTTAAGGATACACTTTTTTCACGCCAGTCTATAAAATCTTAAAAAATTACTTTTCGATACAGCATTTCCCATACTATTTTCATTACAGCTGTATCGTAAAATAACTTTTTAATCATTATGCAACACTTTTCTTTTTTAAATTTTTATCGGGCGCCGGAACACGGCTAAATGTAGGCTGAATACCTAAATGTCTTCAACAAATTTAAGTTTATAGTCTGTGGTTGTCATTATGTACATTTGGAATTATTTTCCCGCTAAACAGAATATTTTTTCTAATTGTTGTAATTTGTGTTCGTGAATGTTTTTTCTTGTTTGAAGAAAATAAATAGATAAATGTGAAAGTAGTGAAGTGAATTTCCCGCCGCTTGATATTCTCGACGCGTAGATACAACAGAACTGACTCGCAGTTATTTCCAGCAAAGTTGAAAAAATTATAGGTACGAAATTTTAACATGAAAATATGAGTGTAGATAAAGTAGTGTATGCAACTGCATATAATTAGGTATTATATGACAGTTGCATAAACTACTATTTTAAATGGCACATTTGCTAAACTATAGCAGTTTTTTCCACATACTCTCCAAAAATACCTAATTATAAAATTTTGGAAATCCCATGACTTGTATAAGGAAAAAAGGTTAAATATTATTTTAAATCCTTGACTAGCAGATCGAATTTTTTTTATTATTTATTTTATTAAAATGCAGAAAAGTGCATGGAAATCGGTTTAGAAGTTTGTTATACCTCTTCACATTCCGACTTATCAGGCTGCTATAGCGCCCCCTAGTGCTGTACTGCCATGAGACATGTCTAAGAACCTGCTCTGAAATGATACATTTTGAATGCAAAAAATCCAATTCGGTCTAATAGTTTTCACACAAATAACCTCTAACCCCAAACGCATACACCGCTTTCGGTCCGTTCCGTCTGTCACAGCTAATAAAGTGGTATCAACACTCAACACTCACCTAAGAACCTACTTTTTTTACAATATCTCATCTGATGGTAAGCATGCTCTCCACTCATGGAATCCTAGTGTTTACTCACGATTTTTACTAAGATCACGGCTTCGTTCGAGTCCGAATTCCACTTGTGCTAGCGCAAGCGAGGGCCCGGGGTCCGCTTTAACAGGATTCAGCTTTTAGCAGATCAGATAATTACAGTAAAACGACTGCCATCCATCTGACCTCCGCCCGTGACCCTGTTAACAGGGGAACCTGACCAGACTTGATCATGGTTACATATTTATTATATTTATCGAAAACCTGAATATTCAATTGCACTATATGTGCAGGTTTTCTCAAGATGTTTTCCCCCATCGTAAGAGCATTGGTTAGTAATCAACTAATGCGCATAACTCAGAAAAGGTTATGGTACATGGCCGTAGTGGGATTTGAACCTGGTACCTCTCGCATACGAGTCGGATACCTTAACCACTCGCCCATTGATTAGTGTTCAACTAATGTACATAACTCAGAAAAAGTCAGTGGCGGCACTGATGGGTATCGAACACGGTACCTCTCGTTTAAGAATCGGACCCGCTAGGCCATCGACTCTCTTAGGTAGAAAAACATATATTGAGTGTAAATGAAGTACATAAGTAATATTAAAATACTAAAACCACAGTGCGCAGGTAACAGAGTCAGTATGTAGGTAGGTAGTACATAATTATTATACGGTACCGAGAATCGGTCGTAGGTACTTGTTAATGTTGTTTATTTTATGCCATTATTTGCTTATGTCATCATTATATTCCGCTTTATTATGCTAATTTTCCTGTAAATATTTTTCTTTCATGGGACGGAGGACTTTTGAAATTAAATTTTCACAAGAGAGTTGCCGTACAAGAAGGAAATAATTTTGTGTTAATAGTAGTTCCTACGACCACCCACGGTCCTACCAACGTAATAAGGACTACTTCAGAGCTAATCAGGCGGTACGCGCTTACTTGCTCTTTTGGACGCATGTTTGTGCACTTCTTGACTCCCTACAACTCTGGACTCTCCCTTAGGGCTGACCGCTGGGCTGCCGGCTAGCTGCCTTCCCTCCCTCACCTTCCTTCTACCAATTACTTCCGGAATTGATTCTATTCGTGACTTTTTATTTATTTATTTATTCTAGAAACTTTACAGTCTTACTATGTAAAGTGATCGAAACTTCTGGATAAAATGGTAATCAATTAGATAATTATAATGGTAATGATTAATCTGACTTACTTCGATCCCCAGTTTCGCCATGTACCAACGACTTTTTCTAAGTTATGTACATTACTTGAACACTAACCGATGCTATTACGGTGAAGGAAAACTTCGTGATATAACATGCGGCTTGAAAACGGCATGAAACATATTCAGGCGGTTGAATGTGTAAACATGGTCTGCTCTACAGTAATAACCTGATCTGCCAAATCCTGGATCTTGGTCAAGTCGGACTTAGGGTCCTCGTTATATTTTTTTTATTGCCTTTGGAGGCACATGAACGGACGCTCCACTTTTTTTATGTTATACGGCAGACAAACAGGCAAACGGGCCAACTGATGGAAAGTGGTCACCGCCGCCTATGGACATCAGCAACACCAGGGGAGTAAGCAATGCGTTACCTCTAATATACCTCTTGAACGATCCCATGTCATAGTCCAAAGGAAACACTGTGGCTGGAAGCTCATTCCACATCCGAATCGTACGAGCGAGAAATTATTTCGAACCTTCGCGTGGTGACCAACACGTGGGTCTACTAACACCGAACATGATGTACGAACACGGTCACCTGATGGAAAGCGGCTACCGTCGACCAGGACATCTACAACCTAAGAGGAGTGGGTGCGGTGAAGGTCTTTAAGGTCTATAATAAGTCTTTAAGACATGCCTTTTCAAGAACCCCATGTTATAGTGCAAAGGAAAAACTTCGGGAAGGACTTCATTCCTCACCTTGCACGTGCGCGGTAAAAAGGCTCGCGATGCCCGCATGTTAGTTGGATGCCAGATCTTGTTGGTGTCAATGAAATTTTCATGCTCGGAGGGAGCAGTGCGGAAGAGTGACGGTGGCACGCAGTTAAACAGTTCTTCAAGACATCCCCCGTTAGTTGGGTGCCAGCACAACAGATATCGGCAGTAAATAATGCACGTCGGATGGTTTAGGCTTCGTATTTACTCGCACAAGTGTAACAGAGTATATATTTACAGAAATCTATTATACTGGTTATGAACACACTAATCAACGTATATCAAACACAAGCCATTAGACAATCTTCCGACATAATAATAATAATAAGTCAAAACAAGAAAATACAATTTAATTGAAAACCATATTACGGTGGGAAAAATGCGTCGCCAGAAAACCCAAGTTATTATCCATATGATTTTGATTATACAGGGTGAATAGAAAGTACGTATTTTAATAAAGCTGCCGCGAATGCCGTCTAGCAGACGTCGACAGGTCAAGCTTCTTTACGTAAATATAGTAAAGACACTGAATTTTAAAATTATTATGATTATTAAATTTTTTTAGCTTATAATTTTTTTTAAACTCAATTATAGTGAGAAACTAGACGTACGGAGGCTCAGAATATTTCTTTTTGATACTACTAATTTGGCACACAGGTTAAATAAATAAACGCTGAACGAAAATCACGAGTCAAAAAATAAATAAATTTAGAGCTATACGTTAATTATCAAACAAAATAATAAGTTAATTAAGTTTTCTATCTATGGAAATCTTTTGTTAGTCTTAAATTTATTTAGCAAAAAAGCATGAAATTAAATTTCCCATTTAGAATTCCTCCTGTAGCAGTGACATTACGTATTAAATTGTGTAGGCGAACCTGGCTCCGAAAACCCAGCAATCAAACGACGCGCGATGATGGAGGCGCGGTATGCGCGCGCGCAGCGCTCGTGCCAAACCATCTACGGGCGTGTAAAATGACGCACATTGCTTTTGATCTGAATAGAGCGCAAGGTTGAACTTTAAGTGATAGGATTGTTGGGATAAAATGTAAAATCACAACCGCGATTAATCCGTTAAAAGTGTTTCTTTTGGAAATATCTTAATTTCGATGACACAAAAATGCATCGCGTTCGTACATCTCTATTAACTTTTTGTATCATTATGGCATGTTTGTGTAAAATAAAGAATAAAGATAAAGGTGATTTGTTACGTAAAGGAAAGGCTTAATATCATCATGTGGAAAACTAACAGATTAGGAAATGTTAATGGCAATGAAAACGCAAAGTACACAGACGAATTAGATAATTCGCTCACTCTTATGTAATTCGGCAGTAAATACAAAGAATAAAATTATCAGTATTTCATCATCGTTATCATCAACATTCCTTTATGTCTGGAGGGTATATTGCTGGTGTAATTTCATTCTGAAAATATCACTTGTCCGTTTTTGTGTTATTTTTGTACTCGTATTTATTGATTGTCGTGGTATTACTATTGTTGTGGCTGGCATTAGGTCAGTTTACTAGTAAAGAAGCCAATGCGATGAGGCAATAAACTAAACTAGCTTGTAAACATGAACCAAAGTAATCTAATATACCGCTAAATACTACATAACAACAAAATACCAAACTGACCATTATTATAATACTCGTGCTAAGGTACTAATTGATTCCAGGGTTTTTCGTGACCGGTATTCCTTAGCGCCATTTTAGCGCCGAGCCCACCTGCCTGGTTATTCCCCACTTGTGGAAAACCCACGTGGGCCCCGCCCCGCCCCGCCCTCCCCGCTGCACTATTGCACCGCGGGTCATTAACCTGATGACGTCATGTTAAGGTAGGACTAGCGGCCATCTTGGTTTCGAGTGAAACCAGCTAGAAAGTGTAGCTGGTGTCTGCTTTGATGTTGGTTGAGTCATACAGATTGAGTGTGGTGATAGGAAAGGAGTTGGTAATCTATGTGGGACGGAAGAGTGTAATCTAAGAAACAATCTAGGTATATTACATACGTACGTATAAATAAATCGATGTGTATATGGGTATCGTTTTAGTTCATGAGCTCTAAGCCAATTTTCATAACTTAATGCCTACATTGGATTAGGTAGTTAAGCTTGACGAGTATGGAAATCCCTGTTGTAAGACTGCCAAACTGCGGTATGTGTCTAGGAGAGGACCACCGCCTTATGTTTCCAATTTCTGCCTCCAAGTGCAATTGGAACACATATGTGTGGAATCATATACGATTTAGCAAGGTTATTTTTTATAGTTATCGGTTACCACCATATTATGGACCTTATTGTACCACCTACTAGGTTATGCAGATGCAGTGTAAGTAGCTTATTCTTTTAAGCAGAAAGACTTTAATTTTACGACCATCAACTGCTTCATCCAACTAGTAACCAAATGGAGGTCGTGGCCTGGCCCCAGTTTGTTTATCAACCACAAAATGATGCCACAGAATCTTCAGTTCGACGACCTGGGCAGAATCTCGATGACGTAACAATTAGCATGCCGACCTACTGGGCGATTGTGGTAACGGTAAACCTGTACACGGAGACGTCACTGGGCCAGGAAAAATCTCAGAAAAACTACGACGTGACGTCGCAAACGTGTTCTGAGCCGAGGATCAGCACAGTTGTGTATTTCTCCCCAAACTTTCGTTTTCACTATTACAAGAACTTGTGATTTTTTTTTATTGACAGCTGAGGCACATAGAGAGATCTGCGAAATTCTGGATCATTGTCAAGACAGATCCAAGGCCCTGCGTACGAGAACACAACCGGGGTATTGACGGCAACATTATTAGATGACGCAAATAGACAGACGGTTTACATGATGGAAAGTGGTCACCATCGTCCAGGATATCAGCAACCTAAGGGGAGCGGATGCGGCGCCAGCCTTATAGTGATACCGTATTTTTTTTTAAGTTTTGCTAATGGATGCAGCTTCGAGAAACATGTCAACGTACTAAGGAGAACTGTCGAAGTTACTGGCCTGGTTCAATTAACTGAAGTCGATGATAGTCTTGCACGGAGAGACATCTTACAAGGGGGTCGACGATTTGGGAAGATGAGATGCGTGCGAGATCTATCGCAGGCAGCGAACTACTATACTATGGCCATATTACTGTGAATCAACATTGCAATGACTAAATTAATATAGGTACTATAAATTAAAAAATCTTAACGGTGTTTTAATTGGTTTCTTAAAACTCTACTACTACGTCCACTGGTCGACTGCGTTGATTTAAAATTACAGATTTGGCGTTTTTGGGTCGAACTTAGATGGCTCATATTAATAACTTAATATAGATGTTATTGTCACTGAAACTTTAATAAGACTTTCGAGTTTGTTTTTCACAGTTACAACATATAAATGTTGATATTATCTGTTATAAGAGCCGCCTTCCGTCATGATTGCGTCATAATACTTTTACGAACTGCTTTGATTCGACCTTTCTAATGCGTATGGAGCAGCTGCCAGGTCTGTGTGTGTGTTGGGCGCTAGATCAGTTCAAAAAACTAGATTTTTACGATAAGAAGTTAAAAGTTTCGTTCCACAACCACGCCTAGTGTTTTACTGACCAAGAAATTAATTAGTTGGCTTCTATTAGAGCGGCACAAACATTAGCTCGTTGCGCTCGCTCAGTTAGTGGTTTATGTTACGTACCTATATCATGTTCACACTAGCTCTTTTCAACCAAAAATTGATATATTTCGGTATATTTTTGGTATTTAACAACTATTCCGATAAAGCGCCAGATTTTCCGCTAGGAGTCAAATTTTAAAAATGGGAGCTGATATCTCTAAAATTCTGCTACATCTAGTGCCGAAAGAGCTAAAATGGCAGCACTGGTATGGAGTGATGTCCGAAATACACTCTGTATTGACACCTTTTCTTGTTCCTTGTTTCACAATGTGCGCGAGCGCACAGGGTTCATCGGCACTATGCGTCTGTCAAAATGAACGAAATATACCAATCACAGAGCAGACGAGCACTGTGAGGACGCACAGCTACATAGGTAAGTATTGTTTGTGAATATTATAGGTTAGCCAGTGAGTACCTCCGTACCTCCGTGCTCGTATATGTAAAAATCTTAGCCCGTAACCAAAAAATGGGCTGCAGCGTTATTGCTGTTAGTGTGCTATTATGTTATTTTGAAAGCTGACATCTACTGTGATATTTATCTTTAATTCTGTGAATATAATGAGTAACAATGTGTAATTGAATAGTTTCCAATAAATGAATACAACAGGAAGCTACATTTTAAACATTAAACACATACACACAAAGGACTTCAATTTGCCGCGATAGAATTGTCATTGGATTGCAATCGCTCAATGGTAGATTGACACGTTTTAATAGGCTACAATTGAACCCGCCATTGAGCTGCTACTGCGAACGAATTACAGTTCCACGATCTCCAACTCATATGCCAATCGTGGAGATTGTGGGAAAGTGGAAGAAGCATAGGTCCAGCAGTGGAATGACGGTCTGTTGATAGCGAGGGCGAGATGAGAGTGGAGATGTCCGTACTTGTTTTAGTTTGTATGAATTTGCCAGTTCTATCTCTACGGAGAGAGTATTCATGAGAGGGTATTTGTATTGCATGAGGCGTTTCATCGTAGTCCTGACAGTGACGATGCATCTACGGTCCTGATTTTTTTCACATGAAACTTAAGATAGTAAATATAAAATTATGTTGGCGTTAATTTCCCGGTTGTGCTCTTGCGCACGAGAGATCGTGGTCGAGGTTTTGGCAGATCAGTTAATTACATTATAGCGACTGCCATCTGATCTCCGTGACCCTGCTATCAGGGTAACCTGGCCAGATTGGATCATGGTTACACATTCAGTCGCCTGAATGTGCAGGTTTCATTACGATGTTTTTCCTCACATTAAGAGCATCGGCACAAACTTAAGGCAGTAAGGGAACTTAATGGATATATTTTAAAGAAAGTTCAGGTCAAGAGTATTTCTTGCATGTATAAAAACGAGCATGTATGAAAAGGTTGATGGATGTGGAAGAAGCGAGTGAGGTTATAGAGGTAGCGTGTTATAGAGGTGGGCAACGCATTGGCGATACCTCTGGTGTTGCTAATGTCTATAGCCAGCGGTGATCACTTTCCAGCAGGTGGCCCGCTTGCCTGTTTGACTACAGTATTACAAAAAAAAAACGCTTGTCAGGACCAAGGCAATTGGTGCTTGCTTACTTCTATGGGAAAAAGGCTTTACCTCATGTATGTATATAAACATAAGTTCATGAATGCGCTGTCTGCATGTTTGTCACTGATTAGCTTAACAAAAGTAAAAATAAATGTGCAATACGTGTCGGGCCACGTGCAGTGCAGGGTTCAGTAGTTGTCTGTCAATGCATGCTTAAAAGAGGGTTTTTTGATACTATAAACACATAACAAAGTTACAAATGCACCAAGCTCCTTGTACAACTTATATGAAATATTTGCCATACCAAGTACACTTTATAAGTGGTTGACAATTTTTTTGTGATGCAACTAGAAATTTACGGTTTTCGGATATTTTTCTTTACTTGTATTACACGGTATTACTTCTTGCCAACTTTCATGATTCTAGATCAACGGAAAGTCCTCTATAGGTTTTGATACCCTTGCGAACGTCAAAATATGCGGCACAGCTGTATCTTTTGATTGTATTGACTTAGAAGTTACATTTTTCACTGCTCCAAGGGATTGCAAACCTGAGTATTTGCTTTAATTTAAGCTTGCTACCTCCACGCGTGCCTAAGAAACAGGGTCTTGACAGACGGACGGACAACAAAATGATCTTATAAGGGTTCTGTTATTTTTTCTTTTCAGGTACGGAACCCTAAAAACGTCTACACTTTAGGTCACGTACAATGCCACAATGTTTACGGTTATCCTAGCTCGCTAGTCCCCCACACTACGCCAATGTAGGCTGTAGGCACTAATAGTGCGCACATTGTGGTTGTGGCTTTCAGGTTACTCATCACTGCTAACAGCGTCATCATATGGGCTACAATTGTGCCTATTGTATTGCAAAAACTAAACCAAGAAATAACCCAACTCAGCATGCGTGTAAACAACAACTCTAGTTAAATTGTGCAGCGGTTTAGGGCCTTCTCTAGCCCTAGATCATCAACCTTATTTTTCGGCGCTTAATACTAACCTTCGTCTTTTTGACTACGGTATTTAATAAAGGGAGTTAAAGGGTTTTAGTACAAAAAACAACAAAATACACAAAAAATATAGATTTTATTAGTAATAAAGAGTATTTATGGTATTTTTTATATTTACATAATTAACATTATGTCAAATTAACAATCAAACAGCTTAATGAATGAGATCATATTTTTTATGCCAAATCAACAATTGTAAGAATTTAATGTTCATACCTAATATAATTTATAACGTAATTGTGATAATAAAACTTTAAATGTCAAAAATAATGAATGTAATAATCTACTAACATAATTATTTTTTGTTAAAATCTAAAAACGAATACACTTGTGACACACGTCAAGTTTTTGTTTCCCGCACGATTTATTGCATTTGGTGCAATATGGGGATTTCCACAAAATGTAAAGTCAAATAGAATTATTTGATGGTAAATGATTAAGTTCATTGCTGCAGATAATGTAACTATGTCAATGAGGGCTCTCATTTAATTCTCTGAGTATTCTTTACATTTTTGTATTTTTGAGGTTTTATTTCTATCTCTGCATTTAGTCTTCTTTCTCGCTTCCTGACGAAATTTCGTACTTGTAATAATAACTGACGAATTGTATCTAAAACAATAACTAAAAAATAGCGTTGAAATAAAATAAAATACATCTACAATAGAAATAAGAACGCAAACATACACAATTGAAATAGTAAAAAAATCACGTAATTACCAACCTTCGTCGATGCGACGACGATAGAACGAAGGATAGTAGATGAGTATTTGCAATGATATCCAAAGATCATGATAAAAGTCTTGCCCAGATTCCTTGCAGAATGCCCACCAATCTACGTGGAAGAGAGAATCTTGACCTGAGTGGTTCAGTTGGTTGACATCGGTCTGCCACGTACAGGTCCCGGGTCCGAATTGATGAATTTTAATTTCTGTTATGGGTCTGGGTGTTATATGTATGGTTTATCAGTTCTCTGGCACCCAAAACACAAGCTTTGCTTACGTTGGGGCTGGATTGCGCTGTGTGAATTGTCCAAGCATATTTATTTATTATATTTATTTATTGATTACTTTTCGTTTATGCCTGGAGTAATACACTCCATCACAGATATAGCGTTATCGTGACCTCGTACAGATACCCGCGCGAGTAGATGAGCTATTGTCTGAGGGGAGACCCCACACAGGCGAGCCATCTCCGAGTTGTATCCCTACCGTTATGTTTTGCCTGCTTCGACCGACTTGGGTACGGAGTCTTCGAACCAATCATCATCACCATCGTCCTAGCGCTTATCCCAGCCTCTGCCAAGGTCGGTTTTTCTACTCATTCTTCTCCACTTCAAAAACTATAAATACAAACAACAAATTTATAGCTTTTACCCGCGATTTTGTCCGCGTAAAATTTTGTTTATACATTCCGGTCCCTTTCCCGAGAAAACCACATTGAATAACGGGATAAATTATAGCCCATATGCTCTATTGGTTCATTAACTATGTTACTGCCAAATTTCATCAAACTCTGCTCTGTAGTTTTTGCGTGAAGGAGTAACAAACATCCAAACATCCTTCCTTACAAATTTTCGCATTTATAATATTAGCAGGATTACATTTAGAAGGCAAAACTAAACTCAATGTATGTCAAACAAAAGAAAATATTCCACTTTTCCTATTTCAATAAGCAGGAAGTGCACTTGGTTTATATTGGAGGAACTGACCACTCTCAAGGAAAGTTCTTATCGTGAGTGTGACGTCGCGACATGACGTGACGGTAAAATGAAACATCTTGGCGTCATCAAACATCAATGTCCCGGTTATGCTCTCTCGCACGATGGCCCGGGGTCTGCCTTGACCATGATCCAGGATTTCAGCAGATCACGTTTTTACAGTGGAGCGATTGCCATCTAAGCTTCGTGACCCTGCTATCAGGGGAACTTGACCAGATTGGATCATTGTTACACATTCAGTCGCCTAAATGTGCAAGTTTCGTCACGATATTTTTCCTCACCTACGAATGTATTCAACTAATGTACGTAACTCAGAAAAGAGTCATTGGTACATGACCGAGGAGGTATTCAAACCCAGTACCTCTCGCTTACGAATTGGATACCGTAAGCACTCGGTCACCGATGCTCTGACATTATTTATTTATTCGTATGGCAAAAATACAATATACGAGAAACACATTCAACTACAAATTTAAACCAAGCGAAGTCAGCCATTTAATTGCTTCGTCACTAAGGGTTGCTCTGACATGATGTTACGGTATTTGTACCTACTTGTTACTATTGCCGTTGACGTTTTTAAATAAGTAATTTTATTTTATGTTAACATATGTATATTATTTGCAATTATTATTTAATTGTGATATATTTAATCTAATCTAGATGTGACATTCAAATAGAATAATTATTGTTTTATTGTTTTATTTATTTTTTATATTTTTTGACATTGTGTAATTTAATGTAATTTAATTATCAGACATTTGAATTTATATTTTTACGTAAATTTTTGTAGAAGTACTTATATATGTACTGTAATCTTGACGATCCCTAACTGAAAACACATTTTTGACATATCGAATATGATCATAAAGAAATTGTATTTAGTTTTGGGAAATAAATGAAATCTGAATCTAAATCTAAATATATTGGGTACGTGGTAAGAATCTTGTCGAAAAGATTGCCTGATTTGCATATGTAAGATGGTTAAGACAAAAAGCGGCAACAGATCAATCGATCTGGTGCCCACAGCACAATTCCGCCATCGCACCACCCGCCGTGGGCACACTCATACCCACTACGTAGACCCCTCTTGGTCACCACGCGAAGGTTCGAAAAACGTTTCTCGCTCGTACGATTGGGATGTGGAATGAGCTCCCAGCCACAGAGTTTCCTTTGGACTATGACACGGGATCATTCAAGATGTGTATTAGAGGTCATTGCAGAGACGGGAAACGCATTGGTGACTACCCTGGTGTTGCTGATGTCCATAGGCGGCGGCGATCGCTTTCCACCAGGTGGCCTGCTTGCCTGTTTGTCTGCTGTATAACATCAAAAAAATATCAAGCCATAATAGGAATTTTGCCTGAGCAGTGTCCAACTAGAATCCCCTATTTCTTGACACTGGTTGTGAGGCTTACGAGTTGGACTTGTTAGCCATTAGGCCCCCGACACTCGTGCAATTAATTTAAATGACCTGTAAATTATTTTATCAATAAATAAATGTCTAATGTCTAATGTCTCGCTCTACATTCATCATCTTGGCCTTAATGTCCCGGTTTTGCCCTAGCGCACGAGGGCCCGGAGTTCGCCTTGACCATGAATCAGAATCAAAATTTTTTATTTGCAAGGACATAGTTACATATTTAGGTGGTTTTTACATTAACGTACATATGTTCAGCCAGCATATTTTTAGCATACATATTTTTCCTTTATTAAGTCGGTGCTACAGCTTTATTGATTTAACTTTTCTTTTATAAAGTAAAAGCATTTGTTTAGAAGCCACCCTGTAAAGGTACTTTTAAATTTATTATACGGGCAGTCCTTAATACTCGCTGTAAGGCTATTGTATACACTAATTGTCATACAGAAGCAGTTCTTGCGGTGAACATTCCGACGCTTTTGCGGTAAATATATTCGATTTTTGTGCCTTGTTGCTCTATTCAAAAGTTCTCCGGATGATTTTAAATATTCGGGATTAGGCAGATCAGGTAATTACAGTGGAGCAACTGCCATCTGACCTCCGTGACTCTGCTACCAGGGGAACCTGACCAGATTGAACCATGGTTACACATTTAGTCACCTGAATGTGCAGGATTCATCACGATGTTTTCCCTCACAGTAAGAACCTCGTTTAGCAATAAACTAATGTACATAACTCTGAAAAAAAGCATTATACATGGCCGCAGCGGGATTCGAACCCGGTACCTCTCTCTTACGATTCGGGTACCTCAATCACTCGGCCACTGACGCTCTCTACATTATGAGTCAAAAACACTGTGATAACCGATAACCGACCGAAAAACGTCGGTTTACCCCCCACTACTAAACCGATATTAATAAAACAAACCTAAGAACCATCTTGATTGAACTGGCATTCAAATGAAGAAAACCTCATCGAAATCGGACCATCAGTTCAGCAGTTACGATATCACAGACAGATACACACCCACACATACAGAAAGCCAAATATACACCGATATACACGTCCAACTTGTAATATCCCTCTTTTTTTGTGCAAAGCAAATATGTTGAAAATAATATTTAACACATTTCTCCTCATACGTATTCCAGTATTGATGTACGTATGTTCAAGTACTAGTAAAAGATGACGCGACTATAAGTTCACCTCAGAGCCAGTCAGTCTACCGCAGTGGGAAATTCTTCATATGAATCACAATCCTTTTACTAGCTCGTACATCGAGCAGCGAGTCGGAAACCTCTCTATGGCAGTTTAAGGAAAGAGAAGACGCTCCTGTGTGCTGTACTGTAACAGTACTGGGATCAGTATGACAGAGTCACGTGTTAGTATGTGGTTGCGGTAATACCGCTGCGGTGTGATGACTGAATACGCGGTTGAAAGTTGCTTTGGAATAGTGTTAGTCAAATTCGAATTTCGATTTTGCATAAATTCTTGGCACAGGTTTTACCTACTATTATGCCACATGATATTTAGATAGAGATCCCGTGAGAACAACTCAGAAATCATTCCTTTGCCGTGTAACTACCGATAAATGTCGAAAAAAACCCGACAAATTCTACATTTGCACTGCAGAACCGATTATAAGGAAACAAAGTTGAGAAAGAACCATCTCGATTGAACTGGTTTTCGAATAATAAATACCGCTTGGAAAATGGTCCATCCTTTCGGGAGCTACGATAACAAAGATAGACAGACACATAGATATACACTTCAAACTTACCTTTTTGTGCGCGTAAGGGGTTTAAAATACAGAAACGCAAGTAAAAAAAAATAATCTTGGCGTTAATGTCCCAGTTGTGCTCTCACGCACGAGGGCCCGGGGTCCGCCTTGACCATGATCCAGGAAAATACAGAAACGCAAGTATTTTGTACTTATATCTGTAGATAGGTTACGAGCGTCGGTAGCCTAAGAGCTAGCGGGTCTGATTTGTAAACGAGAGATACTGAGTTCGATCCCCAGTGATCTTTTTCTTCTTCTTTGCGTGCCAATGACAAACACTATAATGTAGTGGCCCAAAAACATGAAATTATTATTAACTAACCAAAACTTAGCCACATGACAGCATGTCGGTGGCTGTCATACCAAAGACTTTTTCTGAGTTTCGTACATTAGTTCAACAAACCGCATGCTTATATGCCACCTTAGTGGTATAGGTATAAAAAACACTAACCATTTATTCACGCATTTTGGTTGCTTATAACAAAAATGCAGAACCGCAGATGCGTTGTCACTGTGAGTCCTCATGCCTGTAATTGCGCTGGCTACCGCAATTCAACAATGCAAGCATTGTTGCTTGGTGGCAGAAATAGATAAGGTGGTGGTACTCACCCAGGCGGACTCTGGATATTACTACTACTCATATATATTATCTACGAGTATTATCTGACCTAAATGGATGGACACTGTCTGAAATATTATATATATATATATATTTTTTTTTATGAAAATTTTCATGTGAAATCTAGGGAAGTTGAGAAAGAAAATGAATTCTTAATTTTTTTAGTGTCTGGAGTTTGTCAAGTAACATTGTCAATTATAAATAACATCCTAAGGGAAGTTACTATCCCATTAGAGGATATTGTTGGGGAAGTGTGTGTGTGTAGTCTTATTTCCTATTTCCTGAAAACACGGGACTTTCGCTTCAGCAGAGCGACATTGGTCGTTAGTGACGGCCCTGTTACACTTATAATAAACGAGTATTTCACTATGACAATGATAATAATTACCGGAATTGATATCAATTATGCTATGTATGTGGTATCGATGGAATGTTGAGTGCGATCAATGGCATCACTAGGCATTGTTTGGTTAAAAAATTAAGTAATTATAAGTTATTTAAGTGAAAATTTTAACATTTTATATACTCATCCTTGCTTAATATAAAATAAAGTCGCTTGCTGTCTATCGTCTGTCCGTCTGTCCGTATTTCCGCTAATTCCTCCTAAACCTTACAACGGATTTTGATGCGGTTTCCACTATCAGTTAGTAAAATTATTGCAAAAGGTTTAAAGGAAAAATGATGTATATTATAATAAAAAACGCCAAAAAACCCGTGCGGAGCCGGGGCGGGTCGTTAGTACAAAAACGCAGTTTTGTGTGGATTGAGACTGTGACATGCATTCCTTAAATAAACTAAACAAATATAAATCCCACATCAATAACAGCAAGACTGTTGTTTACCAGGATCGGCAACTCGGCCAAGCAGCTAGGGCGGGCTGGCGGAGGCCCGTCCTCGCCCGCGCGGGGCGGAGCGCATCACGTAAACAAACAACGCCGGCGTGAGTTCGCGGCTCTAAAAGCGATCGCCCGCCGCCTGCCGCGTCACTCCGCCGCGAACCGTTGCCCGCGACGCACGCACCATGATCGACTACGCGCGCCCATACGAACAAAACATGTGCGAGTTGTACCCCGCGCAGCCAGCCGCCGCACGCCTTGACGACTTCCAGGTCTTCAGGAAAGGGACCGCGTCCTACATCTACGGGAACTACTACACCGCACCCGCCTACGACTCCTACCCGGAACCCGAGACCGATGCCACACTCAGTGTGTACCACAATCTTGTCTCCCGCGAGTGCTATCGCGACGCCTGGCGCTCCAAGATGCTGACGGACTGGAACGAGGATGACACAGTCGCTTGGGTCGTCGACACAGTACTCTACATGGGATATACTGAGCAAGAGGTTCCGTACTTTAACTTCAGGATGACTGGCGCGGAGCTGCGCACACTTAAACGCGAGGAGGTGCTGCTGAGGATGCTGCACCCGAACGTGGATCCGGCGATCTCGAAGAGCGTCGCCGACGGCGTCTTCGATAAACTTCAGACAGAGATGTCTCGCCAGCCCACAGTACTGCGGTACGCAGAAAGCGACCCCTACTCATCACAGGACACCGTGCAGATGTTGGATTTGGATTCTTACGATAAAAGCAGACTTTATGCCTCAGATTACATGCCGAATGACAGCAGCATATTACCACACTGCGACTCGAGCGACGACACAGAGGACCCCTTCCGCTCATCAGAGACAGCGTCGCCAGAGTACTACGGCAGTGATGGCAGCAAGTCCAGCGACGAGGACGACAAGCGGAAGATGTTCAAGAGGCCCCCGGGCCGGCCCAAGGGAAGCGGCCGCAAGATCTGCAAGCGGCCCAGGAGCGTATCCGTGCCGGAGTTCCTCAGGAATCTGCTGCTGGACCCCAAATACTGCCCGTCCATAATTAAGTGGGAGGATCACGGCCAAGGGAAATTCAGGTGAGTGTCGTTTGCTTTGATGTTAGTTGTGAGTACCTGTTATTTAGTAGTTGTAAGGGTAATGAGGCGTGGCAAAAAGCGCAGTGTCGTGACTCTCGCATGTCAGCGGCTGCATCTAGCGGGAAGCGGTTCATGCATTATTTATCACGTCGGCGGCACGTGGAGCACCACATGCAGCAATAAACTGTTTTACAACGCGACTATTGTGCGCTATTTACAAGCCAAAGCCGGCCGGTGCTGCATTAGCGAGGATGGATAAGGAGAGATCACTAGACGGCTCGAGGTCTCCGTTTATATGCAATTGTGTCAAGTTTAAAGCGACTTCTTTAACGGGCTTCTTTATGATAACGCTCAGACGAGTTTGTTTATTGTATGGAAGACTGAACTTGTCGCTTCACAAATGCATATTTTGAACAATTCGCTTTTAGTGGTTCAACTTCACTTCTATCTGGCTAGATTGACTTCTCTTGTCATTATAAGCAACTAGACTAAATCGATTTTGAAGTGTCTCGTTCTGTTGCGTCTCGAGTTGTTCGTAATTAGCGGCAACAATAAATTACCTCGTAGTTTGTTGCAGCCAGGCGTCGGTATCGACTCTGTACATAATTATCTTTATACAGGGTCATTGCTGACTGCTCCGTCACACAGGTCCTTTGCAACAACCTTAGCGAAGTCGTTACGAGACCAATTGATGGCTATCCGATGATGAAACCATAATAATTGCTAGGGCATCAACAAGTTATAATAATCATTATCTACAGACTTGACTATAAACTTCAATAACGCTATTAAGTTAGAAGAACTATGTATGAAACCTTGCTTGCCTAGGCGTTCTCTTGAGAGACATTAAGCTTTACTCTTAATTTTTGTAACAGGATTAAGAATTAGTTCAGAATAAACTTTAATTACAAAAGAATACGATCTCTTAACTGCAACTGACTTGATTGTCAGTGATATACTGCGGTCTAAATATAGACTTCACAGCTTTACAGTCAATCTGTTCGAGCTCAGCCTATATTGGCTTTAGAGTTTAATGCCATCCTATTTGTCCTTGTAGTTTACAAAAAGCGTCTAAAGATATACAGATGACAGAAAACTTACATCAATTTGAGAATCTCTCAAGTAAACTGTGTCATATAACGTAAACATAATGACCAAAAAATTATAACTTCAATAGTTACTACGTTCAACCTGTTACAAGTATGTCCAAAGTTAGTTCGTGAACCCAGATGTTTTCTGAGCTATAGTTGTGTTTAGTTTTTTATCACTTGCCTTAACCTTGTCTGCTAGTTTGACGGCGGCCTTGTTTCGTCATTAGCATCCTCACCTAAGCGAGAAACGCAACGTTGAAGCCTTATCACAATTACTTAAGGTTGAATTTGCTTCATAGCGTTTCGATCGAGGTGACACTTATAAAGATGTTGGTACAAAGATAGCACGAGGTACATTCGATATTGATGATGATTTCCATCATTATGTTAAATACACAAGATTCGACTGATTTAGGTTAGGCTAGGGAAAGGTTCATTTGTAAGCAGACTTCTTTACTAGTATTGGAGACAATGGGTAAGTGCGTATGCACTACTACAATCTTTATGACTTGAAATAATCTTGAACTTAGATCAAGGAAAATCTACATGATTACTAGTAATCACTTCAAATTGAAAATAATAATCAATATCTGGGTTCTAGTCATTCCACTAGCCATAAAACCAAAGGTAGACGTTCTAGCTTTGAATACATAAAATTTGTACAGGATTTTTAAAATACGACATAATTAAGTTGTTAACAGAGCCAGTTATTCTTCTAGTAATACCGCTAGTTTAAATATTGACACTCATTTTGCTTCAATTATATAATTAACTTCTACTTAACGTAAACAATCACAATATTTGGCTTGTTCAGATATACTTGCGTTCTTTAGTTCTATCTACGAGTATGTAGAGATACAAGGCGTGTAAACTTACAGTGTATGCTTATGTACAAAATACACATTGCCATGCGCTCAGATCAAGTACGATGGTCCTTAAACCGGTTCTTTTACATGTTTTATTTCATTCCGAGAATCACAACGAAGCAAATATGAGAATATAATATGTTATTTATTACATGCGTCGTTCTCGGAGCGATATGTATCTTGTAAGATATTGGGTGGGAAGGCCGCAGGTGTAACAGAAAGTTACATTTGGAGACTCTCTCTTTGCTAGACCCGATTTTCTCAGGAGATTCCTAAGATGTTTGTTTCGATTCGATTCAGAGTTCCCCACCATATGAGTCAAATTTACTTTTAATTGTTTTCGACTTACAGATTAGCAACTAAACTGCTGCGGTCCGGAGTAACTAACTAGTTTTTGTAAATTTGAAAAAAATCCACATTTTATCCAAATTATCTAATTGTTGATTGGTGTAGTTAATTGATCGTACAAAGTTCGTTCTAAAACAACACAAATGTTGGTGATTATGTAACAAAAATGTCCAAAATACATACAAACGTAGTGTTGATCTGTGTTGTATTGAATTATGTTGATTTTTTGCGGGAGCCATAGTTTTGGAATTGCGTTTTTGCCAGTCTCGTGACCTCGAGTTGTTTTTTGTTATTTATCGCTCGAGCCTGCGTTGGGTTGTCTGTCTGTCTGCACGTATAACATAAGCACACTGTAAATATGTATTATTCAAATTAACATAATCTTCACCTCGATTGCCAATTCCGAGAAAAGGTAACAAACAAATATTGTTTTCGGAAGCACTTCGTTTGTCTATGATGAGACTTTATTTTCATCTAATCGTACCCAAAATACCTTAGCAAAGAGTAACAAATCAAAACAACTACAATATTTAAGTAGCCTCCTACGCATAAGAGTAAATAACTAGTTGTATTTGGCAAATCGTTTTGTACGCAAAAACCACGTATAACCACGTGCCGATGCCGACATTAAAGGCTTTTTTACACTTTATGTCGCAGTTTTGCAATTCTAAGTATTTACAGTAATAGATCTACAATTACGAAAATTATAAAGTAATTACAGTGTAAAAGTCCCTTGTCTTAAAAAGGTAATTAATAGTTACTTTTTGACAACCATTTCGTACCTATGTAAAGAGCAACCATAACAGAAAGGCGTTTGTTAAATATGAAAGTAGGTACCTATATTTATATTGTCTAACGAACTTACCCGAAGTGATATTCGATCTGATTTTCTCCTGACTTTGTAAAAGAGAATTAGCCCCGTTATATATTATGGTAACCTTAAATATACGAATTGACATAATTTTCCCAAATTAAATTAACCAACATCCTCGTAAAGACCTCTTGGATTTTCCTCTGAGGACTATAACTGCGAGTGTTTTCAAACAATATTTTGGTTAGTTAATTAATGGTGTGGGAGAGTTACATAAGGCGGCCGCAAGTAGGGCAGGGAGGGCCGCCGCCCTAGCTTGCACCATAGTATAGATTTTTTTTCTCGTCCCGAGGAAGGCACGTTGCTACGCTCCTCCAAGGCCACTCTCACTTCCGGTTACTTCGCCCGCCTTCGCTTTTACACGTGGAGCCAAGTTTTTTCTCGATATCCATTTCCGAGAAAGGAATTTTCACTTTTTCCTCTGCTCATTTGTTTCCTCTTTAAACATATCTTCAGGCCAGCGTTCGAGCTCGCTGAAGGTTGAAGTTGCCTACTGGACTGGTTGATGTTCTTTTGTTTTCAAAGATCAAGCAACGCCCGCAAGGCAAATTAACAATACTCCTCGCTTGTGTTGGGGCATCATTTTTCTACTTTAATGTATCCAATGCTGTCAATTCTATCGCTGTTTTATTGTTTTTCATTGCCTTTGCGATCAGGTAGCTTGTGCATATCGTCTAATACATTACGCTACCTACACGTAAAGGTAAACAGCAATGATTGACAGACGATAAAGGATGCGTTCACCCCGTGTCCCAAACACCAACAAAACGAAAGTTCGTAGGCTGCCAAAAATGCTCCGGACTGGCATGGCGAGGCGGGGCGAAGAAAAACAGCACCGCTAGCTGCGTCGCCATGGCAACGGGCCGGGGAAGCTTCCAGTCACGTGTCGCGAGAACTTGTTTCCGCTTTGCGCGTTTTTCTTTCTCTCGCGCATTTTTTCCCCCCGTGCGTGGGGGGAGGGGTGGGGGGCGCCCCCCGCCCCCCGACAGCTCGTGTACGCGACTTAATTGCGTCTGTGAGTGTGGTCCAGAGAAATTAGAACGCGGATAGCGCGTATGACAGAGGCAAACTAGTTTTGTTTTCGATTCTTTTTTTTTATTTCCATTATCGTTTGTGTGCTCAGGAAATAAGATATTGATACTTTCAAACGTAGATTGAATCGACTGTTTGAAATAGGTATGGTTCATTTTCGGCTGCATTCTCATTTGCTATCATAGAATCTTTATCTCTCGTTATAAAGTCTAGTATACGGTACATTTGGCTTGGGGCTGTGTATATTGTATTTTACGACGCACAAGTAGTTATGACATTGTGTATAATAATATCGCATATGAGTAACTTTAAGTGTCAATAAAATAATTATCGAACACAAGTTAAAATAAAACGGATATCATAATTAGTCAAAGCGAGCGACGCGACGGTCGATAAGAAATAACATATTCACATATTGGGTATTACGAAAGGTTTGATATACCATTTATTAATTCATTAGTTACATTTTGCGTTCAAATAATGAGGGCTCGAAATGTTTCTCGGTGGGTTAGATAAGGCTAATGTGACCTCGGCTCCGAGCGATCATGTTTATTATGGTCTCGCGCCTGCGTACTAGCGACCAATTAGTGGCTGTTATTATGGACCACCATACGGCTAATTAGTACAAAATGATAGTACAACAATTCCATATTTATATACTCTAACCACATAATGTAGTAACGACGGATAAATAAAAACGCGGCAATGGGTTAAACCGCTTAGCATTAAATTAATATTTATTAAATAGCTGTAAATGTAATAATTCGAACCATTTTCCCCATCACATACAATCAATGGGGTAAAATGTGTTAATTTATTAGTTTGCATTATTAAAAAAAATGTTTAAAATCGATTTGCAACGGCTACTAGGAAAACGCTATAAAATTAACTAGCTCCCTAATTTTGTGTAGGTAAGTATAGCTTTTCCTAATGGCTAATATCTACAACAGGACCAAATAACGGTTCACTACTGAGTATGGCCGACAAAGGCGCAGTCTCTGCGCGCGGCGCTACTCTGTACCCGGCTTGCAGCAAAGTCCCTGTAACATTTCTTTTTCGTGAAAATCTATTTATAACTAGGGCGGGCTGCGTGGCCCTCCTCGTGCCGTTATGTGCCTTATGTACCGATAGTAAGGTCCATAGTTGCGCGTGGGCCGTCCCCGCTGCGTATATACGCGTGTACTTGTGTAGTTATACTTTTTTTTTCATAGTGGCTCTATTATATTGATTAGTAAGCCCCCTCCTTCCTGGTTCGAGGCCTTTGGGAGATTTCTTTCACTGCGTCTTTGTTTTTGGGCGTGTGCTGGCTGCCCGGCGGCCTAGGTCGTGGTAGAATGCTGCCTTTGTTTATGCTTCTAGTCGGATAGGTGTATAGAAACAGACGTGGAAATCGAAATCAATTTGTTATTTAACGTGCTGTTTGTAGAAGATTGGTGAGATAGTCTAAGTCTCCCAATATTAGAGAAAATGCGTTAAGTGACTTTTCCTATAAGATGTGTAATATTGAGTCAAATAAGCGATATTAATAGACTTCTACTTTATCAGGACGGTAGATATGACGTTGTGTATACAAGTATAACGTAATCTCGTACCATTTCTGATTTATGTTGATCATGAGTAATCGAAATTATGAAATTGCGTGACTGGTGTTCAGACTCGCATATACTAAATACCTTATCTTAGGACACATATGAACACGAGTATAAAGTCAAGCAGATTATTGGCATAGCACTAAATATAAAACACTATCTATACCTACTTTTACATTCGTAGATGGTTCATTGAAATTTAGATTATATTTCGCAGTCGATTTTTTACCTTGTGCTACTAGAGTTAGAAACGATTATTTCTGTAATTCTGGAATTTGCAGAAGCTTATATTTTCGGATACTCGAATGTTCTGTAAAGGAATAAGACAATGACGAAAGCATTCGAATCCCATGACACAGTTTCATAGCTTTTCAACCCTGTCTCACTGTCACTACGTCTCATGGATAACCACTAGAACCAGTTCGCATGTTTGACCGTAAATATAAACAAGAATTTGCACATTGGGATTCCCCCCTAGCACGTAGTCGCGTTTACTACGCGACGCACACCCACGCACGGTGGCGCACACCGACGCAAGGCAACGCATACGGACGCACATGTACGCATACGGAGCGACGCAGGCGCAGGCGATAATGTCAGTTGTGGTTAATTAGTCAGACGTTGTTGCTACGTTAGGTTAGTCCACTGGACTAATGAGCTTTGCGTCATTAAATTAATAATTTTTGTGACAAAGAAAGGTAGGTATTGAGGAGGAAAGGACAGTATTTGCAAAGTTGAAGATGACTGTGCAATATATTCCTGAAAAGCTGACAATAACGCCGCATTAAACTAAGAACACAACCAGTTTAAAACGTCAACTGCATAGAAATGCACATTGCTTGCATGATTTTCGCATTTTCACTCCGCCACACACAAGATTACGCGCTCACTAACACACACACGCGCACACACAAGCGTTCGCGTCAATATTAATGAGTTGTAAGGTCGCATGCGCATAGACGATAAAAAAAAATATAAACAATTCGCAGAAACTAAAGTGACCGTTTGTTTACTTTATTGATAATATGCGCCGCGAGGGGAGATAACATTTCGAGTTCGAACCATATTCCATGAGTATGTGAAACGGTGATAAGATAAATTATCACAATGATATACTAACTGGTACATTAACCGATTCATTCCATTCAATGTCTTTTTAAATGATCAGTGGAAAGTGTAAAATAAATAATGCAGAAAAAGACGTATCGCCAAAAAAGTAGCATTAAGACGCGTCTTTACTACAACGCGAAATATACGGGTCAACTTATAAATACCGTTTATACTGATCAAGCTGTCTGCGTCTCGCTCATCGCGCTACAAAAGAGCGGGACGACATGAGGAAAATTGTGAAAATAATTGTAAATAAGCCGCCTATCAGACTAGATACAGATTTTATGGAGTGCTCGATTAGCAGATGAAGGAAAAAATAGCTGCTCGCACGTGACTGCCGCGGACGCGGGAGCTGGCGGCAGTCCCGCGCCGGCTCTAATGACCTTTTCATAGAAAGAAAGCTGTTACGCATAACCAATGGCGATTGGACTTAGAGCCGTGTCTACACGACATACTTTTCGCAAGTTGTTGTTGGATTTTTTTATTTTCGTACTTTTTGCAAGGATTTTTGCCTTTTTATAAATTCTAATTGGCCCAAATATTTAATCTATGCTCGGATTCCAACATTATCATCATTTCCATGGTTAATAGTCCATGTTAATAGTCACTCGCAACGACATTGAATGTTTAAATAGCACTCTAATTAACTTAAGATGTGTATTGTAATTAACTTTTGAAAGGTGAAGCTCCTAGAATCGAATCCGGATGCGACAATGGAGCTCGTGTCTCTTTATGAGCTGGCCTTTCTGATATTCACGTTTTTTACCTTTTCTTCGACAATGTATTAACATGAACCTATGTAATCATCACCACGGTCACCAATAGTTTCTCACAAAGTTGTTGAAAGTGAAATAGGCCAAGATACAAATTATGAATATCAGGATAATCTTCTGCGGGTACTCATCTCATAAATGCGTAGGATGTTTCTGATTTTCTGGAAAATAAGAATAATTTCCCTTGGCATTTAAAGATCTGAGATCAACATAGAAAGAATTCGTAATACATTGCCAACTGGAGTTCCTGGAAACTATAGTTCATGATCAAAATAATCTCGTACCAAACCTGTGCCAAAGTTTGAAATATGTTGATGTTTGTAACGATTAAAGTCTGTAGATTAAAAAAAAAACTATATATAATTCTTCAATAATTGTAACACTTGGTACAAGCATTAGATATATCAAAGATACAGCGAAAAACTGCAGACTATCGTAGACAGTTCATTGATCCTGTTTTTATGAACGCAGACGCAACTTCCTTGGTCAGATTCAAAACAAACTTGGTGCATACTAAACACCTGAATGTTTGCAACATAAACAAGATTCCGGTTTCGGACCTACCTACGCCGGTCCCAAATAAAAGAATGGTAATATATCAAGGTGAATTAACAAAAAACTCAAAAAGTGAACATGCTATATTGTCTGTTTTACGAACGCGATGGAAGAAGGTAAAATGTTAAGAATAAATATCGTAGTTTAAAATAATTAGAGTACTTTTGTGGCAATGAATAGGTACCTGCGTAAATATAGATACGGTTTCCTGGATTAGGTCTCTGAAATTTTCAATAAAATATTTTTTAGGTTGGCAATTAATTAATTAAACTATTAATTTACTAACTAATTCACATTTTCTTTTATTCTATTTACAATTCTTACTCTGAAATTTTCAGTCCCCGGAGTATTGTTATATGTGCGCTAATGCGCAGGCTTACAGGCCAAACGAAAAAAGGAAAAATCGCGCTTTTAAGACGCGCCGACCTGAGACCGGTCCTCTTGTGATTCTTGAATAATAATCGAATTTTGCGAAAAAACGCACATTAATGCTTTGATTTAGTGTTTTTTATTTATTTTAAAATTCAACTGTTTTGGTTTTTTTGCTGCGTGGTTTTTATGTTAATGCACATCTGTATCTATACGTATTTTATTCATTTGAGACAAGACCATCATATCGTAATTAATAGCCTGAGTTGTTCGTTTTGAAGTCTCAAAGTAAATTTTTTAAACAAACCATGTTGTGTAATGTTGCGCATGTTCTGTGGAAATTATGTAATGTATGACTTGGATGTCGTCCAAAATTAAGCAAGTGCATTTTCTGAATTCTTGCAGAATACAAACAAAGAAAAGTCAGTGGCGACATACGCTATTCAAGGATTTTGACACACCGTATATGCTTTGCCAAGTCAACTCGTAGTAAGATTTATGCCAAATTCTAGGTTTCCTTATACATATGCACAACTATTACATTCATTTTGATTCAGTTTTAGTATCAAATTCAGCAATTATATTTAAAGTAGCACTTTATTTATACACAATTGATAACGATTTATCAGTCAGTTATCGACAACTTAAATGAGTTTTGTGCAAAATTCGTTCACAATATCGGTTGTTCAACTTAGTTTACTCAATAAGCTTCCGTTTTCGCTTTAAAAATATTAAAAAAAGCTTATAAATATTATTTTATGAAAAGGCTGAGCAAGTTACAATTTTCCCTATTTTTCTTTCTTTCTGAAAACATTCCGTATGTTTTTGGGAGATTTCAATATTACGCTTTTAAAATAAGCCTATAAAATACATTTATTTTCAACATAGAACATATACCTAGTATTAAACAACTTCAGATGACCCACTTGGTGGTAGGTAAGAACATAACCTTTTCGAATCCTTCACGTGAGGGAGATCTCCATGAAGTAGTTCCATCTATTCACCGTGTAGGATACTTGAGCGTGCAATAATAACCAATTTGTAAGCCCAAGACGGCACACTGGCTCTCCTTGCCAGCGTTAGTGGGCAATATTCGTTTGTTGTATAACACAATAAATGAGAAAAAAATATGGAGGTCCCAAAAAACTTGTTTACGAAAGTTGGCAGTCACGTTTAGCGAGTTCTGAGGACGGTCGTTTGGGAGGGCGGGCGGGGAAGGTGCGGAGGGGGTTAAGGACTGCAACAGGTTTTGCCAACATACGTGTAATATACATATCCTGGCGTTTGTTTATGCATTGTATATCTCCGAGGAGGTCGTATGACGAGCTTCGGCGATATTGGGTTGTCGAAAATTGCGCGAGAGGCCAACTGTGTAAATTATTGTAAGCACCGGTGGTGATCTGTTATTATTATTAACTTATTCTGCCTACGTTGTATACACCTTTTGCCAGGGCAATATTTATAAGATGGAAAACACAGTGACCTTTCGAATTAAAGGTCAGATCCCTGGTGTAAGAAATATTCTCATTGAATTTCTTATTTTTGTTTAAAGAAAATTTTAGGATCTTTACTTTTAAAAGGAAGCTCTGTATGGTAAAGCGTATATTAAGATCATCACGTAGATATGAATAAAATGCGTTACAATTAGGTATCGTGACCAGGATATTTCTTATATCAATAAAGGTGATTCTGGGCCTTTTAAATGGATTTTATTGCAATTCATCATAAACTAGTGATCCGCGCTGATATTAAGGTTTCCCACGAATACGAACCATTGGCTGAAATCGTATTGAATACTGTTTTGTAGATTAAAATCAAGTTTGGTTTATGTTATTAGAAATGAAATATTTTTGGAGGTTGGGTTCGTTAATTGGTTGTATTGACAGTAACGTTTCTCTATTATATATCTGAGCGACAAAAAAGACAGAGTTTTATTTTAGGTGTTCCAATTAATTGAAGATCATTATTCCTACGGTATAATTTAGTAAATGATACTTGTACTACGATTGTCGTTAAGCTGTCATTATTTAGCTGACAGTTAATTCTATAACACAATTAATACTAATGGTTGAAGAATCGAGTCCGCACGTCGGCAATATCTTTGTCTCTTGACGTCATTTCAGTTCACAAGAACGGAAGAGTAATAAAGTCGAAACGTTGCTCCCATGGCTTAAATTTATATTATATTTTCATGTAGCAGCTTTATAGTCTTGCATGCACTCATATGCTTATATTGCGAATATTGTATTTGATCTGGTTTTGTTTGTAAATTCCGTAGGATTTAAATGAATCTTAAATGTAATATAAATAAAATCAAAATAGTAGAGAGATTATATGCACTCAAAATATAAACTTTTGAAATAAAAACAACCAATAAAGCAAAAGTCATATTACACTTAAATGACAAGGTTTCGGATCGAAAGAATTGCACTGTTTCCCACGAAAGCGGCACATATTCCTTCGCGGAGAGAGCACGGTGACATTCAGGGCACGTAGGGCCAGATCCTTGGCCCACCTGATGCACTAGTACCTACACACGCACATACAAGGTCGCCACCCGGCCTCGCGCGGCCCGCACGCTCCACGCATCCAAATTCGTATGATTCACTCCGTACCCCACACGACAAACAGAAGGTTAATGATACGGCGACGGCAACAAAAACTACATTAAACCAACACAAAAAAAGCATTCGGAGTAAAAACGAAAACGTGAATTTCAAATTCTGAGGCTGTTTGCGTCGTTACCTCAAGCGAGCTAATTTTTGATACGGTGATAGATAACGCGGGTACAAAGTTGTTGTTATAGATACGAGACGATAACGGAGATTTAACCTTAACTAGTATTAGCCTACATTTATATATGTTTATTATATCTTTTCGAGGTTTGTTGTCCACGCTACATAACAATAACTATTAAGATAAAGCCCCTTATTAAAATGTGTACATCATATTCTCCGAGGACACAATTTTGTTTTATCAAGGAAAGAACTGCACAGATAAATAATTCGAGCAGAGTACACCATTGACGATCGTCAATTGAGAAATAATGAATAGTAATGATAACGTTCTTGCAATAAACAGTGTTAGTGTCGACGATTAATGGTAGAGCGTTAGTCGGAAGCGTGTCGAATGCTCGGCCGACTACATTGGCGATCCATTGAAGCCCAGTGTGGCAATCGATCAGGATGTACCCCAATGACGGCCGAGAAAAAACGCAATTAAGTACCAGGCGATGGTGGCGCTGAAAAAAATGCGAACAGACACGCCATTGCCAATGCCACGGAGACGGCCGACCATTGTTATCTCCAATCATCTGCCACTGACATTGTGAGATAAATTTTACAGTTACTCGATTAAAGGATTCAAGGAGAACTCCGGCGAGAGAATACAGTCACATGTCCAATCCTGCCGTTTCAGTACATTTGCAAGTCACAGGACATAAAACTGGCTGTGAAGTGTTATTCATACATAAAATAAACACTCTTCAATACTCGGAGGCGAGGCCGCAAGAGCGTATGCTCCAATACGTGGTCTGTCATAAAACTATAATACAGTTGTATGTGCAGTGGTAATTGACCGGTAGCTCTCGAACGGCCGGTGAGAAACCCCTCCCCCGCGGGGATCTTGAAAATGGCCAGTCAAGGGGGGGTGGGACGACCTGCTCTGGTTGGCCAGTATCCATGTGCGCTCTCAGAGAGATCCGTTCATAGCAGTCAGCCGTCACGTTTGCATCGAGCACTGATAATGATTCCGACATGTAATCCTTGGCTTCGATCACAATTATCTGGACACTTTGCATCAGAACTTGACATAGTTGTGTGTCTACATATACGACGCATTCTTATACATCTTTATACGTCTCAGCTGAGGCTGGGAATATATATAATAAGAATTTAATTGCACGAGACGATCTGTTATTAGTGTTTCCAGTTGAACTTGAAGTGTTTACGGCTACTTGGGTTAAGACTTGGTGCAGTACTAATAATAATGCACTATAGTAATAGAAATCCATTATAAAAGTTGGTGGCATGATGCAAGTTTCATTTTAATTCATAATTAGTAATTAGAAGGATTTTCTCCTTGATTCTGAGGTCGTATAATAAAATCTTGATAAACAACAAAACCCAAGAAAAAGTTTGAAAACAATGCCACGAACATTGCATCACTCACTAATTAACATAAAGTAACAATCTATTATATATTTATATCTCAAAAACTCCCTAAAGTTTGTGTTCTTATTTACAAATGCCAAATATTTGCTTTATTTTTATTATTTTTTAACACCACGCAAACACTACGGGAATGAACCGACACTGACAAAATCTGAGTCACGCACATTCTATTCTTTGTTTTTTAGTTTGTACGGTACTAATTTTGCTGTAACAAATATTTCACCTGTCTATTTCTTTGTTTCCAGATTCGTGAAACCTGACGAAGTGGCGAAGCTGTGGGGAAAGATGAAGCAAAATGACAACATGACCTTCGAGAAGTTCAGCAGAGCGATGCGGTACCACTACAGGCAGTGCGTCCTGGTCTCCGTGCCCACAGCGCGACTGGTCTACCAATTCGGCTCCAAGGGCCCCGACATCAAGACCGACAACCCCAACTTCGTCAATATTAAGACAGAACTAGAACCCTGTTACGTTGACTACTCCTAGTTTAAATTATAGGATTTAGGTTAATTGACTGTTGAATCTGAGAAACTCGATGCTCATTCGGAAGGACGTAACAGGTTAAGGTAGTGGCGATGCCCGGTTTGAGATTGCTAGTGGGACCGGGAGCCGTCGAAAATTTGGATGGAGGATGATAATTAGGTTGTAATAAGGAGCCCACCCATCCATACTGCTAGCTCGTTACGGGTGACTGTTGTAAGGTGTTTGCTGATGACAGGGTATTTCCATTGCAAGTGTTCTGTGCTCGAGAGCCTCGCGAGGCTGGTGGTATGGCGGGTGGGCGGTTAGCTAGGTGTTTCAAAACGTTATGGGTGTGACTAGTATCGGATAGGCTCAATGTACGGTTCGCATAGTGTCCATGGTTGTATCGGTGTGTTGTTGGATGGCATTCTCGTCAATTAAGAGTACGGTTGTAAACCCAACTTGTTGAACGTGTCCATATTAATTTTTTAAGTATTTTTTTATGAATGGTTTATTCTCTATGAGATTTTCGCGGTAACAGAGATTGTTATTTGAAACTACGAATTTTTGATAAAGTATTTTCGACGTTTTGATTGTTGTTACCATTTTTATGAGGGGAACCATTAGTAATAGTCGAACAAATTGAAGTGAACATTCCGATTTTATTTATAGTAGTAATTGTAAGTTATTATTGAGTTCTTAGTAAGGCTAGGTTAGTTGAAGATGCCATACCTTTAACGAGTATAATAAATAATGTACTTAATTTTGAATATTATTCTATGTACCCCGCGACGAGCGCGTCGCTCCCACGGTGTGAGTCTGCGATTCGACTCAACACGTTTTGTATTGTTATTTAATAAATCTTTAATCTCAGTGTTAGTTATATGTAATTTAAACGTAGTTAAGATTTGAATTGGCGCATATGTGCAATATAAACTGACAAGTGGACAGATCTGCAGGCCAAAGATTAGTATCGACAAAAAGGTTAATGTTGTTAGAATTTAAAAAATCAAAATAAAATAATTTTTTGACAAATTTTATTATAGTGTTTAGAATAAGTTCGTGACTCTCAGGCAATTGCTGTGATGTAAGATAAATTATGAATCATTTTATTTCAGTATCATTATGTGACATTTCTATCATTCTGTCTCGCTAAGTCATCTTTAACATAATTATTAAGTTCTACTTTATCGTTTCTTGTACCATGTCTAGCCTATTCAGTTACCACTATAAGAATATTATACGTAAACAACTTATCATTCAGTACAAAAGACAGTGTCTTAGTATACAACGAGTATGAAATTAAAGATTGTCGTTTAATTTAAAATGTATTGTTGGTTGCGGTTGTGACTGACTTTTAAACTTAGAATAATGTTTTCACTGAAACTGTAAGTATGGTAAAATTGACTGTGGTGCAAAGAGCATGAAAGATGGAGTTAGTAAATAATATTACCTTATAAGTGTGGTCCTCCTAAATGCCCATATCGATGTTTTTCAACAGGAACCGCCTGTGACAAGTTGATACTTTTAACTGTACTGTTCGTGAATGATTCGTCATAGTTATGATTAACATAAGCCATTTGCGTAAGTAAATTCTTGTTAATGTAATCCTTGTACCTTAATACTTTAGTTTCATTCATTTCGTTTGAGTTGGTCACAACTATCACTTATGAAAATGTTGAAGAGTTGATGAGTAATTTATCCAAAGACTTATGAGTCTTAGTTGCTATTATAAGTATGCAAATTTTTACAATCACAAAAACAAACTTTTAAGATGTGTATGTATCTACCAGTTATATTGTTATTTATCAAATTCTACAACTTTTATTGTTCAATGAATAACTTACGGAGTTCTAAAGGTCTCTTGACCATGGGCAAGCTTAATTTTATATCCTCGACTCTTCATTAGCTCAAAACAAAGTCTTCAACGGTGCATAATATTCCAAACCCACATAATACTTAGTAAGTAAGTGTTGAATTGTTTACATTTTTTTCTCCGTTAATTTCAAAATATTTTTTAAGATTTGTGACATGTTGTCGTGTATAGTTCACTGCGAGAGATGTATATTATTATTTTATTTTCAACTTAGTGCATTAATTATGTGAAATATTGAAGAGAATTATACGATTTATGAATGTCGATCAATATGATTGTTTTATTAGACCACTCGTCATCTTCAAATTGGCTGTACTGTGCGCTTCTAGAGTAACCTCGGGAGGATTGTAGAGATTCAATCATGGAATTAAAAAAATTTTGGTGTCAACAACCGTGACTGGTACTCTCCTGGTAGTATTACACTATCATATGGTATTACTTACCTTTAGACCGAGACAATTGCAACAAATGTAGACTGAGATTCAGAGATTACTCCTAAAGTAAAACTGGACTTCCTTGTGCCAAAGAAGAGCTTAGGAATACTTGGTATACGTTTTAACAATTAAAGTCTGAGATTCCTCTCGATATACATGGACAATGCTGCATGCACAACCGTTGTGTGCAATTATAATACATGCACATTATAGTGAAGAAAAGAAGAGAAAATTTATTTATTTATTTAAAAACTTTATTGCACAAATTACAGCAATTGGCGGACTTAAAGCCATTGAGGCTTTGTCTAACAGTCAACCAGCAGACCATGCAGAGAGTGATTAAGTAGGTGCTACTTAACAGAAAAATATTGATAAAAGTGAAAGAAATACATTTGAGATTCGGGCGAAGCCGGGGCAAATCGCTAGTAGAATATAGAGTAGCGCCCCCAGCGATTGAGGCTCAAAGAAAGAAAGAAAGAAGACGTTTATTACACGTAGACACCACGACACAACAATTAGGTACAACAAAAAAAAAACAAGGAAATAAGCGTACATAAAAAAAAGCAAAAAAGTAAAAAGCAAAGCTCTTAAAGTACCCTAGTAGCCTAGGAGGCTTGATGGTACCAGCATATGAACCGATCAATTATGAATTGATTCCGGAAGGCCGTTGTCCACAACGTCTTGTAGGAACAATGGAACATAAACCCGCAAATTGCAGTTAGATATATTCTATATTTTTCATTTTCATTTACCTACATTATCTATCTCTAACATCTTCAACATCATTATTAGGTGCCTCGAAAGATTAATGGCCCAGTGTAAGGAGAGGTCCGAAAAAATATGGAGCTGGAAGACCTAGGTATCAAGTCCGCTTTACTAATTTCGTGATTGAATTGTAATTGGATTGCAACAGCAGCTCAAATACAGTTTTAATTGTAGCAGAATACCAAAAACGTATCTAACTGCTATTGAGCTGCGATTACGATTCAATTACAAGTCAATCGTGCCGTTAGTAAATAAGCGGGCTTGAGGCCCTAGTGGACGGGTTTAACGTAATTGGCGAAACAAAAGCTATCAGGTTTCGCTGGCTTGGCCACGCAGAGAGAATGGGAGAGAGTCGGGCAGTGAAGAAGCATCGATGGATAGACACAGTGGTTGACGACCGGTCGGACCGCCCAGGGGCCTAATTCTCACGCTGTGACATCTCGAAGTCGACATTTTTCCTAGCTAAATATATCAATTAAAAATTTAATTTAAAACGATCTTCGACAATAAAGGCTTAGCGAAAATCGTTGAGTATAAGTGGTTTGCTTGCAGTAGAGATTCAGTGACTTTTTAATAGATATTTGTGGCTAAAGAAAATGTCGAATTCTAATGTCGAAAGCCCGAGAATCGCCCCCCAGGTATCCTGGATGAACGAAGTGGAAATAGACCTATTGGTACTCCGGGCTGACTGTTGGCTGGAGGTGACCGTAGGCCAGAGTGAAATTTAGCTTTTTAGTGTCGGAGGCCAAGACTCATTTTGGTTCCCTGCGTCATCATAGTAAGTAAGTCATCATCATTATCATTCTAGCTTGTACATGAGTCTGCTTGTTACATTATATGTAGGTATATCAATGTACAACTTGTTTTTAATATGAAGAAATAGAAAGAAGTAAATTATTACAGGCTCTACCTATTATTTAAATAGAAAAATACCTACCCATAAGATTAAATATTTTGGATCGACGTTTTATACACGTTGTATGTCGGTATTTTATACGACGTGCAAAACCTGGGTTTTCAAAGTTTTTTGCTAGATGGATATCGGTTTCACTAACAAGTTTTTTATCAATTCATTCATACTAAATTGTTGGATAAAACCATAATAATAAGTTAATGGAGAAAACTTACCTATGCTTCCATCTAGCGACATCTTACTGCAACTATTAGGAAAGGATGGTAGGTATTTTATCGTAAAGCGCCATCTATCTATTTGTAACTTATTTATTTGGAGCACAAGGTTAGAAGCTATGTATGTCTCAGGTTGGTATTAACATAAATTGATAGATGGCGTTATTCTGTCGGACGCTAGTGCGCGGTATTTCCACCCCTATCCTAAAACTCTGGACTGACATTACCACAGAACTCGGTGAAGATATTTTATCAAAATAAACAAGCAAATCAAATCTTTTTTTACTAACATTGTCTGATTAACAAGCATGCCTACAGGTACCACAAAGGCCGGCAATCCAGTCTGCAGTCTAACTTGTTAGTTGGATCATAACATGTTGCCCTTCAGACATTCAAATATATTAAATGTATTTCTGGGACTCAATACTGGTTATAAAATGCGCACAAGATAACTTTACCCGTGACTGAAGTCGGAACAAAATTTTATCTAAATCCAGACACGTGCATTCTACATACTGTATGATTTTCCTTTTTTTTTAACTGGTTGCAGAACTATGGTTACGTAGACGGCCGAAGGCAAAAAAAAAACAGTGACGTTGCGAAATATGATATTTATTATAAAACCTCTTTTTGGAATCACTTATCTAAATTTAGCCCGGCTTGCAGCAAATACACGTTAAACACAACTTAAACATTTAACGTTTTATCATATGAAGTTTATTGTTTAAGTATAAACTTAAATTGTTTAGTAATTATTTTATAGGAGTCACATCATCATTATCATCTTTGCGTTAAATTCCGATTACGCTTGCGCGAGTCACGCGAGGACCCGGAGTCCGCCTTCCTCATCATGGTCCACTTCTCACTATATTCGGCATCATTGGTGGTAAGTTTTGTATAAAAGTCTAACAGTTTTTTTTAAATATTATTTAAAATATCATTTCTTGTCGAGAACCTTATTCGATTGCCTTCTTTAATTTCCATCGTAAAGAATATTTTATGTATCTTTGCTGGGATGTTTGTATCAGGCGCCGGTGAGAGCACAAAGTTCTTCAACAACTGGTATACCAACAGCTTGGTCTCGTATATGGCGAGACGAGCACCTGAAGCCATAAAACAAGACTTGTTCAAATGTTTATTTATTTATTTATTTATTTAACAGTTTATTGCACACAGTAAAATACATAGAGAAACATCATACATATAGACGACACAACAGGCACTACTTATTTCTAAAAGAAATTTCTTCCAGCAGGCCTACAGAAGAGAGATGTGATAAGTAAAGCAGATCGACGTGCGCGATATAGAATCAAATCAAATCAAAGATTCAAACTGAATTATCATCGAGACAAGTGTTTGAGTTTAAGTATATTTTGTTTACTGATAGGTACAGTTAGGTATAACCTAGAAATGTTTCTTAGCGATTGAAATTGATTAAGTATTCTTCGCTTTTTTTCGAGGTAAGCACACACCATAGGTGAAATAAAATGCTTGTGATCTTATACTTGCGAGGTTATCAAAAGATAATGCGGGGTTATCTTACATTTCAAACGACCACTTCACGCTACGCAAGTGAACTTGTTTGCAACCTTAGTGTAGAAAAAGGTAATGAGAAAAAGACATACCTATGCAATTCCTAGGTCCAGCTCCAAATGGTAAGTAGGTGTAAGGTTTCATGTTCTTCTTGTTCTCCTCAGAAAACCGCTCAGGGTCGAATTTCTCAGGGTCTGGGAAATATTGAGGGTCGCGATGCATTTCATAAGTTTGAAACAGAACATAATCACCTTTGCGCATCTGAAAATAAAGAATATCGACAATCATATTTTACAATCATGACAAAAATCACTTAGGGTCACATAATATTGTTCTTAATTGTCACCCCAGCATAGAGTGAGTGCGTGTGTAGTTCTGCATTTTTTTTATATTATACGGCAAACAATCTGGCAAGCGGACCACCTGCTGGAAAGTGGTCACCGCCGTCTATGAACATCAGCAATACAAGGAGAGTTACCGATGCGCGTTGCTGGCCTCTGAAGAGACCACTAATATACCTCTTGAACGATCCCATGACTTAGACCTAAGGAAACACTATGGCTGGGACCTCATCCCACATCCGAGGTGCGAAACAGGGCTCTAACTACTATTAGGATAATGTTAATTGTTAAATTAGGGAGTTGTTACAACTCGTGTTACTTGATTTCATCCATCTCCGGGCTATTCATATTGTCGACGACCCCTGCTCAAAAGAAAAACTTAGGAAAGGTGTTGACTTTCTGTATATTTTCTACAGTCTATACTACGGGAAAAGTTCTAAGAAACGTTATTTTCTATTCTACGCAGCGACAAACTAGCATACAAACTACCTGATGGTAAGCAGTATCTGTATGCCATAACATCTACGATTAATGCGTTTAGGTTGCGGGCAACAAAAATGCAGAATCGCAGGTGCGTTGTCACTGTGTGGGTACCTTATTCTTCAAACCGGAACACAACAATGCAAGCATTGTTGCTTGGCGCTAGAAAAAGATAAGCGGTGGTACTCACCCAGGCGGACTCCTCAGGCTTGACAGAGTCCTATCGCCTGAGATGGTACCACTGTAATTTTTCCGCAACCGCACCTTATTATAGATTTTATCCACAACATCTAGATGCTTGTCAACCAACTAACGTACGGACATCATGATCCTTTTTACCGCACACGGTTCATCAAGTAGACCGCCTGACCGAGTGCCTCCCTAGGCAATAAAAAAAAAGGTTATTATGATACAGATAAATAACTTACAACATAATCTTCCTTAGCTTTATCATTCGGTTTTCCTAAAGAATAGTCACCGGAGCACTGTCTGGCGAAACTGAACACAAAGGGCCATTTCCGCAGCGTTTCTGCAATGAAATTGTAAATAATGCAGCAGAAATGAGAAAAAGTTTGTAAAAAACGAGTAGCCACTTCAGCAAAATGTAGGATTATAACCACGCCTCGTGGAAACGCAAGTATCTTAATAAAAGTAAACTTTCGACATGTAAATAATGATAATACAGCTCAATCCTCAGGAGCCGCTTTGGTGCAACTTTTATAATGCGTACGGCTAAGTAATGGAGCGCGTTACCTGCGAGTGTGTTATCTGATCATTATAATCTAGACGCCTTCAAGGCTAGAGTGAATAGGCTGTTTCTAGTGCCTGTCTATGACTGCTCCATTTTCGGCAGCATCGTCACTTTCCACCAGGTGAGATGGCGGTCAATTGCCACCGGGGTCGTGAATGCGTTTCCAGTCCGAATCAACAGAATCAATTTAAAAAAAATATTTCATTGTCTTATGTATATTCTTTCACTATTTTAAAGTTGACATGTTCGTATCATAATTGAATTTTAATTGAATTGTAATTACTAAACTTTATTTTATTATTGTATTTAAAAACAAACTTACCATCATTTTATGTTAATTGACATTTTAAATTTTAAATTGACATTGTATTGAATCTTTCGGCCATTTTTTTGTTCTGACATGCGATATTTTTACCGTTCATATTACCGCTACAATTTGATAGTTTTTACATGTTTCTGTAATAATTTAAGTAAGAATGTTACCAATAAATTATCTACATCTATGGGTATGGTACTTTATCTCCCAGAGAAATAGGGGCAGGATCCTGTTAGATCCATTTAGGACCACAATGACTAATACGCATTGTGACCAATGAAGGTTACAGGCATTTTAACAGTTTCAAACTTATCATCAGTTAGTTAATTTTTCTACAGCGAAAAATAAAACAGACCTTACCGCAGACAACCATGTCTAGGTACGTCATATTCTGCACAACATCGTAGTCAAGTCTCCCGCCGGTTTTCCGATCTGTCTCCAATACTTCTCGTGCCAGTCGCGCCTGCGCATCGCGGTTGGCTACTAGTTCGTATAGTAAGAATGAGACCGCGTTGGCCACTGACTTGTATCCTCCGATGATGAATAACGCCGCCTGGGCCACTACCACGTCTTCCGGCCAATCTGAAAAAAAAGACAAGTTGGTTTCCACATTTATTTATTAATTATTTATAACAAAAAAAAATAATTATGATAGTAGTTTATCAGTTATATAACACCCATAATACAACCTTTGCTTACTTTGGGGAAGATGGCGCTGTGTGAATTTGTCAAAGCATATTTATTTATTTATTTATTCATTCTTTGTACAACAGTACAGTTAAAAACTAATCATGGCATTAATATCCCGAACGTGGACTCGTGCGTGAGGGTCCATTCGGCTTGACTAAGATATAGGATTCGGCAGATCATGTAATTCATTTATTCATTCATGTTTTATTGATAATTGTTAATTACAAGTCAATTACAGTATAAGTATGTCAAGCTAATGATTTCAAAATAATAATAATGATTAATAATTAAATAATGTCTAATAATATCTACATTACATATCTATGTCAATATCTTTAGTTCTAAAAATTCACTATAACTATAGAATGGCTGCTTGATAAGCCAATTGCGCAGCCTGTTAGTAAATATGGGCATGCTGGCGGCGGCGACGTTTTCGGGCGGCAGCCGGTTGTACGCGGCCGGGCCCATCACGTGCGCCGAGCGCGCGCGCCGCGACAGTTTATGTGGGACGCTCCGCAGCCGAGCTGAGTGGCGGACGTTGTGCCTATGACCTTCCCCAAGTCTCTCGTATTTAAGCATAACATATTTGGCCACTTCGAATATCAATAAGGACGGTAATGCCATAATACAGAGTTTAACAAAGAGAGTCTTAGCTAGTTCATCACTAGCCACCCAGGCCACTATTCTCATAGCACGCTTTTGCATGCGAAAGGCTCGCTCCCACTCTGCCGCACAGTTCCAGACCGTACTGAGCTAAAGACTGGACCGAGGAAAAATAACATGATCGCACTACTTCAGTCGGCGAGGTCGAACTGAGTCGACTCAACGCGAAACACGCTTCTCACAATTTTCCACATAATTTGTCGATGTGGATCTGCCAGGTTAGGCCCTGATCTATCTGAAAACCAAGCAGAGACAGAATCAATCTGCTCGATGGTGATCCCGACATTGATTTGTACAGGCGGCCGCCCACGACCACCGAGATTGAAATGGAGCACCTGCGTTTTGCTCAAATTTAACATTAGCCCGTTCATTCGAAACCAGGTCACGAGACGATGGGCAACTTCGACTAATTTTTGATTTGGCTCGTCAATAGATGAAGCTGTGACAACCACCGCCACATCATCCGCGTATACATATACGTCTACCTCCGTCATATAGTCCGGTAAGTTATTTAATAATATAGAGAATGCCAAATTGGACAGCGATGACCCCTGTGGAACTCCTCGATCAGCCGAGAGACCAATAATTGAAGTAGAGTGACTGCTATCTGAGCTCCGTAAGCCTGTTAAAAGGCCTGACTGTTACATGTAAGTCGCCTGAATCGCGTATTTATTGTTTTCAGTTATTTGTCTTTTTAGCCATTTTTGTCCAGTTAGAAACAGCGTTTTGTAATAAAAAAGGTAGTGTTTAATGTTAACTTTTATTACACGAAATTATACTCATAAATTATTTATTGGTTTTCATAAAAAATAAGGTATATATAATTATTTATCCCATATTAAGTTACAGGTTCTATATCTATAAATATATATTTCTTTTACTTTATTTTGTATTATATATATTAGTATTAATATCATTTCTGTATTAGCATACCATTCTGCCATTCATAGCATTAAGCTGAGGCTGGTCCAATTTGGTCCGATGATGCATCGCCCTGCTTCCTTATTATGTACTTATTATGTTAGTTTTAAGTTTTTTTTAAATGTGTTATTGGACCAAATAAAGATACGTCTATGTCTATGAAGGTTTGCTCACGATATTTAGCTGACCGTATGAGCATCGGTTAATGTTCAACTAGTGTACTAAAAACAGACTATGGCATTGGTGGCAACAATACATGGAGTGACAGGGGATCAAACCCGGTACATTTCGCATACGAGTTGGACCCACTAGCCATTTGGCCACCGACACATCTAGAAAGAAGAACTAATTAATGAGTACAAACGAAGATAAAGCCAAAAATACTAATTTATATTTTTTCGTAACCTCCGTCAATTTAACATAATGTTTTAAACTATCGCGGTAATTATCACACATTTTAAGGGTTGTTTGTAAGGGTTATATGTTTGTTGTTGTTTGAAGACGAGTAGCCCGATATTTCGACACAGTTGCATGCATCATGGTCACGGGACGACTGGATAGCTCCAGTCTCCAGTCAAACCCGGAACATACCCTTAAAAGGTACGTCAGTTTACTTAAAAGCACAAGAAACAAGGCCATCTTGGTGGCAATGCGCTCAGATGTGCCTACTGTACTCCAGAAATATTGACTAAAGCCGGATACCTCATCGAGTTCACTCCTCGAGTTCACTCATCGAGTTCACTTCCATTCTCCCTTTTGAGGCATACTGACTCGAACAAATATCCCCATGTCCCGCAACTGACCAGGAAATCAGCCTAAAAATTCCGTTAGCCAACACCAGAATTTTTAGTCTCCACCCTGACGCCGAAATCAAACCATCCTAGAATAAGACCACGCTAATTCCGAAACTAAAAGTACAAGTTCAAGCTAATAGTAACTGAATTTTACAAGGACTGACAAGGACTGGCAAGGACAGATTATCCCCAGATTATTGCCATATCCACACTTTATAATTTTTACTACTGTCTGTCAGGACTTATCGTGGACATATTCTAGTACCTAAGACCATGCCAGCCTTGCCGAAATAATAAAAACAACCGAAACCAAGAAAAACCAGGCTGCCACCGTTTTGGAAAGCACATATATGTGAAGGAAAAGGCAAGAAATCCCTAGAAAATATTATCATTCGCATTTATGAACAGAATTCTTGAACTCACGGCCTTTTTTCCTCGTCTCCATTAACAGCTGTATCAAGTCAGGGTTCTTAATATTATTCTCCTCCCGTTCCTTCATTATTTTCGTCACCAACATTTTGAAGAAGTCAAAGCTTTCTGTCGATAGCATCGATAGATTCAGTACCTGCAAAATATTATATTTCCAATTTCATTTCTTTAAGAGATTTTCGAGTGAAGTGTGGACTGATTATTTTACATTGTGACTTTAATATCAACATAATATATGTCCTACCAGAGGAATGTAGGTCAGGTTACTGTACAATGAAAATATAGAATTAGGCTTGGACGCAGAATTCAAGAAAGATTATCAACAACATAATTGTACATAATTTAATAGATATAATGAAATTAAATGAAATTTTATTGAATATGGAGTTTGGGTTTCGTAATTTTGCAGTTCGAGATGCAATAGCTTCTTTCCCACCAAATTCCTACCTTCTCAGGCGTATATCCATAATTGATCTACATTTTCTAATATGTCAAGATATGATAGTAAGACTTATTTAATTAAGAAAATATTAAAATAATGTCATAAAGATATCATTAAGCCAAGTCAAAAAAATTAAAAAATGTTAACATTTTAGATTCAAAATTCTAACTTCAAAATTACAATTGGATCGGAAATTGTCATTGAATTAAAGTATCATTAAACAATGTCACAAAAAATTATAAATGTCAAATTGAATCGAAAAATTAGAAAAGAGAGAAAACAATTACGAATTACTAATCATGTCAAATTATTTATAATCAATCAAACCTTAAATTTCCTATAATACATCCAATAATTACAACTGAGTGATTTTGCCTTTTAGTTACCTTCATTAGTTTTGGGATTCCCAGTGCCAAACCGCCTTTTATGTAAGACCAAAAATTTAAGTCGATCATCTGATTCACTCTGCACATGAATTCATTGTGAATGTCAGTTTTGGAGTCTAATTTAAGTCCAAATCCGCATGCAGCTATGCCGTCAATGGTGAAACGGTTCACCATGTCATTGGCTGCGATGTCGATGTGTCCATCTGGTGAAAGATTTTACGCGTAAATTAAGATACATTATACATTTGACATCCTAATTGTATTTACAAAAATTTCATTTTTTTTGTTTTTGACAGTTATGAATTTATTGACATTAATAATTAATTATTTATATTGAACATAATTGATTACTGATAATTTTTATTTTAATGTATTTGATCTAAACTAAACTGGAACGAAATCATAAAATTATTGATGTTTTTATTACTTGAATAAATGAATTGAAATTAAAATTAAGATACCATAAACTAAAAACCAGTTACTGATGGAATGAGTTCATCCTCATCACTATCATCAGATCAATAAAAGTTTTTTTCAGTGATTTTATTGAATAGAATTGGTTTTATCAACTTAAATGGTGTACAAATAAGTAGGTTGAATAAACATCAAATTGCTGATTACATGCATTTCTTGCCAGTTTCGGCAAAACAATATTTTGAATTTTGATACATTACTGTAAAAAAATTCTATAGGTTTACTTTATTATACCAGTGGAGGATTGAATCTTCATTTTGAGGACGTCAATTAGGTTATCAATGATTTCTGTGATGAGTGGCAGCGTCTGGCGCAGTTTGGACCCGGTGAAGGCTGGACTGAGGGTAGCCCGCATATCACGCCACTGTTGATCTGACGGTAAACAATTCAAAGTTTTTCGTTATCCATATATTTTATTGTGCTAGAAATCGCGTGTCAGTCAAATAAGTAGATTTGTAAAATTTGAATGCAAGTAATTAATCTGCTAATCTAGTTGTCCTAGGGGTCTAAAAAGACCACATTAGCATTTTATATTATGATTCATATTAGCGTGCTACATACTTATCTGATCCGGTGGCTAAAACTGGAACTAAGTGACGACATTTTGATATGTTTGTTTTAAACTAAACTCGCGTTCTTTACACATATTTTTATATTCGACGTTAGGAAATCAAATCGAAAAGGTACAGCGCGTGTAATTCCGTAGAATATAATAATATGACATTTAGATATGTCATGTCAATGTCAACAACACCGACGCTGCAGATAAGTTCACGACAAATTAATGTGAATCATACTATGGAACGCTAATGTGGCCTTAGACCCCGCATCAGTAGTCAATGACATCGAGTGCTACAAACACAATGTCAAGAGGACTTTTATGAAACTGACTCTACGTCCTCACAGATAGACTACAGACTTATGCAATATCACACAGAAAGTTTATCTTTAACACCATGCTTATTAAACTTTACGAATGAATAGCTTTCGACTCGACGCCACAAGACCTGAGAACGGAGATCAAGAGCTAGTTGTGTTTTTTGCTCCAACGTTTTTTATTCCTTCCGATTCGCTGTCATAAGCTGGAATAAAGTCTTTCCTTTTGCTTAAATTAATCTTTTGAACTACGTTACTAAACCAGTTCGCTTGAAATAATGATTAATTGTACACAAAAAGGTAATAAATGCGCAGCATAAATTCAACTGGATAGTGATATGTCATTCCATCCACATATTAATAAAATAACAGCTAAAGCCTATGTTAGGATTTATAATGAGACAGTCACGTGACTTTAACAATCCTCTATCATTCTATTGAACAACTTCTATGTTCGACACTTAGAATATGGCTCGGTTGTTTGGAACACTCAGTATAAAAAGTACAAATACAGCATGGAGCGTATTCAAAATTTTATTAAATATCTTCAATATAAGTTTAAAAGCTCATATAAGGATAAATATTTGACTTTGGAAACTCGTCGCGATTTACGAGATCAAATTTTCTTATTTAAATTAATTAATAATCAAATAGACTCCCTTATTTATTATGTGGAATATGTTTCAATAGCTCAAAGTGTAATGTTCGCAGAAAACGTTCCTCATTCCTTTTTGCAAGACAATTTACTCAAAAAATCGCTGTTTGATCCGTGTTTGTGATAAATACAACCACCAGTATAAGCACGCCGATATAATTTTGCATAGTTTAGCAACTTTGAAGAAAATGTTAAGTTGTGCTGTTTACTTTAGATATTGGCTTGTTTATAGCACAGATAACAAATTGCTAATGTATTATCTTAAGGTGTTTGTTTCCCATAATAAATAAAAATAAAATAAATACAGATTTATCTACAACGTAGGTTAGGTTTAGTAGTTTTAATGTGCATAAACGTATTTCTTGGTGAGAAGTTAGTATTTTTACAATTTTTTATTTGAATTGCAATGTTGGTATGTAACTATGTATGTTCGGGGCAAACCTTGTAAGCCTAATTTGACCCACTTCCCGGTGTTCAATTGAGTTTAGATTTGGTATACTTGTGTAACTTGGATGACGATGCAGTACTATGGAGTTGGTCTGATAATGGAGCGGAAGGTGGTCACAGGTACTAATGAACGCAATAGGATAACACCATGGCTCTTTGGAATGGTCATAATGAGTACTGAACCCCTAGGTGATATTTAAGGTCTGATGATGATGACGGAAGGTGGCCTAAGGAACTAATGAACGCAATAAGATAACACCACCGTGTTTGGGCTCGTTGGAACGGTCGTGATGTGTACTATACAGCGTGATAAAAGCTTGTATTGAAAAATTATTTTTCATTTAAGAACTTATTTGTAGAGACGTTTCCTTTTGTAATAGTGCACGTCACAAGCGTACTGATGTTTTTTTTTTTAATAAATTACTTTAGGTACCTATGTATTACTATTTTGTTTCTTACCTCTCAAATTAAGTAAGGTCTTCCCGAAAACCGGATCGAAGTCCAAATGTAGTTTTCTATTTACGAAGTTATCGAAATCCTTGACCAGTATCGCCTTCATCAGAACCGGATCTCGCACCAGTATTATAGGCTTGCTGAATTCGTAGTAGCCCACAAATCTGAAAAAAAAGTAATAAATAGGTTTTATATTATCTAGCCTGACGACCTGAATGCTTTAGTTGGTTAACATGCTGTCTGCCATGCAGGATTCGATTCCCGTCCGGAATTGAAGTTAGAAGTTGAAATAATTAATTTTAATTTCTGTTACAGGTCTGGGTGTTATACATATATTCACATAGTATATAATAAAAAAAAAAACATCTTAGCGTTAATGTCCCGATTTTTGCTCTCGAGGACGAGGGCAAGGGGTCCGCCTTGACCATGATCCAGGATTTGGCCGATCAGGTAATTACAGTGGAGCGACTGCCATCTGACCTCCGTGACCCTGCTACCAGGGGAACCTGAGCAGATTGGGTCATGGTGCAGATTTTATTACGATGTTTTCCCTCACCGAAAGAGCATCTGTTAGTATTCAACTAATGTACATAAGTCAGAAAACAGTCATGGGTACATGGCCGGAGCTGAATTCGAACCAGGGACCTCTGGCTTACGAGTCGGATACTGTAACCGCTCGGCCACCGACGCTTTATTCACATAGTATACATGTACTTATATTACACTAGCAAACCCGGCGAACTCCGTTTCGCCACCAGATGGCTTCGTTTTATGTAACATTTCGTTTGGTGATGAAAGATGAAGAAAAAATTTTTTTTTATTTCATTTCACAACAGTAATGAATTCATTTCGATTACAAAAATGAAGTGTTATTTAGTTGTACTTCTCTAAGTAAATGAAAGTGAATCCAAAGTAAATACTGAATCGAAGCGTTATACGTGTCCGCAAATTATCCGTTTCATTGAAGTGCTCTTTGGTAAACCACATTATTTGTTTTTTGGTCTGACGTTAACACAAACAAAGCGGATGGTTTTCCATCTCGTGAACACGCAACGTATAACTGCCCATGTGAAAAACAATGATTTTCTAAATTTATCCCGCAAACACTAAGCGATTGGCCTTGCGACTTGTTAATTGTCATTGCGAACGCAAGGCGAACTGGAAATTGTAATCGTTTGAAGTCAAACGGAAGATCAGTCGGAATCATTGGTATTCGAGGAATACATACATTTTCACCTGCGTACTTTCCGTTAATAATGTTTGCCTCAATCAAATTCGGCATAAGTCTTTTTACCGAAAGTCGAGTACCGTTGCAAAGTCGCGGTGGATTCAAATTACGCAATATCATAATAACTGTACCAACTTTAAGTTGCAAGTTATGTGGTGGAAATCTTGGTAACTCCAGAGAGTTCAAAAACTCCGTTGGATAATTTACTACATCATCGGGATTTGTTATGGAATCAACGGATTTGTATGTCACCAAATCGCCAGCAATTTTTGATTGAATGGTAAAATTCAGTGCGTGTACATCATTATTCTTTGCGGCAAGAATTGCTCGTTGACTTAACCAAGCATAATTCTGATAATTCTCACTAATGTTTGGGAAAACATTTTCAATAAGAGCTAATTGAGAGTCTACAAATCGGCAAAAGTCGTTGGTAAGAGTAATTAATACAGATGTCGCATCAACTGGGACTTTTCCATTTCCAACAGCTAACAATTGTTTGGAAAATTGTGCAGCACTTTGATCATTTTGAAGTTGAACTCTCATATTAGTGGTTAGCGATAATGTTTTTACGTTATTCCATAAAGGTGATGCCTTCAGGCAAGCATTCAATTCATCTGCAGGCGTTCCGCGGGGAATTACTGGCAACGTCTGCCTGAAATCGCCTGCCAAAAATATCATCAAGCCGCCAAAGATGTTGTTATTTCGCCGAAGATCCTTCAGTGTGAAGTTAAGTGCTTCAAGTGATTTCTTATGTGCCATTGTGCACTCATCCCAAACAATGAGCTTGCATTGCATCAACAATTTTCCCATTGCACTGGATCGGGAAATATTGCATGTTGGAGTATCAATTCTGTTTAAATTGAGTGGCAACTTAAGCGCAGAATGTGCAGTACGACCGCCATTTAGAAGAGTCGCCGCAATTCCAGATGATGCTAACGCCAAAGCTATGTCACATCTTGATCGAATAGTGGCCAAAATCAATGAAATGACAAATGTTTTCCCAGTTCCTCCAGGTGCGTCCAGGAAGAATATACCACCAGTATTATTGTCCACCGCTTGCATTAATGTTTCGTATATTTGTTTTTGCTGTTCATTTAGCAACGGCACATTATTTCGAACGAATTCCTGCAATGTATCAACATTGTATTGCAGCTCTCGATTTAATTCTTGGTTGAATGCATCGTGCATCGATCGATTTGGCGCAATCATTCCTACTTCAATCAGTAGCTTGTTTGCAATAGTCAAGCATTGATCCTCAATCAGAATCAATCCTTCATTGTAGATTTCATCGGTTATTTGGATGTCAGGATTATTCGTTTGAATGCGCAAGCGATGCAAGATATCTTCACATAATCGTCTTTGTATTTGTTCCATAACTGAATTGGTTGTGAAGGAAAACATGTGGTGATGATAATTGCGAACAGCGTTCGTATTTGGTACGCATTTGATGAAACAACTGAATCCGCAAGTGTTAAATCCCAATGAGAATCGTTCTCCAGCAAACCCAATAGTTGACATGCTTCTCGATATGTTTGGCATTGGTGGCCATTCACAGTTTTCAAATGCGCAAATGATTTTGGTCCACGTGCATGTACCAACAGCAGTCGCAAATAAAAACATTCATCATTTCTAGGATGAACAGTATACATGCGACCTAGTGCATCAGTGGAAAACACCTGTGGCCAATCTGGAACTGGGGTTCCTTGTTTGCGACGTTGGAATTTCTTTGTTGATTGATTCCAAGTGTAATACTTGGGCATTTCAACGTACATCAGCGTCGCTGCGAATGGATCTGCTTCACACATTGCAAAGAAGCTAGTCAATATTGTCGATGGTGGTCTCTCAGCTCGTTGTGCCGCATTAGCCTCAGTGAAGTAAACTCTTTGGCCATTTTCCAAATGCACTGCTAAATGTACAACTGTGGGATATCTTTCATGAATTTGAAATGACAATAATCGCCACAGTGCTTCATTAGTACTGACGTATCTGCCCATTTGGAAGTTGCTGATTTCGTCATTCGCATTTTCCGACGCAATACCAAACACAGCCATGTCGCTGCCTTTTGTGACGTACTTGCACAAATATTTAATTGATTTGGCCGAATGACAACTCTCAACGTTTGCATGTGTTTCGAAAATTCGTGATAGCAGCGGGCAATATGGTACAATGAATTCATTTCCGATCTCAATCTCTTGATTTTGAACTTTAACTTTGATAGTTCGACCATTATCTTCTTTTGAACGCTGACGATAAACTGGATATCCATCGTTCCCTGTGACTGTTTCAGCAAATAACGGTCGCGGATATCGTTTTGTGCACTTTCCATCAGCCATGCAAGGCGATAATGGATTAATGCACCGCACGGTCCATGCACCATCTGTGTCGTCACAATGTCGTGTAGATGGGGATCAGTGACTGGATCAGGAATTTCAGCTGATATGATGTCATCCACTTCATTTGAATGTAATTTGTTCAGCAACCAAATTAGGATATGAGCATGCGGTAGTCTACGCTTCTGCCATTCCACCGAGTACATATAACAACGTGTGTCACCAAAAACTCGATACTTAGCAAGCACATCCATCATAACCTTGAGTTTTTGCTGAAATACTCTGGCGATTACGTCATGGCGATCTTGCGGTTTTTGGCCCGGTTCCAACTCACGTTCAATTTCCGTCCACTTCGGATTGCATGTGAACGTAATAAATAAATCCGGAGTTCCATAATTTCGCACGTACGTCATAGCGTCTTGAGCGTATTCGTGCATGTGGCGTGGGCTTCCGATATAAGATGATGGGAGAATCGTCAGACGTCCAATATTCTGAACATCACCATCTGAATGAATAGCATCACGCAAGTGTATATAGTCCTCAGATCGTAGCTTTGCCTGATTGAATCGGATGAACGCTAAACGTTCGGTCTCGACTTTGACATACATGTCGACAGCGAATTGCTGGAATAGCCGACGGCACTTCAGAATGACATTCTGCTCATGTGTACGAATCATCAAACGATACGCATAGTAATTCATTGCGCTTAGATTTTTATTCGTTGATACGCCTGAAAATGCAAAATTAAATGAATTGTTAATGGAAACCAATAATATCAATAATAGCAATAATTAGTGTGTAAATATTGTACCTGTAATTGGATCGACCATCTTCAACGTGATGTCGTATCCGTCTTGCCCTTGCCAATAAATGATTGGATATTGTAATGCATCGTACAAACGATGTGTCTCTTTTACACGATGCATGACATTGCTTCTTCGCTGAACGACAATGTCTCGCGATTTAGTTGGATCGCCAACAATAATTGCAGCAACATCATTAACGGTGGGTGCATTGAATCTTCGCACATGTTCACCTGTTGGGGTACAATCCGCTCTTATGACAAATTTGTGCGTATCTGATGGCATTCGTTCCAATGCTGTTTTGAACATATTAACCACAGCATTATTAGCGTGAAAAAATGCTTGCAACTGTTCAATAATTCGTCTCTTTAACTGTTGTGTTCCCTGTACATTGCACCGCACATTCAGCTGATCCACCATCGACGAAATGAAATATATTTGCAGAAATTGATGCGGTGCATCTGGTGTTGGCACCATTGAACCATGCAAATGATATATTTGTCCTTGTATCTGTAATTGCAAACAATCATTTGTTGAAGAATACGGTGTGACTTCTGATCGTGTGATGGTGTAGTGTGTGGTGTATATGTAGTTGTTATGTGTTGCAATTCATTGTGTTGGTGTGAGTGAAAGGTTATGTGTGTTGTATCTTTTACCTTGCAAGTCGGCATGAAGCCGCCTTCTCGAATGATATTAGCTCCAAACGAAGTCATGCGAAAGCAGTTATTGTATTCAAGGATGTGTTGAAGAAAATGGCTGGAATCGGGATCACTTCCATCGAACAATGGTTTCAGTGGCTGTAGTGGTGTAAGTAATGGATCCAGTTTGACTTTTCCACTTGCGCAGCACAATCCAGCTGTTTCTCTTTTGAACTTTAACGCATTGCAATATCGGCATATAGTCGTCATTGATCCAATATCTAAATTTTCATCATCACTGTAGTTCGCAGTGGGATCATATTGGAATGCCAAGCGATTGTATGATGCCAATGATCTTCGTGTGCTCACGCGTTGTCTCAATCGGGCATTTTCTCTTATTATATTTTGTATTTCTTCGCTTAAGTTCTGTGAATACACTTGTTGCTGGCTTGCATGTCTTGTGCGGCGGCCGATGTTCGCACGTCGTCCTCTAGGCATTTTGGACTATGGACAGAGTGGTGAATTTAACCTCAAATGCACGATCCACATAATTTACACAGTTCAACTTACCACCTTAAAGACAAATCCCTGCTGTTGAAATTGAATAAAAATTTTGCACAATACACGTGATTGATTTGATGGTTTCCAATTGAAATGTTAGGAAACGAATAACTTATTTTTTTTACTTTTTTTTGACAATTTCACAGTGAACACAATACCGGTTTGTCACATGAAATTAACTGAGCAGAGAACAATGAGTAGCTGTCAAACAATGTATCACGCACCGGCGCCATCTGCTTAAAATATTGGTTTGTAGTACATGCTATCTATCAGAGATGGCGCTGTATGTGAATAAAGATTTTCCCGCTTTTCTTTTCAAATTTTTCCAGGATTTTCTTTGCTATAAACCTCACGGAGCCCGAGACCTTTCCAACGAATGCAAAACCGTGGAAATCGGTTCGTGCGTTCTGGAGTTACAGCGTCAGGAAGGAAAACCCGACTTATTTTTATATAGTAGATAAGCATGTATTTAAAAAATATATATATCGTTTATTAGTTTTCTGGCAGCCATAACACAAGGTTTGCATACTTTGGGGCTAGATGGCGTTGTGTGAATTGTCCAATCATAAAAATAAATTAAAAAAGTCTATTGTCCCCCCATAACTTGTTATGAAATATATGGAAATTTACAGTAAATCGACTTGTAAGACTACTAAGTAAGACTAATGGGAACGGTTTGATTTCGTCATGCACCAAAGGGCTAGGCTGAGTCGTTTTTTTTATATACCGCAAAGGTTTCAAACAAGCTTACGGCCTGCCTGATGGTAAACAGTCACCGCAGTCACCTATGGACGTTTGCAATACCAGGGGCGTCTCCCACGCGTTGCCGACCCCGTAAAAATAGTTTTTTAACCCTTTTCTTGAAGAACTCCATGTTGTATTCTCCAGGAAAAACCTCTCCAGGTAGTTCATTCCACAACCTTAGTGTGCGTGGGAGAAAGTACCTATGGAACCGCAGTTCGCGACCAATTTGGCTCCAAGGTGTGAGGATGAACTCTCTGTCAGTGGCGAGCGGTGCGATGATAGAATGTAGCTGTAGGCATCATGTCAAACAGTTCTGTTCTGAAATGGTTACATTTGCAACGGTTCTAACAAAACGTCATAACTGGGTGACTGGTATTGTAAACGTCCATAGGCCGCAGTCATCGCAGTAACTGCTTACAATCAAGCAGGCCGTAAGTTTGTCCGCTACCTTAGTGGTAAAAAAAACATAGATACCAGTGTTTTAGTATTATTCTGAGGATACAATAGTCGGCGGAAAATAATTCACATTCTTTATTTTCGGCGTCGTATTTACTAGTATCCGACTGAAGGTCAATTTCAGGCCGAAGCCGAATGCGAAGCCGATTAATCGGTTGCTGCCATAACCTTCACCTAAAGCCGATGGCTTAAAAGCTCTAAGAAATTGTGTTCAAGTTAGGCCACAAGCTACAATTTAGGTATACGTATATGTAGTCTCTCATAGTAGACCCGGCGCGACTTCGTTCGCATACACCTACTTTACCCCTACTTACCCTTTTTTCTTGCTTTTAAACCTTCCTCATGAATCACTCTATCTATTGTTTCAAACTGCATTAAAACCCATTGCGTGACAGACGACGGGAAGCGACTTTGTTTTATACTCTGTTTAGATGCAATCACAAAAACTATTAGGGGAGTTATTAAGCGCAAAAAGGGAGGTCGGAGGTCGAATGGAAAAATTTAAGATACCGCTAACTAATTAACGGGCAATTTGCGAGTAAAATATACACCCGGCCCTTTTTAATTTTGGGAAAATTAAGTTGGTAAATTAGACAGCTTAACTAAAGCAAACGTAAAATATCATTAAACGTTAAATCATGAAAATGTTGATTAAACATTACTCGGCAAATGAAAATGGAAATTCAAAGTTTCTTTCTTTTTTAATAAACGATTTTACTTTAGTACGGACAGACTTAATAATCCTTATGTCGTTGATTTTCCAGCTATTCGCACGAGCCGTTTTGGTTCGACCTTTATAATGCGTACGGCTAAGGAATGGAACACGTTGCCTGCGAGTGTGTTTCCTGATCAATATAATCTGGACGCCTTCAAGGCTGGAGTGAATAGTCTGTTTCAAGACAAGTATGTTCCATCTTCGGCCGCATCGTCAGTTACCAACAGGGTAGATGGCGGACAACTACCTGTCTCATCATCATCACAGTCCGTAATAGTCCACTGCAGGGCCTAGGGCCTTTCCCACGAAAGGGGAGGTTATTGCCATAATCTCCACGCTTGGCAGGCGGGTTGGAGATCGCAGTGTTTAAATAAAACAATAGAAAATGCTGTTGCCCATTTTCCAGACTACGGAGGCTCTTGATCTTTTGCCTCGAAAACATTAGTCGCCTTGTACGACACCCATGAGTGTATGGGGTTGGTGCTACTCTACTCTGCCGGACACCACACGGCCAGCTATAGGTCGACAACTTAACTGGATATCGCCTGCGGAAAGTAAGGTAGGTGGAAGGGTGATTTTTCAGGGATGAACGCGGGGGTGCGGGGCCCGGGGCAGTGAGCATTTTCATCCGCGAAACGTCACTCAATGACGTTCCTCGGAAAAAGAATGCACACGAGATTATGCCCGAACTTGTTCCAAGATATTATATCCCAAGACGAGAAACCTAATGTTTGCCAATGCCAATGTAAAACTAAACCACGATTTTTAATTCGGTGCAAAAAAAAATTTAAAGATATGTTTCTATAAGCAGTGCCTGTTGTGATATATAAAGTGACTTAACCGATTTTTTTATTGAATTGAGATATTTCACTGCTGGGCCTCCCACAGAGATCTCCAGAAATCGGTCCTGTGCCGTGCGCATCTAGCTGATACCCGCGACCTTTCGTCCAGGTACCGGCGACCAGGTCGTCGGTCCATCTTGCTAGAGAGAGGCGTGCCCATTGAATCCTTTTAGAAACCGACACCTTTCGGGTGGGCGGACAGCACAATTGCGACGAGATGATGTGCTTGAGCATGAAAGGGATCTAGGAAAATGTTTAGACTAATTTTTTTGCGAACATTTTCGAGCCTCCATCTCAGGATTTATTTTCGGCAAATAAACCTCGTGTGCGTTGTTCCGAGCGTTCGTAACAAAATTATCACCCGAGCTATGCGGAGTCCACGAGCGCACTGAGAAACGTTACTTGGGCTCCCTGCCCCGCGCCTCCGCGCTCAGCCCCAAAACGTCACATGACGTCACCCACTCAGCCCCCCACCACCGCGCAGGCGATATACCAGTTAAGTTGTCGACCTATAATATCGTATACCACAAAATCCGTATGGGTGTTCTTTAAAATGATTTAGAAGCAGATAACCTAGGACCTCAAATGGCCTTGGCAAATCTTCCCGCCTGCTTGGTTTGGAGATGTCTCTCCAACTTTGGTGGAGGCTAAAGTTTTCTTTTTCTACGCAATAGCAAACGAGCAGCGAGTCCACCATGGTAAGCGGTAACATCCATAACATATACGATTCATGTATTTAAGTTGCAGTCAACAAAAATGCAGAACCACAGAGTGTGTTGTCATTGTAAGAACTAACATGCCAAAGTAATCTTTCAAACCGGAATATAATAATGCAAGCATTGCTGCGGCAGAAATAAATACGGCGGTGGTTCACCCAGGCGGACTCCTCAAGCTTGACAAGAGTCCTACCTAATTAGCAAAAGTTTAGTAATTGGTCTTGCTATGCTGACTTAAGTACTCGTATGCCCACAGTATTCACACGTACCGCTCATTAGGAAAACGCCTGTACAACTTGTCTCCATTGGGAGAGTAATGTGGTGACAGGATGCTTCCGACGATCGGCATCGCCGGTAGATGTTTCACGCCGCTGAACCTGCGCGGGCGCAGGATCACCAACACTGCTAGTAGGCACAGCACGGCAAACCAGAACATCACTGAAAATAATAAGAATAACGTCACGGGGTGCCAATCGACTGAATTAGTAAGGTAAAGTAGGTTTAAAAAGAAGGAGAACACGATAACGTTAAGTATTATCCACTACAGTCACATTTTATTATTGCACCGCTCGCCACCGGCAGGGGAGTTCATCCTCGCATCTTGGAGCCAAATCGGTCGCGAACTGTGCGGTTTTAAACGAAATTTCTCCCATGCACATTAAGGTTGTGGAATGAACTACCTGGAGAGGTTTTCCCTGAAGAGTACAACATGGAGTTCTTAAAGAAAGGGGTGAAAAGGTTTTTACGGGGTCGGCAACGCGTGGGTGATGGTGGGCATGCAAACGTCCATAGGCTGCGGTAACTGCTGTCAAAAAACTGTGGGACATAATCATAATCCTTTCCAGTAGGTCTAGATCTTGTGACGGTGAAATGAGTGGACTGTATTAACTTTATCACTGAGTATATACCACGTAGATCACACTGCAAATAGGTACACAGAACAATACAGAAGACTATACAATAAACAGGTTTTCCAATGAATTAAAAATTCATAACAGGCTTTTACTGCACGGTAGGTAGGTTAGGTTACCTACTCATCAAGACCATTCCAAAGAGCCCAAACACGATGAAGTTATCTGTTTGCGTTTATTAGTTCCTATAACCACCCTCCGACTCCATCATGAGACCAGCTCCATGGTACCATATTAATGCATTGTCATCCAAGTTACTTAGGTATAAAAAATTTCAGCTTAATCAAGTGCAAATAAAAGCTTGTAATAATAATGAATAAGGAATAAGTAATTTATGTATTGATTAAAAAAGCTGATTTGTAAGGTAACGACCTTTAAGACAGTTGAAGGTCAATACACGATTTGAAAATCCCCGCACTACACCCCGCGGTCGCCTGCCGAAGACGTTTCACGAACAGAAATTTAGATATACGAGTATTTACTTTTTAAGATTTGTATAGATAAAATAAAAAATAATCATCTTAATGTTAATGTTCCGTTTGTGCTCTCGTGAAAAAAAATTTTTTTTTCTTTTACTAAGGTGGCAAACAAGTTTACGGCCTGCCTAAATCTGCATTAATAATTAAAATTTTTATTACTTAACGTAATCAGTTTCGCAGAATATTTTCTCAATGAATGCGAAACTGAATTATAATTTTATGAAGGCGGGTTTGGCGAGTCAAGTTTAACTGAAATATTTTGTTGTTATTATTTCTTGAAATTAAAGTTCAGAACATAGAGCATCTAACAGACATTATCATTATCACAGCCCATAACAGTCCACTGCAGGACTTAGGGCCTCTCCCACGGAAGGGAAGGTTATTGCCATAATATCCACGCTCGGCAGGCGGGTTAGAGATAGCAGTGTTATAAATATAACAATGGAAAACGCTGCTGCCCATTTTCCAGCCTACGGAGGCTCTAGATATTTTGCCTCGAAAACATTAATCGCCTTGTACGACACCCACGAGTGTAAGGTGGTGCTATTCTATTCTACTCTACATTAACAGACATACGAACTCGACAATATTCTGAATCGACGATAACGTACTTACGTTATGTATTATCGAAAAAAGAAACAGACAGACAAGTATTGTAAAAAATTGGTCGACAGGTGTCTCCAACGATTTCCTAATGAAAGTAACAAAGTTCACCTAAAATGTTTGGTCATGAGTCATAACCTAAGAAAACGTACTCATACTAGGTAACCGATTTTTTACCTTGTTTACCCGTCTCATTTTGATTTTTACCTATTAAACAAGGATGTGCTATACAATGTGCTAAACACACCGGTCTATAGTTTTTTGTGACAGTTTTCTACTATTTTTTTATGGATTGGCATTGGCTTAGTTCTAGAACTTTATGAGCTTATCTGGAAAATACCAATTTCGAGACAGGAAAAACTGATGCAAAATTCAATACTTACATTTGCAAAGAATATAAAATATTTAGTTGTAGCTCGCCTTTGTTGCATTTTTTTATATTAATTACACACAAAAAATTATGTAGTAGAAGAAAAAAAAATGAATTTAACAATGTGTGAATTTCCAAATTAGATCCTCATGGATCTTACGTTTCAAGTTATAATTACAATCGAATTTGTATTTTTGTAGTTTTTGTTAGGTATTGTACGTCGTACTTAAGTGTTTGTGAAAACCTAAGTTGAATAAACTTACTGACTTTAATACTAAACTTGTGACTTTAGTAGCTTCTCAGTTTTAATAGTAATCGGTGGTTTTTGTTTAAGGTAAATATGTAGGTACCTGTCTACTTTACTTACTACTACCGTTGATAATCATGATAAGGTGGGAACTTTAAAACTAAGACATTGTTCTGCCCTGTGGAATACAATGGTGAAAACGTCCGCCTTCTAGAACTTAGTAGTTATTTCTTAATGTACGTACAGTTCTTAATAGTACTCAGGTAGATATAGTCATTATCTGCGCTTTTACGGAGTAATTAAAATGGATTACTGAATGAATGGATGGAAGGAATGGATTACTGAGTGGCCGTGTGGTGTGGCGTTAACTTTCCTTCCCTTCCCACGGTGTCTTTTGGTCGTAGCGGGGCAGGGTCTGCTCTGCGCGGGCTGCGGTGGGGATGGCTTAGGATAGGATAGGGGAAAAGTAGGGGTAGGGTAGGATAGGAGTAGGCTACGTGCAGGGTAAGAGTAGGGTGGGAGCAGCTACCTATCACATGCAGCATCTGTGCTGCATGGTCGCTTAAAGGTCTGTCTGGCGGTGGCGTAGGGGCCGGGTCGGCCGTTTCCCACAAATATGGTTGATATGGACGATGGCTGGGCCTTGCGTTGTACTCGTGAACGGGTGCTGCCTAGGTGGACTGACTTACTCTTGCTGTAGTTTTAGGTGGTTTTTCTTAAGTATAGTATAGGGTCCTATATATTATGTCGGGCGAAGATCGGCTCTGCTTGGCATTGTCGGACGCTGACCGGATCTGTCTGGTATTGTCGGACATGGTCCAGCCGTTGTCGGCGGGGGGTGGGTGTGCTGCGGCCAACATGTCACTGTGTGTTTCCTTCCTACTTTCCTACCCCCTTCTCTTTCACGATTCAAAGAGATATGTAATGTCTTAATCAATAAAGTAATGTTGTTTTTTTTTTCATTTTGGTGTCCGGCAGAGTAGAATAGCACCAACCCCTTACACTCGTGGGTGTCGTACAAGGTGACTAATGTTTTCGAGGCAAAAGATCTAGGGACTCCGTAGGCTGGAAAATGGGCAGCAGCGTTTTCCATTGTTATATTTACAATACTGCGATCTCCAACCCGCCGGCCAGATTATGGTCATAACCTCCTCTTTTCGTGGAAGAGGCCCTAAGTCCTGCAGTGGACTGTTATGGGCTATGATGATGACTGAATGAATTATAATTATTAGTACACGTAACCCATTACGATTCCCTATATCCACATTTACGTACAAGTAGGACCATTTAATAGACACCTTAATAGACCTTTATGTCGTGGACGCATTATTAATTTTTTTTATTAATAGAACAATACAAATCTTAAATCCTGTTTAACTTTGTAACAACATATTTTAAATAAAATCTAACAAACCACAGATATAGATTAATGATTATGAATCGCTTTTAAAAAATATCATTGGATTTTTTGAAAAGTTGTCAAGAAGTTTGATCATAATTTCAATTTTGATCAAAGTTTGTTTGTTTGGGGCTATCTTCTTTCGTAAATCGACCTTTATGCACGCAGTCTTTGCGTCACGCGGTATGCGCCGTGTTAATTAAGACAAATGTCAGACTAATATTTTTTGTTTTTAACTGAAAGATGGAAAGAATTCCATCACACTGACTGACTGATTCACTAACTCACTGACTTCTCATCAAAGCTGATGCTGAAATTTGATATACATTCTAGTATTTGAACATAAATAATAAGAAATTTAAGAAATCTGTAAAGGGGGATACAAGTCTGCATTAAAAATTAAATCTAAAGGGCATTTCCCGTAGTGTTAGAAGGCAGTTATTTGGTTTGGTATTTCTGTACAAATCCTAAATGGATTTGTACACAAATAATAAGAAGCCGGGCGGTTGAGTATCCAACTCGTAAGCAAGAGGTACTGGGTTTGAATCCCTTTGCGGCCATGTACCAATGACTCTTTTCTGAGTTATGTACATTAGTCGAATTCAAGCCGATGCTCTTACGGTGAGGGAGAACATCGTTATGAACCTGCAAATTCAGGCGACTGAATTTGTAACTATGATCCAATCTGGTCAGGTTCCCCTGGTAGCGGTATAGCTTGGCCGAGCTCTTTTTTTGCTACTCAGTGACAAGGGAGCAGACTTGATAGCTAGACGATGATTGCACAGAACCAAGCTCGTGAGAATTTTGCAGTCAGATGGCTCAGTTTTTTACTCATTGCAACGTGACTACCTACGAGTAATACAGAAAAAATGAAAACAAATAGATTTAACCTACATTAAATAATCTAATCTATCTACGTGACCAGTATTAAGATTTAATAAAGTAATTAGATTTACGATGGAATTACAAGGTGGTGTGAACTCTTGAACAAAAGTATAGTTTTTTTTGCTAAAACCCGTATCTGCCATTTTAAAATACTATTCTCACATAAAGTCTGAGGTTTAACTATCTTATTCTATACAACAAATTTTAATTACAAATACAAATTAACTATTTCCCTAGCGGGAATAATTCTTTCTCTCAGGTCTAATAAATTAATTGTTTGCCAACAAAAGTAAAGTTAGCAGTTAACATCAAATAAAACAAGTTCTTAGATGAAAAATATTTTTGCACAGCAAGCTTTTATCGCGCGTTCTCTATAATCAGTCTGAGTACTTGTCAAGACTAATCAAACGAACCCAAACTCGATTGGTTTGTAATGTTTAGTTTAGGAGTTCCTATGGCCACCTTCCGCCCCATCTTCAGATCAGCTCGATGGTAATACATAAGACACATTGGAATTTACATAAGTATGCTAAATTTCAGCTCTATCGGAAACCGGGAAATGGGTCCTTAACTTGCAAGATTTTATTACGTAATTACAAACATGGAGACATGTGAAAGGAAATAAAAGCTTGTAAGAAATAATCTTGGCGTTAATGTACCGGTTGCGTTCTCGCGAACAAGAGCCGGGGTCTGTGTGTACTCGTATGTCAGAGAGAACAAATTATAAATAATATTATGAAGATCCGTGAACCCGACATACAAATACGTCATTACACGTAAATCAATTTTTTTAATACTACGCAGTGACAAGCGAGCAGACAGCCCACCTGATGGTAAGCGGTAACTGTCGCCCATAACATCTACGATTCACGCATTTAATTTGCAACGCAAAAAGTGGTAAAGTTCCAACAAATAAGCAACTCAACGGTCTAAAATATTGGTATAGCTTGTATCCTTTGGACCTATTCTATGGTGACAATTCCTAAACTACATAAAAGAATAGACTGAAAAAAAGCTTACTAATAATATGAGTAGCTTCAATAGAAAGTCCAGTCTACACGCACTACAAGCATGCGAATGCGTATTCGAATGAGCAATACATCGTAAAATGATTATGAATAACTTAATTAGAAAGCATTTGATTAATAAACGTCCTACTTAATAAAAATATTTGATGTAGACTCCTCAACTTCAAGGTAGAATAGTATGATAGAAGCTAACAAATAAGTGTGAACACAAATTTACCTGCGCTGATTTTTTCAGTTTTTTCTTTGTTTATGAAACAGATCTTGTTGCTCTGCCCCTCAATATTTTGCTGCAACTATGTTACAATTAACTTCCAATAGAGAGATTGCATCATGATTCGTTTATAACACTGCGGAGTTGCTAAACAACCGGTACAAATGAATGTGTTTAGTCAACTGATGGTTGTAAGCCGGACCTTAAAAATATGTAGCGTTTTAACGTTACAAAAGTATGACCTTTGAGCTTTGATGATGTTAACAGGGAACCTTGCACCGGAGGTACAGAGTTTCTTATAGTTCTAGGATCGGCGATTTATTAGGTATTTTTACACAGACGAGAGAGGCGTTAATTTTTTTTTTTTATGGGCCCGGTAAACGACCAAGTAAAGGAATGGAACGCGTTGCCTGCGAGGGTTTTCCCTGATCATTATAATCTATACGCCTTCAAGGCTAGGGTGAATAGGCTGTTCCTAGACAGGCCTACTCCATCATCGGCCGCATCGTCACTTACCACCAGGTGAGATGGCGGTCAAATGCCCGGCTACTAACTATAAAAAAAAAGTAGGCCAGCTGATGGAAAGTGATCACCGCCGCCCATAGACAACACCGGGGAAGGTGCGAATACGTTGATCTTCTTTGACATTAGTGCAGGCTCGTTTCTTAATGGTTTTAATGTCGTAACTGCTTGGAAACACAACTGCAGAAAGCTCGATTCATAGCGCGGTCGTACAAGGCAAGAAGATTCGTGAAAATCGTACGGTGGTCGCCAGCCACTCATCCAGTTGGCACAGATTTTCGTATTAATTATTTATTTATCGTATGGCATATACAGATGATATAAAGCTTGGCCGCGTGGTGTCCGGCAGCACCCACCCCTTACACTCGTGGGTGTCGTACAAGGCGACTAATGTTTTCGGGGCAAAAGATCTAGTCCCCGTAGGCTGGAAAATGGGCAGCAGCGTTTTCCATTGTTATATTTATAACACTGCGATGTCCAACCCGCCAGCCAAGCATGCAGATTATGGCAATAACATCCCTTTTTACGTAGGAGAGGGCCTTAGTCCGGCAATGGACTGTTATGGACTGTGATCTTCACTTCTATCCTACACTGGGTGGTGCTAAACGTAATACCAACAGGCCGCTTTGGTTTCGGTGGAAAGACGTGCAAAGAAGTTAATTCGTGATCCACAGTTGATTGCAGTTGCTCATTCCGTCGGCCCCGCCTCGCCATCCGGAGACGCGATCGGGGCGGGCACTTCATCCTTAGGTAGTGGATCTTCCAGCTATACACACGAGCCGCTTTTTAGTTTAGTTCAACCTTTATAATGCGTACGGCCAAGGAATGTAACGCATTACCCGCGAGTGTGTTCCCTGATCATTATAATCTAGACGCCTTCAAGGCCAGAGTGAATGGGGCTGTTCCTAGACCGGCATGCTCCATCATCAGCCGCATCGTCACTTACCACCAGGTGGCGGTCAAATGCCTGGCTAGTCCAATTATGAAATCATCATCATCATCACAGCCCGTAACAGCCCACTGCAGGACTTAGGGCCTCTCCCACGAAAGGGGAGGTTATTGCCATAATCTCCACGCTTGGCAGGCGGGTTGGAGATCGCAGTGATTAAATATAATAATGGAAAATGCTGCTGCCCATTTTCCAGACTACGGAGACTTTTGATCTTTTGCTTCGAAAACATTAGTCGCCTTGTACGACACCCATGAATTTAAGGGGTTGGTGCTATTCTACTCTGCCGGACACCACACGGCCATTATGAAAGAAAGAAATAAAATAGATCTCACGGCAACATAACAGCAAACTATCATAAACCAAGGATGTATACGAAATTGAGTTCTCAATGTAAAACGGCGTATTAATGAACGGAAGAAACAATTTCGATGCGGTTTCTTATTTGAATGCCAGTTTCATGGAGGTAGCTCGTAGCTTTGTTTTTTACAGCCAGTTTGGGAAATATTGTCCTATTGGCATTCCGACCTGGAGCATTCCTGACGAAGTATTTGGTCTATGATACGTTCCTATGGTCTCATGGTCCAAAGACGAGCATTTGAAGAAATTGCACCGTCGGCAAGGATGGATAACAGGGGATGAAATTATAATTTATTCGTCGTTTTTATTCGTTAATTCTAAGGGATGTATTCAAGTTAGAAGATAGAGATGTGTTTGAATTACAATGCGTTAAGTGCCTACTTGTCTCTTATTTTTGGAGTCGGAAGCTTAGCCCCCTCCCCCTTAGGTCAATCGCCCTCCTCGATAAACTTTAAAAACTGGCAACTACTCTAATTAATGAAACCTAACATATTGTAAATGAATAGCTGATTTATCTACTTTCATTGTAAAGGTTCCTGAAATCGGTTATATTTTTGCTTAATTTTGATTTGCTATTTACATTGTTAAAGTTTCTAAGTTGGTTTTATTTTCGGCAATTTTTTTTAAGTAATGTAAGTAAATAATTCACATAATCGAAATAATTTATTACACAACAAACCAAACAATACAAAAAAGGAAGGTGAAAATTTAACTACCTAAATAAAACAAAAAAAGCTATAAGTTTTGGTCTGTTTGTCTGCTGTATTACATAAAATAAATCGTCTAATAAATTTTTGTGAGCTTTTAGTCACGCGAGACAGATACAAACTAACGATGTTCACAATAAGTAATATTTATTTTGGTACTTATATTATTATTGGATATACCCGATCATGAGGCGTCCCAGGATAGCGCCCCCGGTCCGCATTAATCACAATCAGCGTCCCCGGCGCCCCCTGGTGGACAATCTGCTCCCACAGCTCATTAATCCGCGTTTTTTAAACGTGTATTTCCCTTAACGCTCCTTTCTTTTGGCAGGGTGGGGTGCGAGCTCGAGAGATCTTCGGAATGGTTACTGTCTAATTTTGAGGCATGAGGAATTTCATTTTAGTCCTCACAGTGACAGCGCACTTGCGGTTCTGCATTTTTGTAGCCTCGGTGATAATGCTCCGGTTGTGCTCTCACGTACGAGGATCCCGGGTCCGTTTTGACCATGATCCAGGATTTGGCAGATTAGATAATTACTGTGGAGCGACTGCCATCAGACCTCCGTAACCTTGCTACTAAAGGAATAAACAGGTTTTCTTGGAATAAACAGGTTTTCCAATGAATTAAAAATTCATAACAGGCTTTTACTGCACGGTAGGTAGGTACTACCTACTCATCAAGACCATTCCAAAGAGCCCAAACACGATGGGGTTATCTGATTGCGTCTATTAGTTCCTATGACCACCCTCCGACTCCATCATCAGACCAGCTCCATGGTACCATATTAATGCATTGTCATCCAAGTTACTTAGGTATACCAAATTTCAGCTTAATCAAGTGCAAATAAAAGCTTGTAATAATAATGAATAATGAATAAGTAATTTATGTATTGATTAAAAAAGCTGATTTGTAAGGTAACGACCTTTAAGACAGTTGAAGGTCAATACACGATTTGAAAATCCGCCCACGACACCCCGCGGTCGCCTGCCGAAGACGTTTCACGAACAGAAATTTAGATATACGAGTATTTACTTATTTAAATAAACATAGATTCTTCTTAAGATTTGTATAGATAAAACAAAAAATTATCATCTTAATGTTAATGTTCCGTTTGTGCTCTCGTGAAAAAAAATTTTTTTTTTCTTCTACTAAGGTGGCAAACAAGTTTACGGCCTGCCTAAATCTGCATTAATAATTAAAAATTGTATTACTTGACGTAATCAGTTTCGCAGAATATTTTCTCAATGAATGCGAAACTGAATTATAATTTTATGAAGGCCTACGGGTTTGGCGAGTCAAGTTTAACTGAAATATTTTGTTGTTATTATTTCTTGAGATTAAAGTTCAGAACATAGAGCATCTAACAGACATTATCATTATCACAGCCCATAACAGTCCACTGCAGGACTTAGGGCCTCTCCCACGAAAGGGAAGGTTATTGCCATAATCTCCACGCTCGGCAGGCGGGTTAGAGATAGCAGTGTTATAAATATAACAATGGAAAACGCTGCTGCCCATTTTCCAGCCTACGGAGGCTCTAGATATTTTGCCTCGAAAACATTAATAGCCTTGTACGACACCCACGAGTGTAAGGTGGTGCTATTCTATTCTACTCTACATTAACAGACATACGAACTCGACAATATTCTGAATCGACGATAACGTACTTACGTTATGTATTATCGAAAAAAGAAATAGACAGACAAGTATTGTAAAAAATTGGTCGACAGGTGTCTCCAACGATTTCCTAATGAAAGTAACAAAGTTCACCTAAAATGTTTGGTCATGAGTCATAACCTAAGAAAACGTACTCATACTAGGTGACCGATTTTTTACCTTGTTTACCCGTCTCATTTTGTTTTTTACCTATTAAACAAGGATGTGCTATACAATGTGCTAAACACACCGGTCTATAGTTTTTTTTGACAGTTTTCTACTATTTTTTTATGGATTGGCATTGGCTTAGTTCTAGAACTTTATGAGCTTATCTGGAAAATACCAATTTCGAGACAGGAAAAACTGATGCAAAATTCAATACTTACATTTGCAAAGAATATAAAATATTTAGTTGTAGCTCGCCTTTGTTGCATTTTTAATATTAATTACACACAAAAAATTATGTAGTAGTGGAAAAAAAAATGAATTTAACAATGTGTGAATTTCCAGGTTAGATCCTCATGGATCTTACGTTTCAAGTTATAATTTCAATCGAATTTGTATTTTTGTAGATTTTGTTAGGTATTGTACGTCGTACTTAAGTGTTTGTGAAAACCTAAGTTGAATAAACTTACTGACTTTAATACTAAACTTGTGACTTTAGTAGCTTCTCAGTTTTAATAGTAATCGGTGGTTTTTGTTTAAGGTAAATATGTAGGTCTACTTTATGTACCGTTGCTAATCATGATAAGGTGGGAACTTTAAAACTAAGACATTGTTCTGCCCTGTGGAATACAATGGTGAAAACGTCCGTGTTCTAGAACTTAGTAGTTATTTCTTAATGTACGTACAGTTCTTAATAGTACTCAGGTAGATATAGTCATTATCTGCGCTTTTACGGAGTAATTAAAATGGATTACTGAATGAATGGATGGAAGGAATGGATTACTGAGTGGCCGTGTGGTGTGGCGTTAACTTTCCTTCCCTTCCCACGGTGTCTTTTGGTCGTAGCGGGGCAGGGTCTGCTCTGCGCGGGCTGCGGTGGGGATGGCTTAGGATAGGATAGGGGAAAAGTAGGGGTAGGGTAGGATAGGAGTAGGCTACGTGCAGGGTAAGAGTAGGGTGGGAGCAGCTACCTATCACATGCAGCATCTGTGCTGCATGGTTGCTTAAAGGTCTGTCTGGCGGTGGCGTAGGGGCCGGGTCGGCCGTTTCCCACAAATATGGTTGATATGGACGATGGCTGAGCCCTGCGTTATACTCGTGAACGGGTGCTGCCTAGGTGGACTGACTTACTCTTGCTGTAGTTTTAGGTGGTTTTTCTTAAGTATAGTATAGGGTCCTATATATTATGTCGGGCGAAGATCGGCTCTGCTTGGCATTGTCGGGCGCTGACCGGATCTGTCTGGTATTGTCGGACATGGTCCAGCCGTTGTCGGCGGGGGGTGGGTGTGCTGCGGCCATGGGGCGGCCAACATGTCACTGTGTGTTTCCTTCCTACTTTCCTACCCCCTTCTCTTTCACGATTCAAAGAGATATGTAATGTCTTAATCAATAAAGTAATTTTGTTTTTTTTTTAATTTTGGTGTCCGGCAGAGTAGAATAGCACCAACCCTATACACTCGTGGGTGTCGTACAAGGTGACTAATGTTTTCGAGGCAAAAGATCTAGGGACTCCGTAGGCTGGAAAATGGGCAGCAGCGTTTTCCATTGTTATATTTACAATACTGCGATCTCCAACCCGCCGGCCAGATTATGGTCATAACCTCCTCTTTTCGTGGAAGAGGCCCTAAGTCCTGCAGTGGACTGTTATGGGCTGTGATGATGACTGAATGAATTATAATTATTAGTACACGTAACCCATTACGATTCCCTATATCCACATTTACGTACAAGTAGGACCATTTAATAGACAGAAGTCATATCCTTGCGTACACGACTTATGACCTTTATGTCGTGGACGCATTATTAATTTTTTTTATTAATAGAACAATACAAATCTTAAATCCTGTTTAACTTTGTAACAACATATTTTAAATAAAATCTAACAAACCACAGATATAGATTAATGATTATGAATCGCTTATAAAAAATTTCATTGGATTTTTTGAAAAGTTGTTGTCAAGAAGTTTGATCATAATTTCAATTTTGATCAAAGTTTGTTTGTTTGGGGCTATCTTCTTTCGTAAATCGAACGCATCGCACGCAGTCTTTGCGTCACGCGGTATGCGCCGTGTTAATTAAGACAAATGTCAGACTAATATTTTTTGTTTTTAACTGAAAGATGGAAAGAATTCCATCACACTGACTGACTGATTCACTAACTCACTGACTTCTCATCAAAGCTGATGCTGAAATTTGATATACATTCTAGTATTTGAACATAAATAATAAGAAAATTAAGAAATCTGTAAAGGGGGATACAAGTCTGCATTTAAAAATTAAATCTAAAGGGCATTTCCCGTAGTGTTAGAAGGCAGTAATTTGGTTTGGTATTTCTGTACAAATCCTAAATGGATTTGTACACAAATAATAAGAAGCCGGGCGGTTGAGTATCCAACTCGTAAGCAAGAGGTACTGGGTTTGAATCCCTTTGCGGCCATGTACCAATGACTCTTTTCTGAGTTATGTACATTAGTCGAATTCAAGCCGATGCTCTTACGGTGAGGGAAAACATCGTTATGAACCTGCAAATTCAGGCAACTGAATTTGTAACTATGATCCAATCTGGTCAGGTTCCCCTGGTAGCGGTATAGCTTGGCCGAGCTCTTTTTTTGCTACTCAGTGACAAGGGAGCAGACTTAATAGCTAGATGATGATTGCACAGAACCAAGCTCGTGAGAATTTTGCAGTCAGATGGCTCAGTTTTTTACTCATTGCAACGTGACTACCTACGAGTAATACAGGAAAAATGAAAACAAATAGATTTAACCTACATTAAATAATCTAATCTATCTACGTGACCAGTATTAAGATTTAATAAAGTAATTAGATTTACGATGGAATTACAAGGTGGTGTGAACTCTTGAACAAAAGTATAGTTTTTTTTTGCTAACCCGTATCTGCCATTTTAAAATACTATTCTCACATAAAGTCTGAGGTTTAATTATCTTATTCTATACAACAAATTTTAATTACAAATACAAATTAACTATTTCCCTAGCGGGAATAATTCTTTCTCTCAGGTCTAATAAATTAATTGTTTGCCAACAAAAGTAAAGTTAGCAGTTAACATCAAATAAAACAAGTTCTTAGATGAAAAATATTTTTGCACAGCAAGCTTTTATCGCGCGTTCTCTATAATCAGTCTGAGTACTTGTCAAGACTAATCAAACGAACCCAAACTCGATTGGTTTATAATGCGTAGTTTAGGAGTTCCTATTCCCACCTTCCGCCCCATCTTCAGATCAGCTCGATGGTAATACATAAGACACATTGGAATTTACATAAGTATGCTAAATTTCAGCTCTATCGGAAACCGGGAAATGGGTCCTTAACTTGCAAGATTTTATTACGTAATTACAAACATGGAGACATGTGAAAGGAAATAAAAGCTTGTAAGAAATAATCTTGGCGTTAATGTACCGGTTGCGTTCTCGCGAACAAGAGCCGGGGTCTGTGTGTACTCGTATGTCAGAGAGAACAAATTATAAATAATATTATGAAGATCCGTGAACCCGACATACAAATACGTCATTACACGTAAATCAATTTTTTTAATACTACGCAGTGACAAGCGAGCAGACAGCCCACCTGATGGTAAGCGGTAACTGTCGCCCATAACATCTACGATTCACGCATTTAATTTGCAACGCAAAAAGTGGTAAAGTTCCAACAAATAAGCAACTCAACGGTCTAAAATATTGGTATAGCTTGTATCCTTTGGACCTATTCTATGGTGACAATTCCTAAACTACATAAAAGAATAGACTGAAAAAAAGCTTACTAATAATATGAGTAGCTTCAATAGAAAGTCCAGTCTACACGCACTACAAGCATGCGAATGCGTATTCGAATGAGCAATACATCGTAAAATGATTATGAATAACTTAATTAGAAAGCATTTGATTAATAAACGTCCTACTTAATAAAAATATTTGATGTAGACTCCTCAACTTCAAGGTAGAATAGTATGATAGAAGCTAACAAATAAGTGTGAACACAAATTTACCTGCGCTGATTTTTTCAGTTTTTTCTTTGTTTATGAAACAGATCTTGTTGCTCTGCCCCTCAATATTTTGCTGCAACTATGTTACAATTAACTTCCAATAGAGAGATTGCATCATGATTCGTTTATAACACTGCGGAGTTGCTAAACAACCGGTACAAATGAATGTGTTTAGTCAACTGATGGTTGTAAGCCGGACCTTAAAAATATGTAGCGTTTTAACGTTACAAAAGTATGACCTTTGAGCTTTGATGATGTTAACAGGGAACCTTGCACCGGAGGTACAGAGTTTCTTATAGTTCTAGGATCGGCGATTTATTAGGTATTTTTACACAGACGAGAGAGGCGTTAATTTTTTTTTTTTATGGGCCCGGTAAACGACCAAGTAAAGGAATGGAACGCGTTGCCTGCGAGGGTTTTCCCTGATCATTATAATCTATACGCCTTCAAGGCTAGGGTGAATAGGCTGTTCCTAGACAGGCCTACTCCATCATCGGCCGCATCGTCACTTACCACCAGGTGAGATGGCGGTCAAATGCCCGGCTACTAACTATAAAAAAAAAGTAGGCCAGCTGATGGAAAGTGATCACCGCCGCCCATAGACAACACCGGGGAAGGTGCGAATACGTTGATCTTCTTTGACATTAGTGCAGGCTCGTTTCTTAATGGTTTTAATGTCGTAACTGCTTGGAAACACAACTGCAGAAAGCTCGATTCATAGCGCGGTCGTACAAGGCAAGAAGATTCGTGAAAATCGTACGGTGGTCGCCAGCCACTCATCCAGTTGGCACAGATTTTCGTATTAATTATTTATTTATCGTATGGCATATACAGATGATATAAAGCTTGGCCGCGTGGTGTCCGGCAGCACCCACCCCTTACACTCGTGGGTGTCGTACAAGGCGACTAATGTTTTCGGGGCAAAAGATCTAGTCCCCGTAGGCTGGAAAATGGGCAGCAGCGTTTTCCATTGTTATATTTATAACACTGCGATGTCCAACCCGCCAGCCAAGCATGCAGATTATGGCAATAACATCCCTTTTTACGTAGGAGAGGGCCTTAGTCCGGCAATGGACTGTTATGGACTGTGATCTTCACTTCTATCCTACACTGGGTGGTGCTAAACGTAATACCAACAGGCCGCTTTGGTTTCGGTGGAAAGACGTGCAAAGAAGTTAATTCGTGATCCACAGTTGATTGCAGTTGCTCATTCCGTCGGCCCCGCCTCGCCATCCGGAGACGCGATCGGGGCGGGCACTTCATCCTTAGGTAGTGGATCTTCCAGCTATACACACGAGCCGCTTTTTAGTTTAGTTCAACCTTTATAATGCGTACGGCCAAGGAATGTAACGCATTACCCGCGAGTGTGTTCCCTGATCATTATAATCTAGACGCCTTCAAGGCCAGAGTGAATGGGGCTGTTCCTAGACCGGCATGCTCCATCATCAGCCGCATCGTCACTTACCACCAGGTGGCGGTCAAATGCCTGGCTAGTCCAATTATGAAATCATCATCATCATCACAGCCCGTAACAGCCCACTGCAGGACTTAGGGCCTCTCCCACGAAAGGGGAGGTTATTGCCATAATCTCCACGCTTGGCAGGCGGGTTGGAGATCGCAGTGATTAAATATAATAATGGAAAATGCTGCTGCCCATTTTCCAGACTACGGAGACTTTTGATCTTTTGCTTCGAAAACATTAGTCGCCTTGTACGACACCCATGAATTTAAGGGGTTGGTGCTATTCTACTCTGCCGGACACCACACGGCCATTATGAAAGAAAGAAATAAAATAGATCTCACGGCAACATAACAGCAAACTATCATAAACCAAGGATGTATACGAAATTGAGTTCTCAATGTAAAACGGCGTATTAATGAACGGAAGAAACAATTTCGATGCGGTTTCTTATTTGAATGCCAGTTTCATGGAGGTAGCTCGTAGCTTTGTTTTTTACAGCCAGTTTGGGAAATATTGTCCTATTGGCATTCCGACCTGGAGCATTCCTGACGAAGTATTTGGTCTATGATACGTTCCTATGGTCTCATGGTCCAAAGACGAGCATTTGAAGAAATTGCACCGTCGGCAAGGATGGATAACAGGGGATGAAATTATAATTTATTCGTCGTTTTTATTCGTTAATTCTAAGGGATGTATTCAAGTTAGAAGATAGAGATGTGTTTGAATTACAATGCGTTAAGTGCCTACTTGTCTCTTATTTTTGGAGTCGGAAGCTTAGCCCCCTCCCCCTTAGGTCAATCGCCCTCCTCGATAAACTTTAAAAACTGGCAACTACTCTAATTAATGAAACCTAACATATTGTAAATGAATAGCTGATTTATCTACTTTCATTGTAAAGGTTCCTGAAATCGGTTATATTTTTGCTTAATTTTGATTTGCTATTTACATTGTTAAAGTTTCTAAGTTGGTTTTATTTTCGGCAATTTTTTTTAAGTAATGTAAGTAAATAATTCACATAATCGAAATAATTTATTACACAACAAACCAAACAATACAAAAAAGGAAGGTGAAAATTTAACTACCTAAATAAAACAAAAAAAGCTATAAGTTTTGGTCTGTTTGTCTGCTGTATTACATAAAATAAATCGTCTAATAAATTTTTGTGAGCTTTTAGTCACGCGAGACAGATACAAACTAACGATGTTCACAATAAGTAATATTTATTTTGGTACTTATATTATTATTGGATATACCCGATCATGAGGCGTCCCAGGATAGCGCCCCCGGTCCGCATTAATCACAATCAGCGTCCCCGGCGCCCCCTGGTGGACAATCTGCTCCCACAGCTCATTAATCCGCGTTTTTTAAACGTGTATTTCCCTTAACGCTCCTTTCTTTTGGCAGGGTGGGGTGCGAGCTCGAGAGATCTTCGGAATGGTTACTGTCTAATTTTGAGGCATGAGGAATTTCATTTTAGTCCTCACAGTGACAGCGCACTTGCGGTTCTGCATTTTTGTAGCCTCGGTGATAATGCTCCGGTTGTGCTCTCACGTACGAGGATCCCGGGTCCGTTTTGACCATGATCCAGGATTTGGCAGATTAGATAATTACTGTGGAGCGACTGCCATCAGACCTCCGTAACCTTGCTACTAAAGGAATAAACAGGTTTTCTTGGAATAAACAGGTTTTCCAATGAATTAAAAATTCATAACAGGCTTTTACTGCACGGTAGGTAGGTACTACCTACTCATCAAGACCATTCCAAAGAGCCCAAACACGATGGGGTTATCTGATTGCGTCTATTAGTTCCTATGACCACCCTCCGACTCCATCATCAGACCAGCTCCATGGTACCATATTAATGCATTGTCATCCAAGTTACTTAGGTATACCAAATTTCAGCTTAATCAAGTGCAAATAAAAGCTTGTAATAATAATGAATAATGAATAAGTAATTTATGTATTGATTAAAAAAGCTGATTTGTAAGGTAACGACCTTTAAGACAGTTGAAGGTCAATACACGATTTGAAAATCCGCCCACGACACCCCGCGGTCGCCTGCCGAAGACGTTTCACGAACAGAAATTTAGATATACGAGTATTTACTTATTTAAATAAACATAGATTCTTCTTAAGATTTGTATAGATAAAACAAAAAATTATCATCTTAATGTTAATGTTCCGTTTGTGCTCTCGTGAAAAAAAATTTTTTTTTTCTTCTACTAAGGTGGCAAACAAGTTTACGGCCTGCCTAAATCTGCATTAATAATTAAAAATTGTATTACTTGACGTAATCAGTTTCGCAGAATATTTTCTCAATGAATGCGAAACTGAATTATAATTTTATGAAGGCCTACGGGTTTGGCGAGTCAAGTTTAACTGAAATATTTTGTTGTTATTATTTCTTGAGATTAAAGTTCAGAACATAGAGCATCTAACAGACATTATCATTATCACAGCCCATAACAGTCCACTGCAGGACTTAGGGCCTCTCCCACGAAAGGGAAGGTTATTGCCATAATCTCCACGCTCGGCAGGCGGGTTAGAGATAGCAGTGTTATAAATATAACAATGGAAAACGCTGCTGCCCATTTTCCAGCCTACGGAGGCTCTAGATATTTTGCCTCGAAAACATTAATAGCCTTGTACGACACCCACGAGTGTAAGGTGGTGCTATTCTATTCTACTCTACATTAACAGACATACGAACTCGACAATATTCTGAATCGACGATAACGTACTTACGTTATGTATTATCGAAAAAAGAAATAGACAGACAAGTATTGTAAAAAATTGGTCGACAGGTGTCTCCAACGATTTCCTAATGAAAGTAACAAAGTTCACCTAAAATGTTTGGTCATGAGTCATAACCTAAGAAAACGTACTCATACTAGGTGACCGATTTTTTACCTTGTTTACCCGTCTCATTTTGTTTTTTACCTATTAAACAAGGATGTGCTATACAATGTGCTAAACACACCGGTCTATAGTTTTTTTTGACAGTTTTCTACTATTTTTTTATGGATTGGCATTGGCTTAGTTCTAGAACTTTATGAGCTTATCTGGAAAATACCAATTTCGAGACAGGAAAAACTGATGCAAAATTCAATACTTACATTTGCAAAGAATATAAAATATTTAGTTGTAGCTCGCCTTTGTTGCATTTTTAATATTAATTACACACAAAAAATTATGTAGTAGTGGAAAAAAAAATGAATTTAACAATGTGTGAATTTCCAGGTTAGATCCTCATGGATCTTACGTTTCAAGTTATAATTACAATCGAATTTGTATTTTTGTAGATTTTGTTAGGTATTGTACGTCGTACTTAAGTGTTTGTGAAAACCTAAGTTGAATAAACTTACTGACTTTAATACTAAACTTGTGACTTTAGTAGCTTCTCAGTTTTAATAGTAATCGGTGGTTTTTGTTTAAGGTAAATATGTAGGTCTACTTTATGTACCGTTGCTAATCATGATAAGGTGGGAACTTTAAAACTAAGACATTGTTCTGCCCTGTGGAATACAATGGTGAAAACGTCCGTGTTCTAGAACTTAGTAGTTATTTCTTAATGTACGTACAGTTCTTAATAGTACTCAGGTAGATATAGTCATTATCTGCGCTTTTACGGAGTAATTAAAATGGATTACTGAATGAATGGATGGAAGGAATGGATTACTGAGTGGCCGTGTGGTGTGGCGTTAACTTTCCTTCCCTTCCCACGGTGTCTTTTGGTCGTAGCGGGGCAGGGTCTGCTCTGCGCGGGCTGCGGTGGGGATGGCTTAGGATAGGATAGGGGAAAAGTAGGGGTAGGGTAGGATAGGAGTAGGCTACGTGCAGGGTAAGAGTAGGGTGGGAGCAGCTACCTATCACATGCAGCATCTGTGCTGCATGGTTGCTTAAAGGTCTGTCTGGCGGTGGCGTAGGGGCCGGGTCGGCCGTTTCCCACAAATATGGTTGATATGGACGATGGCTGAGCCCTGCGTTATACTCGTGAACGGGTGCTGCCTAGGTGGACTGACTTACTCTTGCTGTAGTTTTAGGTGGTTTTTCTTAAGTATAGTATAGGGTCCTATATATTATGTCGGGCGAAGATCGGCTCTGCTTGGCATTGTCGGGCGCTGACCGGATCTGTCTGGTATTGTCGGACATGGTCCAGCCGTTGTCGGCGGGGGGTGGGTGTGCTGCGGCCATGGGGCGGCCAACATGTCACTGTGTGTTTCCTTCCTACTTTCCTACCCCCTTCTCTTTCACGATTCAAAGAGATATGTAATGTCTTAATCAATAAAGTAATTTTGTTTTTTTTTTAATTTTGGTGTCCGGCAGAGTAGAATAGCACCAACCCTATACACTCGTGGGTGTCGTACAAGGTGACTAATGTTTTCGAGGCAAAAGATCTAGGGACTCCGTAGGCTGGAAAATGGGCAGCAGCGTTTTCCATTGTTATATTTACAATACTGCGATCTCCAACCCGCCGGCCAGATTATGGTCATAACCTCCTCTTTTCGTGGAAGAGGCCCTAAGTCCTGCAGTGGACTGTTATGGGCTGTGATGATGACTGAATGAATTATAATTATTAGTACACGTAACCCATTACGATTCCCTATATCCACATTTACGTACAAGTAGGACCATTTAATAGACAGAAGTCATATCCTTGCGTACACGACTTATGACCTTTATGTCGTGGACGCATTATTAATTTTTTTTATTAATAGAACAATACAAATCTTAAATCCTGTTTAACTTTGTAACAACATATTTTAAATAAAATCTAACAAACCACAGATATAGATTAATGATTATGAATCGCTTATAAAAAATTTCATTGGATTTTTTGAAAAGTTGTTGTCAAGAAGTTTGATCATAATTTAAATTTTGATCAAAGTTTGTTTGTTTGGGGCTATCTTCTTTCGTAAATCGAACGCATCGCACGCAGTCTTTGCGTCACGCGGTATGCGCCGTGTTAATTAAGACAAATGTCAGACTAATATTTTTTGTTTTTAACTGAAAGATGGAAAGAATTCCATCACACTGACTGACTGATTCACTAACTCACTGACTTCTCATCAAAGCTGATGCTGAAATTTGATATACATTCTAGTATTTGAACATAAATAATAAGAAAATTAAGAAATCTGTAAAGGGGGATACAAGTCTGCATTTAAAAATTAAATCTAAAGGGCATTTCCCGTAGTGTTAGAAGGCAGTAATTTGGTTTGGTATTTCTGTACAAATCCTAAATGGATTTGTACACAAATAATAAGAAGCCGGGCGGTTGAGTATCCAACTCGTAAGCAAGAGGTACTGGGTTTGAATCCCTTTGCGGCCATGTACCAATGACTCTTTTCTGAGTTATGTACATTAGTCGAATTCAAGCCGATGCTCTTACGGTGAGGGAAAACATCGTTATGAACCTGCAAATTCAGGCAACTGAATTTGTAACTATGATCCAATCTGGTCAGGTTCCCCTGGTAGCGGTATAGCTTGGCCGAGCTCTTTTTTTGCTACTCAGTGACAAGGGAGCAGACTTAATAGCTAGATGATGATTGCACAGAACCAAGCTCGTGAGAATTTTGCAGTCAGATGGCTCAGTTTTTTACTCATTGCAACGTGACTACCTACGAGTAATACAGGAAAAATGAAAACAAATAGATTTAACCTACATTAAATAATCTAATCTATCTACGTGACCAGTATTAAGATTTAATAAAGTAATTAGATTTACGATGGAATTACAAGGTGGTGTGAACTCTTGAACAAAAGTATAGTTTTTTTTTGCTAACCCGTATCTGCCATTTTAAAATACTATTCTCACATAAAGTCTGAGGTTTAATTATCTTATTCTATACAACAAATTTTAATTACAAATACAAATTAACTATTTCCCTAGCGGGAATAATTCTTTCTCTCAGGTCTAATAAATTAATTGTTTGCCAACAAAAGTAAAGTTAGCAGTTAACATCAAATAAAACAAGTTCTTAGATGAAAAATATTTTTGCACAGCAAGCTTTTATCGCGCGTTCTCTATAATCAGTCTGAGTACTTGTCAAGACTAATCAAACGAACCCAAACTCGATTGGTTTATAATGCGTAGTTTAGGAGTTCCTATTCCCACCTTCCGCCCCATCTTCAGATCAGCTCGATGGTAATACATAAGACACATTGGAATTTACATAAGTATGCTAAATTTCAGCTCTATCGGAAACCGGGAAATGGGTCCTTAACTTGCAAGATTTTATTACGTAATTACAAACATGGAGACATGTGAAAGGAAATAAAAGCTTGTAAGAAATAATCTTGGCGTTAATGTACCGGTTGCGTTCTCGCGAACAAGAGCCGGGGTCTGTGTGTACTCGTATGTCAGAGAGAACAAATTATAAATAATATTATGAAGATCCGTGAACCCGACATACAAATACGTCATTACACGTAAATCAATTTTTTTAATACTACGCAGTGACAAGCGAGCAGACAGCCCACCTGATGGTAAGCGGTAACTGTCGCCCATAACATCTACGATTCACGCATTTAATTTGCAACGCAAAAAGTGGTAAAGTTCCAACAAATAAGCAACTCAACGGTCTAAAATATTGGTATAGCTTGTATCCTTTGGACCTATTCTATGGTGACAATTCCTAAACTACATAAAAGAATAGACTGAAAAAAAGCTTACTAATAATATGAGTAGCTTCAATAGAAAGTCCAGTCTACACGCACTACAAGCATGCGAATGCGTATTCGAATGAGCAATACATCGTAAAATGATTATGAATAACTTAATTAGAAAGCATTTGATTAATAAACGTCCTACTTAATAAAAATATTTGATGTAGACTCCTCAACTTCAAGGTAGAATAGTATGATAGAAGCTAACAAATAAGTGTGAACACAAATTTACCTGCGCTGATTTTTTCAGTTTTTTCTTTGTTTATGAAACAGATCTTGTTGCTCTGCCCCTCAATATTTTGCTGCAACTATGTTACAATTAACTTCCAATAGAGAGATTGCATCATGATTCGTTTATAACACTGCGGAGTTGCTAAACAACCGGTACAAATGAATGTGTTTAGTCAACTGATGGTTGTAAGCCGGACCTTAAAAATATGTAGCGTTTTAACGTTACAAAAGTATGACCTTTGAGCTTTGATGATGTTAACAGGGAACCTTGCACCGGAGGTACAGAGTTTCTTATAGTTCTAGGATCGGCGATTTATTAGGTATTTTTACACAGACGAGAGAGGCGTTAATTTTTTTTTTTTATGGGCCCGGTAAACGACCAAGTAAAGGAATGGAACGCGTTGCCTGCGAGGGTTTTCCCTGATCATTATAATCTATACGCCTTCAAGGCTAGGGTGAATAGGCTGTTCCTAGACAGGCCTACTCCATCATCGGCCGCATCGTCACTTACCACCAGGTGAGATGGCGGTCAAATGCCCGGCTACTAACTATAAAAAAAAAGTAGGCCAGCTGATGGAAAGTGATCACCGCCGCCCATAGACAACACCGGGGAAGGTGCGAATACGTTGATCTTCTTTGACATTAGTGCAGGCTCGTTTCTTAATGGTTTTAATGTCGTAACTGCTTGGAAACACAACTGCAGAAAGCTCGATTCATAGCGCGGTCGTACAAGGCAAGAAGATTCGTGAAAATCGTACGGTGGTCGCCAGCCACTCATCCAGTTGGCACAGATTTTCGTATTAATTATTTATTTATCGTATGGCATATACAGATGATATAAAGCTTGGCCGCGTGGTGTCCGGCAGCACCCACCCCTTACACTCGTGGGTGTCGTACAAGGCGACTAATGTTTTCGGGGCAAAAGATCTAGTCCCCGTAGGCTGGAAAATGGGCAGCAGCGTTTTCCATTGTTATATTTACAACACTGCGATTTCCAAACCGCCGGCCAAGCATGAAGATTATGGCAATAACGTCCCTTTTCGTAGGAGAGGCCCTTAGTCCGGCAATGGACTGTTATGGACTGTGATGATGATTATACAGATTACTCGTCTCATGATAGTCAAGAGTATCACTCGAAAGACTTATATGCTGCTATAAGGGCACTCCAGCATGATGTGACGGGGGTCAAAGTTGCACCACGTCTGTAGGAGATTACGCACTTCTATCCTACACTGGGTGGTGCTAAAAGTAATACCAACAGGCCGCTCTGGTTTCGGTGGAAAGACGTGCAAAGAAGTTAATTCGTGATCCACAGTTGATTGAAGCTAGGCTGCAGAGCCTCGAGCATCGGCGTAGGGTTGCGCGTCTGTCGGTCTTCTACAGATTGCATGTCGGAGAGTGTGCGAAGCAGTTGCACGACCTCATTCCGTCGGCCCCGCCTCGCCTTCCGGAGACGCGATCGGGGCGGGCACTTCATCCTTAGGTAGTGGATCTTCCAACTATACACACGAGCCGCTTTTTAGTTTAGTTCAACCTTTATAATGCGTACGGTCAAGGAATGTAACGCATTACCCGCGAGTGTGTTCCCTGATCATTATAATCTAGACGCCTTCAAGGCCAGAGTGAATAGGCTGTTCCTAGACCGGCATGCTCCATCATCAGCCGCATCGTCACTTACCACCAGGTGGCGGTCAAATGCCTGGCTAGTCCAATTATGAAAGAAAGAAATAAAATAGATCTCACGGCAATATAACAGCAAACTATCATAAGCCAAGGATGTATACGAAATTGAGTTCTCAATGTAAAACGGCGTATTAATGAACGGAAGAAACAATTTCGATGCGGTTTCTTATTTGAATGCCAGTT